>OY744533.1:83066189-83161189 GCA_963556195.1 Sepiola atlantica
CCTGAAAAATATTTTAAGTTGAAAAAAAAACAAACAATTTGGCCCGACTCCCAGAAAAATTTTCTACGACCCCACCCAAAAAAAAAATGTTCACTCTCCAACCCCACCCATCCCTCAAAACTTTTACTCTACCCCAACTCTGAGAAGTATTTTAAGTTTAAAAAAAAATTTGGCCCCATCCCCCAAAAAATTCTCCCGACCCCCTCACAAAATTTTACCCACCACCCCCACCCCCCCAAAAAACATTTACTCTCCCCTAACCCTGAGAAATATTTTAAGTTCGAAAAAACAAAATTTCCCCGACCCCCTCCAATCAATTTTATCCTCCACCTCCACCTCCCCAAAAAAATGTTACTTTCCCCCTACCCCAAGAAGTATTTTAAGTTCAAAAGAAATAAAAATTTGCCCCACTCCCCAAAAGTTTCCCCGATTCGTCCCCCATAATTTTTTACCCTTCACCCCCACCCCTCCCCAAAAAATGTTACTCTCCTCAACCCTGAGATATATTTCAAGTTCATAAAAGAAAAAAAAATTGGGCCTACGCTCCAAAACTTTTTCTCCGACCCCCCCCCCCCCCCCCGCCTCAAAAATCTTTTACCTTCCACCCCCCAATATTTTTTACTCTCCCTCAACCCTGAGAAATATTTTAAGTTAACAAAATAAGAAAAAAAATTTTCCCGACTCCCCCCCCCCCCCAAAAAAAAATGTTTGCTCTACACCCCCACCATCCCCAATTTTTTTTTTTACTCTCTCCTACCCAAAGAAATATTTTAAGTTAAAAAACAAACAAAACAAAAAAAATTTGGCCCCACCCCCTAAAAAGTATATATATATATATATATATATATATATATATATATATATATACATGAAATAATTACTCCCTTATTTCAATGTTTGCATCCATTTAAAATAGTGGCCCAAGAACTTTACTTGTTTTCCACCTAGACCGGAAACATGTCTGCAAATGTGTAGCCACAATGTTTGCATAAATAAAATAAAGACTTTCATACAAAATAAATATATTGAGATAGATGAGTATATAGAAGTAATGAAATTATATTTTCTTTAAATAATCGGAGAATTTCCAAGGACCCAGCTCGTAAAAATAAATAATGAAAAATATTACATTATTAAGATCTTGTTTTATTTAAAAACATTAGATTTATGTATTCGTTCTCTTTACTCTCTTTCTTTATTTCTTTCTTTCTTATCTGTATATCTTTCTTTTCCTTTCATTCCGTTTTTATTCTACTCTTTTATCTTAATTACTTGTACGTTGTGATATGTCCTGGTCGTACATCTGCCGCGCCGATCAACTCGACGCCCTTGCTAGACACGAAGGCCCCGGGGAAACCCCCCAGGCCACTCCCGTTGGCCGGAGCGTTCTTGAATTATGAGAAGAAATTACCGATAAGTCTGCTCTTCCCTCTCTTCCGCCCTTAGTTTCGTAGGTCCATAGATCCATAGATCACACCTCCAAGACATTAACAGCTCGGATGAGTCGGCCAATCAGTGGACGTTTCCCACACATCAAATAAGACTTTCATTACGTGGAATTGGCAAACAAAGCACGGGGAAAAAGGGAAAAGGTCAGAAATTCCAGGGAAAACGTCTGAAGATTTAAGGGGAAAAACTCTTATATCAACGCTGTTGTGATTGATTCTGTGGTTGTGAAAGAAGTTGGTTTGATTTGCCTGTTTGACGGCATATCAACATTTTAAAGATAATTTAATTTGGAAAGAATATATATTCAAAAGCTAGATTACCCGTGACCCGTTGGGTCACATACATCAGCATTATTTTTCCCCAATTAGCTTCAATTCAAAACTTCAATAACTGTGATATATCTTTTAAGAGACACTTCTTAGATAACTAAAATGATAAGTCTCTTTATTTCTATATTGGTCCCACGATTTATAAAATCGGGGGACTTATGTTTTGAGGCATGTCCGTCCGTCCGTCCGTCCGTCCTGATTTGTCTTCGCAACCATCCATTGAATTTCTCTGAAATTTTGCATGAAGTTGTAATTTTGGTCAGGTTAAAAAGTGACATTCTCCGATCTTTGAAAAAAAATCTGGTTAGCCCCCCAGGGGGTCAAAAGGCCCCGAGATGGCAAAAAATGATATTTTTTGCCCCATAACTTTTCATCCACCCATTCAATTTCTCTGAAACTTGGCCAAAATGTGGTGGCAATTGTTTCTAATGTAAAATAAGTATCGCTGACCTTGGAAAAAATCTGGTTCACGCCCCCAGTGGGTCAAAAGCCCCCAAAATGGCAAACAATGACCCTTTTCTCCCATAACGTTTGATCCATCCATTCAATTTTTCTGAAACTTGGCCAAAATGTAGAGGCAATTATTCTGGATATAAAATGAGCATTCTTGACCTCAGAAAAATTCTGGTTCGCGCCCCCAGCGGGTCAAAGGGGGGGGGGTCAAAAATGCCCCAAATTGCCCAAATTTATTGCATTTTACACTCGTCACATCGAGTCACACACTAAGGGGGGGGGGGGCACGCACGCGCGGATTGTTATCCTTATTCTACTATTTTGATATCTAATTTGCATACGTGGTTACGCTGTATTCGAATAATGCTATGTAACTTGCTAAAAAGAAAGAGTCACTATTTCTATAGACACATTGGAACTATTAAAGAGTGGTTAGATAAACACACAGTTAGAAAGGGTGAGAGTAATAGATAGATAGCTGTGCTAGATGTGTTACTTGTTAGGTTAATCACAATTTATGGCTAATTAGAATAATTAAACGCGAAGTTTTTTTTCACACGTAACTCAATTCCTAAATCGATGAATATTTTAGCATGTATTTTGTGTCATTAATGTATATAGGAAAAAAAGCCTTAGGGAAGCAAACGTTGATTAAATCATCTTTTTTGTTATAATAGATATATGTTCATGGTTCTGTTAAGGCGAATTAAAAGCAAATTATTTCTTACAAACGTAATAATAAAAAAGTTCAGTATGAGCTGCATTTTAATCATTTGAAATGAGACGTTAACAACTGGCATTAATATCTTCCTACCGAATAATACAGTTCAGTTTACGCTGCTTGATATCGATTTGAAGATAGAGGTCAAACACTGACATATTATGGTTACCAGCAATGTAATAAAATTCAGTTTACACCGGTTTATAATCATTTTAATTGAACCCTTTGATGCATGAGTTTTTTTTTACAGAAATTCTACGTTTGAACTTGTTTTTGAACCACGTGCCTTCACGTTGAGCTGACTTCCGAAAAAACTCGTAATGACATATAATGGGAGCAAAACGTATTATTCAGTGTCTCTAACACTCACAAAAATAAATATAATCAAATCAATATTTATGATAATTCATGACAACTTGTCTATGTGTTGCCGTGGAACAAGGACAGTATGCATGAACCGAGCAATCACTAAAAAATTTATAATCACTTGAATTTAGAGGTCAATCATTGACATTATTTCAAATAATAAATTCACACTTAACCGAATTGTGAGCATATTAATTCAGTGATCAAGAACCGACATTCATTTGTCTCTTTTTGATATAATAATAAAGCTGAATGCTGACTTATAATATTTTGATAAATTCTTTTCTTATAAAGCTAATTGCAGTTAGAGTTGATTTACAATCATCTGATGATAAGGATCACAACCTGACATTCATTATTTTCTTTCTACCTTAATAACTGTTGTGAAGTAGTCCAACAGTAAAAAGAAGTCAAGTCGAGGTTGGGTTAAGATAACAAGTGTATTAACATAAAAGGTACAAAGGTAAGGAAACTGACTGCCACTCGGCTAGACAGTTACAATACTATCCTTTTTCTCCCTGGTGATTGTCTACTCGCACTATTTATAGTGAGAACCGGTGTTGTTTCTCTTCTGTTAGAACTGCCGGTGTAACAATAACAAAGTTGAGTTTGTGGTACTTTATAATCATTTGAAGTTATAGGTTCATCACCGAAATTATTTTCTTACCAACGTAATAATGAAGTGCGATTTGAGCTTATTTATAAGCATATGATGTTGGAAAGCAAAAGTCGACATTCATTATTCACTCTAACATAATACTTCTATGTACAGTTCATGTGAATTTATAATAATTTGAATTTAGAATTAAATCCCCGACAGTATTTTCTTACTTATCAAATAGTAAAGTTAAGTTTATACTGATTTATAATCCTGTGTAGTAATTAGCCATACACCGACATTATTTTCTTAGCAACCTTATAATAAATTTTAGTATACGCTGATTTGTAATCATTTGACTTTAGATGTCACTCACCGACGTTATCTTCTTACTAACCTAATAATAAAGTCGAGTTTATACTGATTTATCATTATTTTAATTTTGACGTTACTCACCGACGTTAGTTTTCTTACTGACTTAATAATAATTTTGAGTTCATACTGATTTATCATTATTTTAGTTTTGAGATTACTTACCGACGCTATCTTTTTACTAACCTAATAAAGAAGTTTAGTTTATACTGATTTATCAGTATTTAAAATTATGACGTCACTCACTGACGTTATTTTCTTACTGACCTAATAATAAAGTTGAGTTCACACTGATTCATCATTATTTTAATTTTTAGGTCACTCACCGACGTGATTTTCTTACTGACCTAATAATAATGTATAGTTCATATTGATTTATCATTAGTTTAATTTTGAGATCACTCATCGACGTTCTTATCTTACTGCCTTAATAATAAAGTTGAGTATATGCTGATTCATAATCATTCGCCTTTTGAGGTCGATCACCGATATTATCTTCTAACTTACCTAATAATAGAGTTGCGTTGATACTGATTTACTATTCTTTCTATTTTGACGTCAATCACCGACGTAATTCACTTACTGACCTAATAATAAAGTTGAGTTGATACTAATTTATAATTATTTTAGTTTTGAGGTCACTTACGGACGCCATCGTTTTACTAACTTAATAATAAAGTTGAGTTTATACTGATTTATAATTATTTTAATTTTGAGGTCACTCACCAACGCTATCTTTTTACTAACCTAATAATAAAGTTGAGTTCATATTGATTCATCATTTTTTTTTAATTTTCACGTCACTCGCCCACGTTATTCTCTTACTGACCTAATAATAAACTTCAGTTTAAGCTGTTTCATAAGCACTTTAGTGTAGATCTCAACAATCGTCATTTATATCTAACATTGCAAATATTATTTTCAATTAATTCCCTCTTGCCAAATTATTTTAGAATCATATCAAAGCAATTATTAATGCAAATACTTATTTCATATTTATGTTCAACGATATTTTGTAACTGAATTTAATATAAGTTTTTAAAAATGGTAATCATTGATATTCATCTTGTTGATCGATCGATCGATCTAACATTCTGCAGCTTAAGTAAAATTTTAGGGTTAGTATCATGCATACGTTTAAAAAAGCATTTGCTCGGTCTGTCAGGCTTAAGTTTGAAATAGAATTCTAGATGCGTCCACGAATTTCTATAAGAGGCTATGTCCGTCCGTTTGTCGATACGTCGATCTGTCACTCTTAAGTGTGAAATAACATTTTCGTCGGTTCGTCACATTTAAATAATATGTATAGATGCGTCCACACGTCCGATTAGTGGCTACGTCTGTCAGTAGATAGGTCCGTCTGTCTGTCTGTCACGCATACGTTTCAAACAGCATTTCATCGGTCCGTCAGGCTTAAGTTTGAAATAGAATTCTGGATGCGTCCACAAATTTCTATAAGAGGCTATGTCCGTCCGTTTGTCGATACGTCGATCTGTCACTCTTAAGTGTGAAATAACATTTTCGTCGGTTCGTCACATTTAAATAATATGTATAGATGCGTCCACACGTCCGATTAGTGGCTACGTCTGTCAGTAGATAGGTCCGTCTGTCTGTCTGTCTGTCTGCCGGTCACGCATACGTTTCAAACAGCATTTTCAAAGTAAATTATTTGTATTTTCGCAGAGTTTGTTTATCTTTTGAATAATCTGTCTGTCTGTCACGCATACGTTTCAAACAGCATTTTCAAAGTAAATTATTTGTATTTTTGCAGAGTTTGTTTATCTTTTGAATAATCTGTCTGTCGGTCACGCATACGTTTCAAACAGCATTTTCAAAGTAAATTATTTGTATTTTTGCAGAGTTTGTTTATCTTTTGAATAATCTGTCTGTCGGTCACGCATACGTTTCAAACAGCATTTTCAAAGTAAATTATTTGTATTTTTGCAGAGTTTGTTTATCTTTTGAATAATCTGTCTGTCGGTCACGCATACGTTTCAAACAGCATTTTCAAAGTAAATTATTTGTATTTTTGCAGAGTTTGTTTATCTTTTGAATAATCTGTCTGTCGGTCACGCATACGTTTCAAACAGCATTTTCAAAGTAAATTATTTGTATTTTTGCAGAGTTTGTTTATCTTTTGAATAATCTGTCTGTCGGTCACGCATACGTTTCAAACAGCATTTTCAAAGTAAATTATTTGTATTTTTGCAGAGTTTGTTTATCTTTTGAATAATCTGTCTGTCGGTCACGCATACGTTTCAAACAGCATTTTCAAAGTAAATTATTTGTATTTTTGCAGAGTTTGTTTATCTTTTGAATAATCTGTCTGTCTGTCACGCATACGTTTCAAACAGCATTTTCAAAGTAAATTATTTGTATTTTTGCAGAGTTTGTTTATCTTTTGAATAATCTGTCTGTCTGTCACGCATACGTTTCAAACAGCATTTTCAAAGTAAATTATTTGTATTTTCGCAGAGTTTGTTTATCTTTTGAATAATCTGTCTGTCTGTCACGCATACGTTTCAAACAGCATTTTCAAAGTAAATTATTTGTATTTTCGCAGAGTTTGTTTATCTTTTGAATAATCTGTCTGTCTGTCACGCATACGTTTCAAACAGCATTTTCAAAGTAAATTATTTGTATTTTCGCAGAGTTTGTTTATCTTTTGAATAATCTGTCTGTCGGTCACGCATACGTTTCAAACAGCATTTTCAAAGTAAATTATTTGTATTTTCGCAGAGTTTGTTTATCTTTTGAATAATCTGTCTGTCTGTCACGCATACGTTTCAAACAGCATTTTCAAAGTAAATTATTTGTATTTTCGCAGAGTTTGTTTATCTTTTGAATAATCTGTCTGTCTGTCACGCATACGTTTCAAACAGCATTTTCAAAGTAAATTATTTGTATTTTTGCAGAGTTTGTTTATCTTTTGAATAATCTTAGAATCCTAGAGGAAATAACGTTATTTTTTTATGGCAGTGCATCTACCAGTCTCTGTGAATCTCTTGATAACGGAGGGACTAATAGCTTATGATTATAGAATGGAAAACTTTCTTTTTTTTTATTTCCAAACAGTCCGCCCACATTGAGTAATCTGTGTATCACTCTGGCTGGTCTGGTGATGCATTTATGTGCGTGTATAGACACCAATCTAATACAATTATAAGATAATATCTTTATGCGTTACAACTGTGAAAGTGTTACGTTTATTTTATTAACCACACCTTTCGACCACACGTGCACATAATACCGACACACACACAGGTACAACAACAAATAAGCACTTATGGAGAGAAGACTTTTACTCTAGTAAGTAATGCCCTAAAAACCTGTACATTTCTCCAACGTTCCTTAACACTAAACACGTCTAATAATATTAAATCAACATTGACAATGGAACTAATTTTATTGAATTTAATATGTGTGTGTGTGGGGGGGGGGAATGAAAAAGGAAAAAATCAAAATATGTCATTTTTTATGTATTCATCAACGTTTCGTCTTTATTTGTAAGAGTTCCTCAGGATGATAATGTTAAGTAAAATGTCATGCAAGTACATAAAAATATTGTATTGTAGTTTTTGTAGTGGTTTATCCGTTGAAACTCCAGTGTTTATAAAAAGTGCTCAATAACAAGTGGAGCTTTTCTTTAGTATAAATCTTTATTCATACAAACATTGGTTACATATGTGCATACATATTTCAGTTGTGCTCTTCACAAAGAGTCAACCTCTTCAGACCGCAAACAATTATCGTTTTTTTGTTTTAAGTGGCTGACTCTTTGTTAAGAGTTCAATCGAAACATGTATGCACATATATAACCAATAATATTTGTATAAATAAAAACATATACTATATATATATATATATATATATATATATATATATATATATATATATATATATATATATACTCTGAATATTTTTTATTTGATATTCATAGTATATATATATAGTATAATTTTATTTTAATATTATCATATAATATTTCATTTATAAATTGTAACATCAACTGTCAGACAGTTTCAAAACATTTTATTAAATATATTAGGTAGAGGTTATCTTACAGGAAAATTTGGATCAGTAAGATTTAGTGTTTGTCTTCAGAATTTTATTATATGGTGGTGTAAACCAAATACTATTTCTATTTCTTTTTATTTTATGTTATTTTTGGTATCTTTCTTTTATTTAAATTTTAATGATATTATGCCCACTGTTTAAAGACATTACTCAAATATTTAATACAGTTTCATTAATAAACTTAATGCTAAGCATATATTACATTTAACAGAGTAGGTATTTTATAACAGTCAGAGCCTTAGAAGTTGTTATTTCTATATTTGATAATACTTTGATTCTACAATTTTCATTTACATATATATATATGTATATATATATATATATATATATATATATATATATATATATATATATATATTATGAGAGTTATTTATCTACTTGCCGATATTGTGTAAATGTTTTTAAAATTATTATGTTAGTAATGGAACTTAAAATCCTTTATTATATTTAATAGGTCCTTTGCACAGTTACAATAAGATTTATTGAGGCTGCATCTTTTTATTTGAATCTTTATGATACATTTTGTCTTTTTGTTAAGGTTTATTAAGTAAATTTACTAGCAAAAGCATCTAGTGTATTAGTCCATAAGTTTTATGAATTAACTATATTTGGAGGTTTGTTTATGTTATATATATATATATATATATATATATATATATATATATATATATATATATATATTGTGAGAGATACAGCGAGAGAGAAAGGAAAGAGATAGACAAATTTAATATGGTGTTGGACTCAACAAAGCTGCACATCTGGAAGCCATTCCAGTGGTTTTCAATCTATTATGTAGTGCAGTGTTGTCGCTCGATTGTTAAAACACTTAGATTTGTTTTTAGGCAAGCGGAGATACCGGGATGCGAACTTAAAGTGTTTAACATGAGAAGTGAGCGCTTCACGGCTGAACCCTCTTCTATCGTCGATGTAGAGAAGAAGAAGAAGAAGAAGAAGAAGAAGAAGAAGAAGATGAAGAACGAGAAGAAGAAAAAGAAGAAGAAGAAGAAGAAGAAGAGGGAGAACGAGAAGAAGAAGAAGAAGAAGAAGAAGAAGAAGAAGAAGAAGAACAACAACAACAATAACAATAACAAGAACAAGAACAAGAATAAGAACAAGAAGAAATATCCATTTGTTTAGACTCTTTGGGTATCTTCCTTTTTCACTATTTTTTTATTCAATTCTTTAAGAAGGGTAATTGAATGTGGAAAAAGAAGAGCAAGAAGGATAACAGAAACAAGAAGAAGAAATAACAAAAAAGAAGAAGAGAAAGAAAGAAAACAAGAGAAACGTTAAGCAAAAACGAGGAAACAGAGGAAGAATGAAGATGTACTACGAAGAAAAGCATGAAAAGAAAATGGCGGCGTTTGGTTTCGGCGTCGGCGACAATTTAACCCGCCAAGCATAAATCACGCGGTGCGTGAGTGAGGCTCCTTATTGCGATCTTTAAGAGTGAATGATGGAACGTGTAAGACAAATAATATACGTAGTCATGAGAGCGGCCTAGGCAGGACGAAAGTCGCCTCGTCGATCTCTTCGTTCGTCACCCCCCCCCCACACACACACACAATTTTGCCCAACCTAACACGTGACCGAAATCCACCAACACCTCAGCCATGGTTTCATACAGGGAGCCTACCACAGTCGCCCGCCTTCAATGTGCCAACGCTATCGTTAAAAACGAACGTAAATTCTTTACCAGATACTCGTGTCGTATGACAAAAAAAAAATGATTTATTTGTTAAGCGTCTTTGAACATCTCTATTTAAGTATCATCTTAATTCGACCCGTAGAAAGTGAAATTGCACAATTACACTTTATATCAATATACATATAAAATACAGTTAAGTAGTTTATCCGATAGTTCCCAACAAGGCCCTCTTCATTAATTTTCTACTATTATTTCTGAATTTACCTAATCCAAATATTGCACACTATTGTTGTTATTAATTTGATAGGGCAATTTTTCTGATTATTCATTGTCTGGATGATTCAGGCATCGTTGAGTTCTCTAACACCTGATTGTTTTGACTATTGATAGAAACAGCTGTATAAAATTGACTTTTTTCTGCTGGATACTATACAGGGTGTTTCAAAAGTCTTGGGAACATTACAAATGCGTATATCTCATGAACTATTCCAGGTAGAAAAATGAAACTGGTGCCATTTTAAAGCTTGCTTAATCAAGTTTTTGGTCATACTAATGATTTTCGTGTTATCTTTCCAGGTGCAGTAATGGCGTTCTCTAAACAAGACAAGGTATTTTGCGTCCTCCAATTTGCAAAGACTGAATCGTGGACATGTGTTCAGCGTGCATTTCGCAGGAAATTTAAAAAAGAAGCCCCTGAAAGGAAATCCATTGTCAGATGGCATGCTAAATTTGTGAAAGATGGGTGTCTGTGCCCAAGTAAGCGAACAGGTCGCCCTTCAACTTCAGAAGATGTAGTTGAGCAAGTTCGGACAGCCTTTCAGCGGAATCCCTGTAAATCAGTGAGAAGAGCCAGCAGGGAACTTCAGCTTGCTCCAGCAACTGTATGCCGGGTCTTAAGGAAACGACTGCAAATGGTACCTTACAAGCTCAAGTTGGTCCAAAAGTTGAAGGACACTGATAAGCCACTTCGCCGTGACTTTTGCATTGCAATGCAAGAGAAGTTGGAAGATAACGGCTTTGATGACTGGCTTGTTTTTAGCGATGAGGCGACCTTCCATCTGAATGGCAAAGTTAACAAGCATAACACTCGCATATGGGGTACTGAGAATCCTCATGAACTTCTTGAGCACGAACGAGATTCACCAAAAGGGAACGTGTTTTGTGCAATTTCCAAGAAAGGTGTTAATGGACCGTTCTTCTTTGAAGAGGCAACTATCACTGGTGAATCCTATCTCAACATGCTGGAAGACTGGTTAATGGCTCAGTTGGAACAAGCAGAATCTGATGACTTCATTTTTCAACAAGATGGTGCACCACCACACTGGAGTCTTAGAGTAAGGCAGTTTCTTAACACAAGGCTGCCTGGTAGATGGATTGGGAGATCTGGGCGAGGTGATGACGTTCTCATGCCCTGGCCTCCTAGGTCTCCAGATCTTACCCCGTGTGACTTTTTCCTTTGGGGCTTTGTCAAGCAACAAGTCTATGTGCCGCCCCTTCCAAGAGATATTGACGAACTAAAGGCTCGAGTAACGGCAGTTGTGGGAATCATTGACGTCAAGATGCTGGAACGCGTTTGGCAGGAAATGGACTATCGACTAGATGTCTGCCGTGTGACGAATGGTGCTCATATTGAACAACTTTGAAGATTCCCCACAAAACTGAAACTTTAACCTTTCCAACGGTACCAATTTCATTTTTCAACTCCTAATAGTTTTTGAGTTATTAAAAATCGTTATGTTCCCAAAACTTTTGAAACACCCTGTATATATAAGATTTTCAGAATCATTTTTCTATTTATCTCTCTCTTCTTCTCTCTCTCTCTCTCTCTCTCTCTCTCTGTCTGTCTGTCTGTCTGTCTGTCTCTCTGTCTGTCTGTCTCTCTCTCTCTCTCTCTCTCTCTCTATATATATATATATATATATATATATATATATATATATATATATATATATATATATTAAAACAGCCTACATAATTAATTCGTGTTTCAGTACTAATCATACGTCCTTCAGGGATGGCTGCTTCGACAATAATTACAATTAGTAAAAAGTAATTTCAGATCGAGAAATTCTAACTAGAGATTAAAAAAATTATTTTAAAAAAAACGTAAAAAATAAGAAATAAGAAAATACGTTCTTTTCAATGTCTTGACTCCTGAAAGTACGGGTGGGGATAAAGACTTTTATGAGCGTTAAATATATATATATATATATATATATATATATATATATATATATATAGTCTAAAGAAGCTTTGCGTTATTTTAAAGGAAAATAAATAAAAAAAGGAAAATGCAGTTTAAATTCCCAGAGAAACTAACTAAATCCGAAATATTGCAGACTGAACATTCGTTGAAAATTCATAAATAAACAAAATATAATAGTAAGTAAATAAAATAAAAACAGGGGATTAAGTATCTAACAGTGAAACAAAAACAGGAGACCTTAACGTAAGTGTCTAATATTAACACGGGGATCATCAGCTGTTTACCATGTAACTGTTTCGGAGATTTAAAAACAGGACAGTTATAATATTCATGGCTCACCAATGGTACTGATCAAACTACCATTTCACCAATAATCAAATGTAGAAAAAAATTCAGCTTACAATTTCACTAATATATACATAAATAAATAATAATAATAATAATGATAAAATAATAATAATAATATATTACCCTTAAGACTACCGTGTGATATGGTAATTTGCATATCAAATACATTAACAAGAACAAGAACAAGAACAAGAACAACTGTTACATACAGGGGGGGGGAGAGAGAGCTCTTTATTACTTCGGGCGAAATCCTTCCGGACTGAGGCATTTCTCCAAAATCACCTCAGCCGTTCGGATCTCATCCTCTTCGGCCGAAAACAACGCGAAACGTTCACGAGAGGATTAATGGCGATTTCAATCTCTCCCCCCAGCGCCTCCGATGATACAATTTACTCTATATCATTTTCATTTTATAATTTTACTCTATAGGATTCGTTCTTATTTTTCTCTTTTACATTTCAATAAATTCGGACCACAGTCCTAAAACTTCACGTCTCATCAACTTACGGCATCTCAGCCTTTTTTTTAATTACAAATCTTTTAACAGCATCTCAGGCCTTTTTCATTACGAATCTTTTCACGGCATCTCAGCCCTTTTTCATTTACGGCCTCTTTAAAACCACTGCCGTTTACGGCATCTCAGGCCTTTTTTCATTAATCGTCTCTTAGAATTACACGTATCTTAACGTCTTTAAAACAGTTCTCAAACAAATCTCAAATAATCTCAAAGGTTACCTTGCTTGCTGTTCTTTTCCTTGGCCCGTGATACGTCCAGTCTCCGCTGGCTGGATCGTCTCGAACAAAGGAAGAAGCATGTCTCATACAAAGGAACAAACGAGACGTTGATTTTCTTGAGGGGATTTTTCACACAGTTTTATTGATTCTCAACACACAATTTTCTTACTGGTTGTCGTCAGGAGGATTCCGGCTTCGATTTTCTCACATTCGGGCTATTTTATTTTCCTCTGGGGATATCTTTAGGCCCCCCCACAGTGGGGCCCTGCCCGTTTTTACCGGCTACATTTTCGCAGCGATCTGCCCACTTTCACTTCCAGGTTCAGACTGATTTCTAAAACTAACTTATTGTCTTTCTGTGGTCACGTGATTATTTTTCCCACGCCACGATCTGGGGACAAAACGACTGACTGATCTCTGACTCAAAAGGTCACGTCAGGTTTTTCCAGATTTGTTATGACTGCCCCCAGATCAAACACCTCTATGACTCATTTCTGAGTCCAGAAACAAATCCTATTTTTCGAATAACAAAACTAGCTATTTGCTACTAGTTAATCTACCCGTTTGAAATACAGGGCCCGTCATAATATAACACTCCTCTCCACCTTATCTTTCAAAATTTCTTCCCTGAAGAAATTTACACAAATATCCAAATCCATCACCAACACTTTTTTTTTTTTTTTTTTTTTAAATACACACGCACATATTCATCTAATCATCGGTACACGACCGATTTGAAATCGGGCGTATTGCCGCGATATGGGGGCGCAAAAACAGAAACCCCTTTTCTTAACCTGTAAACTTAAATGGTCAGCCTCTCAAAATTACAAAAGGTACCGTTTTCCTATCACTGTCTAATCTGGACCATATACTTCGAACATCCCAGTGCCCCGGCGCAAACGTCCGCGAACAATCACCCATGTCTCTAACTCCCAGCCCTGTTCATTAAACGTGGAGGACCCCATCCCATGGATCTATCTAGTCGATACGGTATTGAGCGAAATGTCACATCGAATCATCTCTGCTCCCGGAACACGCCGAATGATCAAAAACTAGGCCCAACCTATAATCTTACAATTAAATCCAATTAACACCCGGTACCTCTTTTTTTTAAAAAATCGATCCCCATGGTTCTATCCGCCCGCGACGCGCGCACCCGAGTCACACCACACCCCAGCTTAATTCCATCCCCACTGGTGTTGAGCAGACACCAATTCTATGCGTTCCCTTCCCGTGTCCTTATCTATGCGGTGAGGGGGTGGGGTATCTTCGCAGCACACTCGTCGGCAGACATCCAAAATCCACAAAAAAAATTGGGACCACAATTTCAACGCTTAACATTTTACACAACTCTCACACACTCTATCGGCGCAGTTGGGCACACCTGGGTCACAAAAACAACAATTTCCATAACTGACCACCTTCCTTTTCTCGTGGTCCCACAGAATGACCATCACCGTCATTCCTCCCGTTCGCAATTTTAACGTATGCAGGCTTTACCAAAAGCCTCGCCACTAACCCATGGTTACTCTATAAAAGAGAGCATACGAGCAAACGCCGGGAATCCCTCATTGACTTTCCAAGCCTGTACATACTCTGCACACGGGGATTTTTCCCGATAAAATCAACCCTGTCCAAGGGTTTCCGCGATCCGACCCAAACCCACTCTAGCTGCCACCAGCTGCCCGAACCTAATCAACTCAATTCGCCCGGCTGACCCACGTAACATTCAATTTAAGAACTGTTTTTTTTTTTTCTTTCAATTACATTTTTAAATTTCTCCATCCTCTAAATGATAAAATCTCATTCACTCAATCATTGGAAATCCGGAATCCTCCATGTAACAAATACATCAAAATACATCAAAAAACATCAAAAAACATCAAAAAAAAAAATAAAATAAAATTCATTCCACCCAACAACAACAAAAAAATAAAACCAAAACCGACAGAACCAATGGAGAACATATCTCCACAACACAATACAATACAATTCACCACAGCGGGTCGACATGCCGCCAGGTAGTAACTCTCGGTGGCCACGCCCGGACGGCACCAGATCACCCGTCGCCGCTGTCGTCGCCATTTTTCTGCCACCTTCATAGCAGTTTCCAAGGCCCACGGGCGCCCTCTTTCTCTCTCTCTCTCTCTCTCTCTTTTTAATACGCATATACATTCTTTGTTTCTTTTTTTTTTTTTTAAACACGCACACTCCGTCCTCGCGTGCACATTCTTTTTAAACAATCTCTTTTAACATCTCAACTCCCCTCTCTCTCTCTTTTTAATTGCATACCTCCCTCGTTTCTCCTTTTTCTTTCTTTTTTCGCCCGTCACCGCCCTTCGCCTTCGTCCCCCCATCAACACAAACCAGAAAAAAAAACTACAGCAACAAATTCTTAAAACACAACACCAAAAAAACATAATTACGGCAAATCGTCCTTTTCTTTCTAACTAGAATGTACTTTTCTTAACAAAATGTGTCTTTCTTTCTTTTTCTTTCTTTTTTGTGAATCTTAGCAACAAATTCTTAAAACACAACACAAAAAAACATAATTACGGCACATCGTCCTTTTCTTTCCAACTAGAATGTACTTTTCTTAACAAAATGTGTCTTTCTCTTTTTTTTTTCTTTCTTTTTTTTTATTTTAATCTAATAATTGTGTGTGCGTGCGTTTTTTTCTTTCTTTCTTTCTTTTTTTTTATTTTAATCTAATAATTGTGTGTGCGTGCGTTTTTTCTTTCTTTCTTTCTTTTTTTTTTTTTTTTTTGTGAATCTTAACAATGTCTCCCTCGTGTCTCGTTCCTTTTTTTTTTTTTTTCTTTTATTACTTTAACTTCGTAAGAGTTCCTTTTTTTTTTTTTCTTCCCTTTCAAACTTTATCTATTCGACATAAAAATTACGAGGTACTCACTGTTCGATGACATCACTCTCTGTCTTCGCTCGCCTCTGGACCCCAAGATTTCTGTTGTGGTAAACGCGGTTCGTTTCAACCTATTTCTTGTGGAAATAGCAGGACACGGCAACCAAAACAAGGTATATGTTGCATAGCAAGGGGGGGGGGGAGAGAGAGAGCTTCTTTATTACTTCAGGCGAAATCCTTCCGGACTGAGGCATTTCTTCATAATCACCTCAGCCGTTCGGATCTCATCCTCTCCGGCCGAAAATAACGCGAAACGTTCACGAGAGGATTAATGGCGATTTCAATCTCTCCCCCCAGCGCCTCCGATGATACAATTTACTCTATATCATTTTCATTTTATAATTTTACTCTATAGGATTCGTTCTTATTTTTCTCTTTTACATTTCAATAAATTCGGACCACAGTCCTAAAACTTCACGTCTCATCAACTTACGGCATCTCAGCCTTTTTTTTAATTACAAATCTTTTAACAGCATCTCAGGCCTTTTTCATTACGAATCTTTTCACGGCATCTCAGCCCTTTTTCATTTACGGCCTCTTTAAAACCACTGCCGTTTACGGCATCTCAGGCCTTTTTTCATTAATCGTCTCTTAGAATTACACGTATCTTAACGTCTTTAAAACAGTTCTCAAACAAATCTCAAATAATCTCAAAGGTTACCTTGCTTGCTGTTCTTTTCCTTGGCCCGTGATACGTCCAGTCTCCGCTGGCTGGATCGTCTCGAACAAAGGAAGAAGCATGTCTCATACAAAGGAACAAACGAGACGTTGATTTTCTTGAGGGGATTTTTCACACAGTTTTATTGATTCTCAACACACAATTTTCTTACTGGTTGTCGTCAGGAGGATTCCGGCTTCGATTTTCTCACATTCGGGCTATTTTATTTTCCTCTGGGGATATCTTTAGGCCCCCCCACAGTGGGGCCCTGCCCGTTTTTACCGGCTACATTTTCGCAGCGATCTGCCCACTTTCACTTCCAGGTTCAGACTGATTTCTAAAACTAACTTATTGTCTTTCTGTGGTCACGTGATTATTTTTCCCACGCCACGATCTGGGGACAAAACGACTGACTGATCTCTGACTCAAAAGGTCACGTCAGGTTTTTCCAGATTTGTTATGACTGCCCCCAGATCAAACACCTCTATGACTCATTTCTGAGTCCAGAAACAAATCCTATTTTTCGAATAACAAAACTAGCTATTTGCTACTAGTTAATCTACCCGTTTGAAATACAGGGCCCGTCATAATATAACACAACAACAATAATAATAATAATAATAATAATAATAATAATAATAATAATAATAATAATAATAATAATAATAATAATAATACTACTACTACTACTACTACTATCTAAACACTACACCCAAGAACCATTCTGCGATATGGTAGCTAGCAATAAAATAATATAGGAATTAAAGTTGCATTAAAAAAACTATAAAAAAATAAAATATATATATATATATATATATATATATATATATATATATATATATATATGTATAGCACTAGATAAAAAAATAATATACATATATATATATATATATATATATATATATATATATATATATATATATATATATATACAGGGTGGGCCAAATAAAGGGTCCTATCTTTAAATTTGAATAACTTGAATTTGAATAACTTCCACAAAATAAAAGTTAAACTCACCAAACTTTATGTGTAGACTGACCCTTCCGAGATTTTTTGAAATAAACAAAACAAATTTTAGCCGAAAAACACTTCTTAAAACTTACAAAAACTAAAGTATTGTTTTTTACATTTTTTTAGAGTTTTTTAAGCAAAAATAATGTTTTCTAAATGAGGGTACGTTCCTTAGGGCTAATACGGCTCATGCTTGCTTCGGAAGGGGTCCTTTACTTATTAAAAAAAAAATTTTTTTTTTTTTTTAAATCAATAAATAAAAAAGTTATGAATTTTTAAAAATAGTACCCTTATTTTTGCCCACCCTATATATATATATATATATATATATATATATATATATATATATATATATAAATAAAGTGAAAGTACCTTGGATACACTTTTCACTGTCATATACTGCATCGATAGCGGACAAATTTCCCGCCTGGATATTTTTTTTGTTTTTGGAATACCATTCCGCACCTGGATTGTTTTTTAATTAACCTCTTTGATGTCTTTCTTGAGGCTGTTTTACACTTTATGGCTTGGATGAACTGTGTGAGTTTGGCAAAAAGTATGTTTTTGGCCGATATATTTGATGTTTTATATACTTTTGTGTATTTTTATGTAAATTTTTAAAATATATTTTCAAAGTTTAATTTTATTACCTGCAGTAATGTCATTGCGGTAATGGTCCTCTGAGAAGAAGATTTTCTTTGAAAACTCATGAGTTAAGGACTTTAAGATACTTTGCTTGAACATTGAATGCTAATAAAATTTGATTCGCACCTTATTTTATTCTTTCAATTTATCTAGTGCTATTAATGCTCTATCCAGTATATTGAGCCTCAGTTTTATCCGGATGTTCAGTAATTAAAAATATTAGTTGCCTCTTGTATCTTTTGTTGTATTAACCTTATATATATATATATATATATATATATATATATATATATATATATATATATATATATATATATATATCAGTACCATTGGAGAGTCATGAATATTATAACTGTCCTGTTTTTAAATCTCCGAAACAGTCACATGGTAAACAGCTGATGATCCCCGTGTTAATATTAGACGCTTAAGGTCTCCTGTTTTTGTTTCACTCTTAGATAATTAACCCCCCTTTTTTTTCTTTCTTTTTTTTTCTTTTTTTTTACTTATATTCTTTCATTTATTAATTTTCCAACGAATGTTAAGTCTGCAATATCTTGGATTTAGTTAGTTTGTCTGGCGATTTAAACTGCATTTTACCTTTTTTTTTTGTTAAAATGACTCAAAGCTTCTATAGACCATATATATATATATATATATATATATATATATATATATATATATATATATATATGCATTTCGTTAACAGATAAGTTTAAGTGATAGCTCTTAATTAAATATTATATGAAACCTTAGTTAGTTCAGAAAACAGTTTTAAATTTAAAATGCAATTGTTTAATAGATTTACTTTGTAAAAACTGCCTTGGCAAACACCCTCCAGATCGAGGAGAACTATCTCACAAAAAATAGTATATACACTCTGTCAAAAATGGCAAAAAAGAGTCATGATTCGCCATCATTCAAACTCGCTATTTATCGAAATATTTGTATGAAATCATAGAATTACCTCAGTAATTTAATTTTTCATATAGGAATTAGTATTATCATTTTTGATTACATGAAGAAAAAAAAACACTCACCGTAAACATTTTTATTATAAACTTGTTTTTTTTTTTCGAATGCATTTCAAGCAACGGGGTAAGTCTAAGAGATTGCCTGATTTGCTATTTCGTTTATCGCTTTCTTCCCCTTTTTGGAAATGGTTTTGTCCGGGGCCTGGAAATAGGCACGAGTCTTACTCGGTAACTTCAGCGTGACGGGGTGGATGCACACACACACACACACACACACACACACACACACACACACATGCACACACACACCACCTAATTTCTTTAAATATTACCTGTTAGAATCTCCCCCTTCCTTCTTTCCTTTCACTGCTATACGCTAACCCCGTCTCCACTCCCCTCCCTCTCATCCATCCCCAAAATTCAACTTGTTGTTGAATTATTGACATTTGAGCAGATTGATTCCACAAATGCCTGACGCGTTTGACGCTTATTTCAAGCGTTAACGAAACACAATATATGATGTAACAAATTGGAATAAAAACATCAACTAAATATATATATATATATATATATATATATATATATATATAGTATTTCATGTATCCACATAAAATGTTATGAGGAGATATACTATTTTATGTGTCGATTTTTCATATAGCAATAATGCTTAATAAGTGAGTAGAGCTAGACGATTTTCTACGAGGATAAAACGCGAAAGCCTCTGTGTAGCTTAATTGCCAGGAATATATTTTGACAACTTACTATATATATATATATATATATATATATATATATATATATATATATATATATATATTTATATATATATATATATATTTGTTGGTTGCTAAGTGGGTGTTTATACGCTGTGTGGATGAAGGGAATAATAATAATAAAAAGCATTTTGTGTAAAACGATCGAACACAAAATGTTTTTATATTTAATTCTTGGAGCGTAAATAAAAGATTATGTCGTAATTTAGTTTACCTAAGACACAGACACACACATATATATATATATATATATATATATATATATATATATATATATATATATATATATATGTCTTTATTATAGAGTGGAGAATATGTACCCTACTTAGAAAAGTCATTAAATGTGTTAAAAGTTTCAATTAATCTACATCTCATTCTACCACTGGTAAAGTAGTTAATCCTAATTTTCCAATCTCTCTCTATAGCTGTAACTTTTAAATTTTAATTAGTTTTGTCAATCTACTTTGTATGGCATGCAAACTCAATATTACATTCTAATTATTCTATCTAAACAGTGGAGCCCAGACCCCAGTGTAAGCTTCTCTATGATGTCTTATTACAGCTTTATATGTCTTAACACCGTTTGCCTCCCTGGAAATCATGTTTCGAATAATGTTTTTGTACGAATCGTTAACTAATTTATACGATGATTTATGATCTGTAATGTTTTTTTTTTCAGGTGATGAAGATAGTGATATGAGTATTATAAAGAAGTTTTCTGAATACAATGCTTTTGTCTACTAATAATTCCCAACTTACCAAGATCAAAAGCAATTCAAGGATAAGGGCTAGAGAACTGTATGTATTGTATCAGTTGGATGATGGAGAATATTATGAGAGGATTTGAAATGATTAAAGGAATGAACAAAGTTTGATTACTTATTGGGATGATTCATGACAAGTATTTGTTGTCACTGGATCTGAAGACGGACATGTTACAGAGAAGCAGTCCTGCGGTAATGAGTCCTATGGTTGGGAAGTTCTTCGAAAGCAACTCTGTTCATGAAAATTCGGCCTGATTCTAGGCACGAGGAGGAAGAAAATAAGGCTTATTTTTAGTTGTGGTAGAGGGACGAGTTCTTGTTGTGTGTGTCTTACAAGGAGGAACCCGAGATTCTAGCCCAGTCAAGTATCTTCCATGCCAATAACAATCAAGCAGAGAAAGACTAGCAACGTCTCTTCTGTGGTGAAGGAGCTGTAGAGAAGAGAATATGCATTCCCCTACTAGACTGGAAGTCGATAGATATGTGTTATTGCGATCTACGATATTCCGTCACTTTATGGACTCTTCCCGACGTTACAGCAAATCAGTAGAAGTGAGAAGAGAAGCGAAGTGAGAAAGCAGCCTCTATCAACCCATTACTTCTGTACTGTCTGTTAATAAAACTATCTTTTTAATAACCTTCCGTTCGTGTTATTTTCTTCCAGCCCTTGAAGGCCACATTCAGTACAACCGCCTTATGTTAATCTTCTTAAGGGAGGGGGTTAGGGTTCATACACCATATCATGTTTTTAAGTGTATTGAGCGAACATACAAACCCAGATACATACACATGTTTTAGTCCGACCTGAAATACCCACCACAAAACGGGTTTTAATATTGAGGTACCCTGTGTTTTAACATTCACAGCAAGAACTCAACCTTCTACCGCCACTCCACATTGCCGCTTGTCTGCTTCACTGCAAGCTACAACATGGTCGTCTTCAGATCTAATGTCAACAAATACTTGTCGAGTCAAAATGTTGTCCTTTCCGTCCATCATTTTCAACGCTATCTTATAATTCTGCATTCAATAGACAATCTTATTACACCTTATCTTCGAGTGGCTTTTGGCCTCAGTAATGTGAAGGAATAGGAAAAGTACATAATAGCTAAGTTTGAATCTCACGTCAATCTAAATGATTTTATTTTTTGATTTAACACGTGTTTCATAAATTTAAAATATCAACGTAGCATACTAACATAAAAAAACATTGCATACATCTTTTTTAAAACTAAGTGGCATTTTTTTTTTGATAATCCACAAAAAGTATATTTTAAGAACATTCGGCATTAGTTCAAAGCGAATTATGTTTGATTAAACACATAATTTCTAATGTTTTTGGCACTAAAAAACAATACATTCACCCTAGTTACTTACTCTCTCGTGCAAAAAAAAACGAACAGTGCATTTTTCTCAGAAATTTCTCAAATATTTTTCTTCCTACTAGGTATAAGGCAGTAGAAGCTAGGTACAGATGGGAATCGACATACCCAGGTACTGTAACAGCTCGAGGAGTGGGTATAAAGTGGTTTGTATATTAAAAGAAATAATTGAAGTCGGAATTCTAAAATAGTTTATGAAAATCAAAATGAAAAAAATAAATTTTCACAACTGAAGTTATGAGTCTAAAAAAACATGTGCATTACTTTGGGTCGCTTAACGATAGTTTAAAGCATATTAAACGACACGTAATCAACCGTAAATATAAAATGCCAAGTTCCTATCCATTATAGCTTAATGGTATTTAGCGCCACACCAATAAACATATAAACAGACAGACGTCTGTTTATAGAGGCGAAGAACGCCGGCTCCTTACGCCAAACATACCAGTCGACGATCCGTCCTCGACAATCAGTCCGACATAAACTAGGCCCATTGTGACGGCGGGAGCCTTTTTTTCTGTCGGCCTTTGGTATTTGGGTACTGATATCGATCCTGGCCCAGTTTTCGTGCGGTTCGACTCGGAAGCGTTCGGCTGTTCTACGCAAACGCGCGAGAGTTGACGAGACAATTTGTACCAGACGACAATTTTGATACGGTGCTGCGTCCAATGATAATAATGTTTTGCTTGTTTTGTTTTTTCATTGTTGTTGGGTTTAGGGTTAGGGTTAGGGTTAAAAATATTTATTTGATAACAGTAATTTCGCTCTGTTTTGCTTGTTTTATTTGTTTTGTTGTTTAAAAACATTCTTGCAAATATAACTAAAAATTATAGGACGCAACAACGTATCAAAATAATTAAAAATATTTATTTGATAACAGTAACTTCGCTATGTTTTGCTTGTTTTTTTTGTTGTTGTTTCTTTTAGAAAATTTATTGAAAATATAACTTACAATCAGAGGACGCAGCACCGTATCAAAATTGTCGTCTAGTACCATTCGGCTCGTCAACACTCGGGCGTTTGCGTAGGACAGCCGAACGCTTACGAGTCGAACCTCACGAAAACTGGGTCAAGATCGATATCAGTACCGGTATTTGTTCAGTTAAGCTCGAGAAGTTCTACCCTCCCAGGTCTTACCTTCTTGTTTTGAGAAGGAGTTAGTTTATAGTTAACTGCCAGAAGCGCTTTCGGCGAAGAATGCTGACGGGGCTGCTCAGGCATTTTTTAAACTTATGCGCTGGCTTATTCTCCTCACCTTCCGGCCTTGTGCCATATCTTCCCGCGGTGGGAGGGAAGTAAATACCGACAGACTGACGTCTCTTATATTAGCATAGATAACTATACACATTACTTCAGATAAATATACACAAAGCATATGTGTTCGTGGCGCCTTCCTAAAGCGACTATACAAACATTGGCTTTTTGTTGTGTGCGCTTACCAAACTAAAACATACGTCAAATCAAACGATCGCTGCAAAAGAACGTCCTTTTCTTCTATTTTTTTCCACCAAGATTAAAGCCGTCTCTAAAGTCTTCGGAATATTGTCGGGCGCCTCAAACTAATTGATCCTGATATCTGTCTCAAATAACTGGGACATTAAGACACTGATAAATTACGGGTTTTATTTTATGTTTATTTTAAAAGAAACAAGTGGAGCTAAAAAATAGAACAACAAAAATAAAAACACAGAAAATAATACGAAGAAATAAATATAAATAAAAGTACTGAAGAAAATGTGAAAAAATGCAATGTGTGTGTGAATATATATATAAATATAAATATATATATATACATATATATATATATATGTATATTTATGTATTTATTTATTCATTTATATACATATTTTATATATATATATATATATATATATATATATATATATATATATATATATATATATATATATATATATATATATAATTATCTACGGACACATGTTTCGCCGTAATACGCGACAGGAGACACTACAGTCTCTCACACACACACTATATATATATATATATATATATATATATATATATATATATATATATATATATATATATATATATTTGAAAACTATATGTTACATATTTCAGAAACGTACCGCGCTTTTATCCAGATGGGTTGACTTTTTACATTTAAAAAAAATCTTTATGCCCAGTGGAATCGTCGGCGTTTTGAATGAGGTAAAGAGGTTTCACCTCATTCAGAACGCCGACGATTTCACTCGGCATAACTATTTATTTAAATGTAAAAAGTCAGCTCATCTAGATGAAACCGGGGTACGTTTCTGAAATATGTAACATATAGTTTTCAAATACATGATATTAGCGCTCACTCTTCTGCGACCGAGCACTTTATAGATTTATTTTCAATATTAACTTACACACTCACACACACACACACACTATATATATATATATATATATATATATATATATATATATATATATATATATATATATATATATATATAATATTTATAAATATTAAATTATTTATACCTACAGACGCTAGCGTTTCAAGCTTATTGCTCTCATCAGTGCAGGGAAGCAACAATATATATATATATATATATATATATATATATATATATATATATATATATATATATATATATATATATATATATGAGAAATGAAGGATGAGAGTAATTCGACGTAATGGTAAATGAAAAAGGAAAAACCAAGAGATATTTTTTATATATTCATCAACGTTTCATCTTTATTGTAAGACTTCCTCAGGATGATAATTTTAAGAAAAATGCCATGCAAGTATATCGAAATATTGGGTTGACATTATGGGTTGATGAGGAAAAGTAGTAGCTGTGGCTACTAAGAGCGCTGGATCAGATCCGGGCTGCGAGAAGTCAGTCAGTAGCAGAGAGTGAAATGCATATGGAAAGCTTTGAGTGGGTACATTAAGGTAGCAGTGAAAAAGGGGACGGTGAGAGTGTTAGTGAATTTGCCTTAGGGTTAGAGAGAGGAAAAGGAGGCTAAGGTTTTGTCGTTTTGAGGTGTGGCATGGATTTTGAGGGGCTGGGGAAAGAGGAGGGAATGGGGAACTCTGTGTCTTTGGTATGTAGGTGGTATCATAGTTTTAGGAAAAAAAGGTTTACAGAAATAAAGATAACTTGAAAATGGGCGGGGTAAGAGTATGGAAGAAGTAGTCGAAAGGATGAGATGGGTGAGAGGGGAGATTTTGTTGTGGTTAGGTGTGGAATTTGTGGAGGGTAGGGGTATTGACCAGCTGGCTATGTTAAGACTGTGTAAATATAAGTGAGTTAGAGGGAATGTGTTGAAATGTGCTGTGAACATGAAACTAAAGGAAAAGGAAAGAAAAAGGAGAAAAATGATATTTTTGGCGAGAAATAGGTGAAATGTAGTTTTGTTCAGGCTGTGTTGATGGTTTGAGATTAAATTGAGGGCAAAAGGGGTTTAAATATCTAAATATTTGTGAGGTTGTCTAGATTGTGTTCATTGGTAAGGCTGTTATTTGTGGTTAAGTGGTTTTGATTCGTAGTGAGTGAAAATGTATGTGAGGAGGAGTTAGTACTTGAGGGTGTATGCGGTCACTTGTATATATATATATATATATATATATATATATAAGTTTATTTAAATTAACACGAGATTTGGGGTAGTAGCTCAATAGTATATACATTAAAACATTTTTAATGTTAACGGTTCTGTTTTTTGTTTGAAGCTAATTTTGATAGTAAAAAAATCACTGATGAAGTCTTTTAAAAACAACTTAAGTTCTCTTATGTGGGTGTTTTAAAATGGACAGAAACAATTGTTTGAACTTAAATGCTTTTAAGGAAATTTAGAACCTTTACTAAATTGTATATATATATATATATATATATATATATATATATATATATATATATATATATATATACACTCCGTCTAAAATGACAGAAAATAGTATGCTTCACAAGTGTTCGCACTCTCTATTCATATAGATATATTACTAAAGTATTGATAAAAAATCTTACAATTGCGCTTGTAATTTAAGTTTTCATGTATAAATCACTATTATCATTTCTGATGACATAAAGAAAACCACAGTCACTGTTGACTCTTTTTTATAGAGTGAAGAATTTTCTTTCTTTCAGGCGGCGGAGTAAGTCTGAGGTTGTTGTCTTACTTGCTACGTTCTTTTTTGCTTCTCAACACTACTTGAAATTGTGTAAGGGCTAGGAAAAGACGTGTTTTATTCGCTGAATTTGCGTGACGGGGTAGAAGTACACCCCCCACACACATATATATATATATATATAGAGAGAGAGAGAGAGAGAGAGAGAAAGAGAGAGAGAGAGAGAGAGAGAGAGATACGGAGCTTACTTACGGAGTCTAGGTTGATTCTGTGGCAGCGGTTCGAACCGTGCGACCGTCTGAGATTATAACCACTACACTGACGAAAGCGAAAGCTTGAAACGCTGACGTATGTAGGTAAAAATAATTTAATATTATTTATTTAAATTAATATTGTTATATGACATTTCAATAAAATTAAAGTTGAGCCCTGTTCGGACAAGTTAAAAATAGACTGACACGTTGCTATAAGGCATATTTTGACAACGTTCGTAGAAACTTTAGTCAGTATTTCTAGATGTGCCGCCCTTCGGATAAATAGAACTTAAATTCCCTTCTTGAACGTGGTAATGTACCGTGGCCTAATAGATACAGTGCTTGTTTACGAAGTCTAAGTTGATTCTGTGACATGGGTTCGAACCGTGCGACCGTCTGAGATTTTCACACCTACACTGATGAGGGCGGTAGCTTGAAACGCTGGCGTATGTAGGTTATATTTACCTACATACGCAAGCGTTTCAAACTACCGCCCTCATTTAATATTATTTATTAAAATTAATAGTGTACATATATATATATATATATATATATATATATATATATATATATATATATATATATATTGTCTTTATTATACAAAAAAGGATACGAGTCCCTACTGAGTAAAATTAAATGTATAATGGATAAAACAAAAAAAACTACTTCAACTGTTGGCCGCTATCACTTTTTCTTAGATTCTCGGCATTTATTTAAACTAAAGGCTAGACAATTCTTACAGCTTTCCTGCAAGAGTTGTCAGAGGTTAACCACATCTATGGATTACTTACCTATGACTTTTTCGTCAAGTTAATCAATCCCACACCCGATAATGAAGTTTAAGTTCTGCTAAATCCGCGAATCTGACATTCCTATTTACTTTAAATGAACTCATGTCAATGTTTGCTAGTATACGTTGAGTCACTATCTTGGATAAGTAAAAATCCTTGACCCATAACCGCCTCTGAATAGGATCCGTTGGTGCTGCAGAATGTTGTGATAGCCAGTTGTGATCTAATTGGCTCTTCCTCTGATGCAAATCCTCGACTTTACAGTTGTTATAAGAGAACCTCTTCATGCTTTACGGTTGGCGTGATAAGGGAGGGGGGATTCTCTTTAAGGAACTCTTCGCCGCTAATAGACTGCAAGTGTCAGACTTTGATTCGTCAGTCGAAAAGAACTTTATTCTATTCTTATATTTTCCAGTCTTTGTGCGCCCTGGTCTATTGGGGCTCTTTGACCTTATTTTGCTTCTTCGACAGTTGTTCCTATTTACTTACTCCCCAGGGGTGGGGGGTAAAATTAGACACAAGGTCGTTGTTTAATGTGTGGAAAAATCCAGCTTCCCCAAAAGGGGAACTCTGGATTGGAACAAAAATAAAAATACCCCCAGGCTATAAGCACTTCTCCTTCATTGATCGAGGGCTGAACAGATACAACACTTTGCTCCCAGGTATAAGACCAGTATTTCAACAGTTGTTACTTGCCAGCAATTCTGCATATAGGCCATCTTCCCACAGTGGAAGTTCCTATTTACTTGCCTCCCCAAGAGGGCAGAGTTAGACACGCTGTCGTTTTTAATGTGGTGAACATCCAGCTCCCCAAAAAGGGAACTCTGGATTGAAACAAAAGTTAAAATTGGCACAGTCAAGAATGATTTCTCCTTCACTGACCAAGTAAAAACAGATGATGGGTGGTATCAGAACAGATACTTACAATTTGCTCCTAGCTCAAAATAGGCCAAGTCAGGCTATCTTCTAACAGTGGATGTTTACACATTTTTTAATGACATTAGTTCGGTTGGAGCAGTCGGCATTCCCTCACGGAATAATCTAGTAACTAGAAAGTGTCCCCTACTTTTGTTCCTTTGATCTGTAACAGAGGCTGTGGCACAGACGATATAGATACGCTAAGTTGCCTAGCGTATCATTAGTCCGATTAAAATGTTTGTTTTTTTTAAATCGAGGCTTGGTGTGACGTGACAAAAACAAAAGGTGAAACTCGTTTGCAAATATAATAATGAGTGGTTTTAGTTCGAGGAAATTAATACGTCTCGTTGCTCGTGTTTTATAAATCAGTAGATTTTTTAAAAAGAGATGATGATGATGATGATGATGATGATGATGATGATGATGATGATGATGATGATGATGATGATGATGACGACGACGACGATGACGGTGATGATGATGATGATGATGATGATGATGATGATGATGATGATGATGATGATGATGATGATGACGATGACGATGACGATGATGATGACGATGACGATTACGATGACGATGATGACGATAACGATGATGATGATGATGATGATGATGATGATGATGACGATGACGATGACGATGATGATGATGATGATGATGATGATGATGATGATGATGATGATATGTCACCTGTCGTAAGGAACTAGGCTGCACTGTTACTGCTACTGCTGTCGACGATTCAGTGTTGACGCTGCTGACTGGCACGGGGCTGCAACAATGAATGATGTTGATGATGATGATGATGATGGGTAGGGTGCTCTACGAAGGAGTGGAAGCTGCTGCTTGTCACAGTCGGTGTGATTAGTCGCCGGGGGGAGGGAGGGCTACTGTTGCTGCTCCTCGTTGCCGTCGATACCGAAAATGTGGAGACCAAGCTCCAAAGCGTTCCAGTGTGAAAGATGTCTGACTTTCTAAAACGATCGCACAGCTGCTGCTGATAGCGGTGTCTTGATATCAGCTGAATGGTCGACGGAAAGGAAGATGCGCGACGAGAGACGGAATTATGTCTATCTCTCTCATGTGCACTGGTTCATCCATTGAGCTCGGATGCGATTTTTTTTTTTAATCAGGAAAAAGTGCGTTTTCAAAGCCAGTAAATCTAAACAAAAAAATCCCAAATTATATTTATGTTCGCTATATTTATATCTCTCTTTCTCTCTCTTTTTCTTTCAAGCTGTAGTATAAATAGTATTATCACTGTTGGTGCTATTTCCTATTGTTTATAATAGACTATTCAAATCTTCTGTTTTATAGTTAATTTTTAAAAATCTTTGACTGTAAATAAACAGAAAAGGAGAGAGAGACGGAAGCGAGAATGATAAATAGTTTATAAACTAAGAACAGAAGGGCTTACACCATAGGATGAAGGAGGATAAGTAATAGACAGAGGACTAGTAAGATATAAAATACTTGGTGAGTAAATCGAAAATTACGGCTAATTAGAACAATTAAAATGGATTTTGTTTCAAACATAACTCAATCCCCAAACCACTAAATAGTTTAACATGTGATTAAAGTATATAGAAAAAAGGCCAAGGGAAACAAACGTTGATTAATTCAGTTGAACCAAGTTATTACTATGAAAGCGGTCAGGTTATAAGTAGCATGGTCATACGGCATGACTTTCATTTAGGGAATTCACAGCTGAATCTTTTCTGTCTTGATTTTGGCGATTTCTACAATTTTAGGTTTTAAGTTCATTTGTAAGACATGAAATATGATAATATTTAATTTAATTTTCCCTAATATGTAGAGTGGTCCATATGAATATATATATATATATATATATATATATATATATATATATATATATATATATATATATATATATAAAGAAAAGAAGATGAAGATAAAAAATTGCATAAAATTACATAAAATTACATAAAGTTACATAAAATTAATACAAACTTTATTACATCGAAAGTTCAGATGCAAGGAGTTACATTAATCCTTAAAACATGTTTTTTCACAGATAAAACTCTTCTCGTCAGAAGAGTATTATCTTTGAAAAACCATCTGAACTTTCGATGTAATAAAATTTGTATTAATTTTATGTAACTTTATGTAATTTTATGTAATTTTATGCAATTTTTTATCTACATCTTCCTGTCTTTAAAATTGATTGCTCTACTCAACGTATTGAGCTTTACTGTATCGCGATAGATCACTTTACGATACTTCAATTATCGTTAATTCTATTATCATTAGTATATATATATATATATATATATATATATATATATATATATATATATATATATATCATAAGTTAGGTTCATTTTATATTCCAATAACCATGTTTTATTTTATTATTTTTATTTTTATTTTTTCACATTTCCAAAAAACATAACATTTCTGTGAAATATTTTTTACGGTCCGTTTCATTTGTCGTGAGCCAAACAACATTTTTATGTCAATATCGTCTCTGCAACACTACAAAATCATTAGAAAAATTCACAAAGAGTGCGAATTGTTCTGATGATTTTGTCATTAATAAATATATATATATATACATATAAATACATACACATGTACACATGCATATAAAGAAACAGGCATATTTGTAACCGTTTATAATTTATCCATACCAGCATATAACATGTGCAAAGATTCAGACGTAACGTGTTAGTACAATTCATGTTGACAAAACACAGATGTTAATACGAAAACACACATGTACATATTACGACACGTATGCACACCAAGTCATATATAAATACCAATAAATCATACAAGCTTGAATATCTAAAGACATACACACATACACACACATATGCATATATATCCCTACACAAATACACCAATAAGCAAACACAGATTCATACTTATACAGACATCTATACAAGGGTTAGGCACACAAACACATGTATGTCAAAATGCTATGTATCCGTATATCATTTGCATATGAAATACTCAGCACATATATTCAAATTATAGAAAATTGAAATTTATTTTTCTCATGCTTCAGATTACGCACGTTCTAAATTTACAATACATTCTAGATATTTTCTATCTTGTATACTTAATTATGCATGCAGTTAAAAGACATTTCTAATCTTTTATTAAGCAACTTTTCTCTCACTGAACCTAATACTCTCTAGTTATTTATTCAGAAATACATAGCACGGTGTATTTTAATATTTACATGCCCGAGTTTTTGAAATGATTTCCAGCTTTACGCATGATATTTTGAGAAATAGTTGGATAATGATGCGTTGTTTTTATACTTCTCATAGTTGAAGAAGATTTATGGTTGTAAAATTTGCTTGTAAATGTGTTTATTGTGTTTCAAATATAAAATTTATAATCCGTATAAGTTTCATTGGTATATACGGTTGCAAGAAATATTACATCAGTTCAGAGACACTGCCTTTTAAGGAGATCTCCTCAAATGTTTTGAAGTTATAATTATTACTATTTATATTATTCATTCTATTCAAGTTAACATTAGTTCCTGGTTTATTATCATTTTTAATATTGTTTTTTAAAAACTTTTTTACTATTGTAATTTCTTAGAATTTCCCCTAAGTTATCGCTACAGCTATATCTAAGTTTTAATGTATTTTCATTAAATATTTTGCGTAAAGTATAATTTGCGAAAATTCGATTTGATTAGGTTTAATAATTCCGGCTTCTTTAGTTTAAACCATTTGATTAAATGGGCATGTAAACCAAATTATTTTTCGATCTATTTGTAGTTATTTATGCTTTCGTATAGTTAATATAAGTATTTTAATTCCACTCTTTTCAATGCCCTTAGCGAGATTTAGAATGGCATAAAGAAAATGAATTTGTTTAAGCTAATATTAGTTTCTACTTTTGAAAATAGAAATAGCTCCTGACAAAGCATGTAGCAATTTGATGTAAGGAGCTAAACAAATACAAATTCAAGGTCAAAATCTAGCCAACGACAAGTGTTAGATAGATAAATTCCGAGCCAGAAACCAGCAATTCTTCCCCCTTTGTCAGAAACATCGCTTATGGAATGTGAGGACTAAATGACAAAAATGGAAGCGAGAGTTACGATGCTGCTGAGAGTAAACAAAATGTTCACTTTCTACTCTCCTAGTTAAATATATTTTATTTTAAATTATTTTCTAATTTTTAAGCATCTAGCCATAGTAGTATTTTATCTATTCATAGACAATCATGTTGTATGATATATATATATATATATATATATATATATATATATATATATATATATATATATATATATATATATATATTCCCTGAAAAATGCCAGTATACTGAAATCATATGCGCTTAATAGGGTTAAGATGAAAATTCATATACACTAAATGTACAAAAGCAAGGGAATTCCCAAATTTTTACACTTTTATTGTCATTAAGGGTATGACTACATATCAACCAAACCATTTTATTATCACATCACTACAGTATAAATCGCTATGCATGAGTGGATGAAATGTGTGAGGTGCGCTGAAGAAAAAATCCTACCAGGAAAATACATAGCCCTGTTGTGCTCGCATACCCTTAATGACAATAAAAGTGTAAAAATTTGGGAATTTCCTTGCTTTTGTACATTTAGTGTATATGAATTTTCATCTTAACCCTATTAAGGGCATATGATTTCAGTATACTGGCATTTTTCATGGAATGTCACTACTTTTGTAAAAGCTATGCGTCAATACAATGGCTTCTCATAACTGATATAGTTGGTAGTTTAACTAATCAAGGTATATGGTAAACTGAAATTAAAATGCCATTAACTAGACCCTAAGAACCTCTATCTCTGCCAAAAATCAGCTGAATCCATCAAATAGTTGATTAGATACAGGGTGGCACATACATGCGTACGTACGTACACACAGATAACATGATTTTATGATTGAACTTTCTGGATCTATGGGTTGCTTTCACTAATAGAAGCTGAAATTCTACACACTTATAGAACCTATCAAATAAAAATGTTGTGCAAAAGTTTTAACTAATTTCGTTTATTGGTTTTTGAGTTATGATTTAACCTGGAACATGCCAATTTGAATGTAAAAAAAATGTTTTTGAATTTTTATAAACCTTTTTTTTTTACTTTTTCAAAAATTTCAAAATTGACTATCTTTATATGTACACTGATCAATCAACAACTTCCTCTGATGATAAGAATTTTAATTCTTTGAAAAGCCGGCTTGAGGAACGAAAGAGAGGAATAATAAATTATTATTATTCATTATTTCCCCAAACTTTGAACTACGACTGATTTTGGTTTGCATCCATCTGCGAATCTAATTATTTTTAATCGACTTATTTTTATATATATATATATATATATATATATATATATATATATATATATATATATATATATATATATATATATATATACCAAGTAAGCTGGCTCGGTCGAGTCTAATGAAATGTCAAAAGAGCCATGAGGGTTATTTTTGTCCATTGTACATTGCTGCCGAACCTCATAGGACTTGTTTATATGTATATACAGTCATCTTCAGCCAGCTGTTTCGTCATCTACGACTCATCAGTGTGGCTAGACGTAACAAGCACATCCTCGACGAGACTCAAAACCCCAACACCAAGTCACATCCAAATGTGATCACCAGTTATGTAACAAATCCACCGCGGAAGACAATAGTGCTATGTGACATATCTGCGGCAAGACTTCTAAAGGCATATCGTGGCTGCTGAGCCATTTGCGTGTCCACAACCGGACATTGCAATCTTGTAGGGATAGCCTTCGACTGTAAAGAATTGGCAATCACTATATATATATATATATATATATATATATATATATATATATATATATATATATATATATATCAAAAGGATACAAAAGTTTTCATGAAAAAGAAATTGCACATTTTGACGTCACTGCTAACTCGTAGTTGTCGCCAGTTTGAAAGAAAACCCCATTGTGTATACATTACATTCTATTTTGACAGAGAAAACTGAATACAAGACAAAAATACGTCGATAGAAAAGCAAATAAGATGAAAGAGAAAAGACAGACGATAAAAACTAATATAAAAAAAATACAAATAAAATAAATGAAAGAAAAGCCGATAGTTGCTTGAATCGAGAATGATTAATGATAAACGCGAGCTTTTGTTACAGCATAAGCCGATTCTTTAATAAGCCGCGAGACAGAAAAGCGTCTAGTTACGAAGGTTGTTTTAGTCGGCAGCCATTATGGCCGACAGAGGTTACAGGTTAACATGGCGACTGCGTTGCCGTCTCCGGAAGCACGGTGGCGACCCCTGGATTGCATTTCACTCGAAAATGGCCAGATAAGAATAAGAATAAGAAGAATAAGAAGAAGAGTAAAAAGAAGAAGAGGAATACAAAGAATACGAAGAATACGAAGAATACGAAGAATACGAAGAAGAAGAAGAAGAAGAAGAAGAAGAAGAAGAAGAAGAGTAAAACGAAAAAGAATACAAAAAGAAGAATAAGAAATAGAAGAAGAAAAAGGGGACGGAGAAGAAGAAGAAAAAGAAAAAGAAGAAGAAAAAGAAAAAGGAAGAAGAGGATGAATACGATGCAGAAGATAATGGGAGTGTAGAAAGGGGTGTTGTGGATTGGATGTAGGTCGTGTGTGGGTTTGTACGAGGGATAACGATAAAGAATGAGTATACAAAACGTCGAGAAACAGGAATGAAAGGCACACACAATAGAGCATTAGTTGATAAACACATAAAACTCTGATCCCTTTCAAATCGTCACTTGCTCTTTATCCATCTTTCTCTCTTTCGTACATTTCATATATATATATATATATATATATATATATATATATATATATATATATATATATATATATATATATATACATATATATGTATTATAAGTCAGGTTCATTTCAGATTCTAATAACCATGTTTTAATTTCTTTTAATTTTTAATTTTGCACATTTCCGAAAAACATAACATTTCTGTAAGATGTATTTTTACGGTCCGTTTCATTTGCCGTGTGCCAAACAACATTTTTATTGATATATATATATATATATATATATATATATATATATATAAATCATTACCCAAATGAAACGGCACTTTTATTCCCTACCACATACGTTTTTGTATGCATAAGAAAAAAAGTTATCGGGAAAAAGTTATATTGAGGTTTTGTATACATTTTAATCTGAAAATCAAATTTAGCTAATTGTATATTTATCCGACACCCAAGCGCTGATAAGATAGTAATCATAGCGAATTTATCTTTCTCACGGTGTAATACGAAAAAGTGACACTAATTAGATATATACTGTACTTCTCTTACGGTGATTTCTGTCGAAGGAAGAGGGTTCATAACTGTGGGTAGTAGGCACTACTACCTCCGTGCTGAAATTACCAAACAAGGAAAAACGGTTTAGCGGATAAAATATAAAAATCGACCAATTAGAAGAAAACTAAACAAAATATTAAGTATATCTTACCAATAAGAGAATAAAGCTCAGACTTCAATACTAAAATTGTGTTTATGGAGCTATATAGGTCATTGAATAAAGCGACATCTGACTTTATTTATATATAATATTAAATTCAAATTAGTGATGAAAAATGCTGTTTTTTTAGCAAGCAGTACGCCATTATACATAATTTTACTTTAAACAGTTTCGTGCTCAATTCAGTAAATATGCAAGTAGCTAATAAAAAAGACAGTACACATCACATAGTTTATCGTGGACCAAACTCACATGCTTTTTTGTAGATCAAATATTGCCATGTAGTCCGCCTAATAAAGTAATATGTTCATAATATCAGCAGTGACGAGCTGTGTTTACCGATACAGAATTCCGATCATTCCCTTTCTCAGCAAGGTCGTAATTTTACGACGATTTAAATACTTTTCTTTCTTGTTTCTGTTTTCTTTCTGTTTGACTTCTTTAATCTTAATTTCTTCGACCTCTCTTGGTCTCTCTCTTCATCTCTCTCTCTCTCTCTCTCTCTCTCTCTCTCGACCGTCTCTCTCTCGCGCGCGCGCCTTCCCGCCTCTCTCTTTTGCTCTCTCTTTCTCTCACACGCGCCTTCCCGCCTCTCTCTTCTGCTCTCTCTTTCTCTCTCTCTCTCGCACGCGCCTTCCCGCCTCTCTCTTCTGCTCTCTCTCTCTCTCGCACGCGCCTTCCCGACTCTCTCTTCTGCTCTCTCTCTCTCTCGCACGCGCCTTCCCGCCTCTCTCTTCTGCTCTCTCTTTCTCTCTCTCTCTCGCACGCGCCTTCCCGACCCTCTCTTCTGCTCTCTCTCTCTCTCTCTCGTGCACGCGCCTTCCTGACTCTCTCTTCTGCTCCCCCCTCTCTCTCTCTCTCGCACGCGCCTTCCCGCCTCTCTCTTCTGCTCTCTCTCTCTCTCTCTCTCGCACGCGCCTTCCCGCCTCTCTCTCTCTCTCCTGCTGTCTATTATAATAGCAATTATATACTCATGATTCTTTTAATTACCTGCATTTATTTGACTCCCTACCAAATTCAGAATATGACATGGAGTCGGGTTCAGATGGGAAGTCCACATTCGCCTTTTCACTCTGAATGGATGGGAAAATAGCCGTGAACGTATCCGTCGGCATTCCCTAATAATGGCGCCTCAGGCGATCGGCAATAAACCATTTACTCCTTTTAAAAGAGGAAACAATGGGGATAAACCTATCGCCGCTTCCGATGAAGGAGGTACAGCCTGGGAGGATGGCACACGGAGAACAAGCAGACAATAGTTACCCATAACCCATCCCAAAGATCAAGTTGTGAGTAACTGAAATTAACATTTTCTAACTGCCTTCTGAGCTAGCAAGTCTCGTTTGTGATTACAACTGTATTTCCCCCGCAAGGGCAGAGTTAGACACAAGGTCTGTATTTATACAGTTCCCCCAAAAGGGGAAAAATGCTTCAGTTGAGAAGGATTTTTCCTTCACTGACTGAGGACACAAAAGATGAAGTATATAATCAGAACAGAAACTACACTTTGTTCTCAGGACGCAAAAGGAACATTAGGTTATGAAGGAGTGATGCAACGGACCCCAAAGCAGGTAACGTCATCATTGAGCTTGATTAACCCCAGGGAGAAGGAGAAGGGCCATACATGCAGAGCGGGTCCATTTATCGAAGGAGGTTTACTTATCTGAAAATGGCTTTGCGTCACATTCGCAAATGGGGAGTGTTTCGTTCTCCCGAGAAGATAGCATTTTCTTCCATTTTCTTCCATTTTCTTCCATTTTCTTCCGTTTTCTTAGAGAGGAAATAGAAAAGACTGATAATAATTAGCTGTTTGCATTTGATGGTTAATATTGTCAATGCATGGTTATGAGCGGTGTGAGAGACACATTATTTGATATTTTTAGGAAAATATTGATCAGAAAAAACAATTTTTCCCGTAGACCGCAGAGAGACAGTTCGTGTGCCGCGTATGAGACACTCACGCGCATGCATACACATACACACTCTTCCCTCTTTCTCATTATACCAAAAGTGTTATCTTTACGACCCTTCTAACTATCTCCCCTCTCTCATTCAGTCTCTTTTTATCTTTATCTCTCTCTCTCTATCTGTCTCTCTCTCTATCTCTATCTATCTATCTATCTATTTATCTATCTATCTATCTATCTCTCTTTAACGTTACTCTTTTAACGGTAATAATATGTTTACGACTTCTCTAGTTCTACCCCGACTCTTTCCCTAATACGAATTATATACTGATGAATCTTTTAATTACATGTTTTCATTTGACTCAACACCAAATTCAGATTCTGGTGCTACCAGGTCAGACTATCTGAAGATACCGGCCTCCTGTACCAAAATTCACCAAACAATGATGTTATTGTTTTATTTTCCTTTCCCTTTGCAAAACTCAATCATGTTCTGCGAAGACTAAAACAAAAACGACAATTTTCCTCTACAAAACAACCAAACAAAAGATCATTAATAAATATTTGAAGATATAAAGAACTTAAAGCATAAAACTTTTACCAAAATGACCTGCTTCGGCATTAAATAACCCGAAAAGGGTTAATATGTCGTAAAACAAAACAACCAAACCAAACCAAACAACATGAATAAATATTTGAAGATATAAAGAACTTGAAGCATGAAACTTTTACGAAAACGAACGAATTCGGCATTAAATAACCCGAAAAGGGTTGGTATGCCGTAAAACAAAAAACAAACCAAACCAAATTCAGAATGTTACTCGAGGTCGGTTTAAAGTGGGCAATTCAGATACCCTGTTTGTACTCTGACCAAATACAAAATATTGGTCACAAAAATTGTTCCAGTGAATCGCAGAGAGACAGTCCGAGTGACGCGTTTGAGACTCTCTCTCTCTCTCTCTCTCTCCTTATCTCTCTCTCTCTCACACACACATACACACATACACTTACTTCTCTCTTGCTCATTATCCTTCTCTCTCTCTCTCTTTCTCTCTCTCTCTCTCCTTATCTCTCTTTCTCTCTCTCTCTCTCTCTCACACACACATACACACATACACTTACTTCTCTCTTGCTCATTATCCTTCTCTCTCTCTCTCTCTCTCTCTCTCTCTCTCTCTCATTCCGCCGGAGGTATTTACGTTGACGGGGTACAAGTGTAGTAAGTGCGTCGGATCAGAGCACATTCCGCGGATAGACTTCATCTTCATCCATTGTTTCTATATCTTTTTCCCTTTTAACAGCAATAATATATTTACGACTTTTAAAATGGTTATCTTTCGAACGTCCTTTTCACTCTTATTCTAACAATCATATATTTATGACCCTTATAATCATATCATCTTCTTTTGCTATCGTTATCGTCAGCAAAAACTCGTCTAGCTATAACCACTATAAATAGTTTCCCTTTCTTCCTCTGTGTACCTAAAACTAAGCGGAGCTTCCACGAGCAAATGGTTAATTCTAAGAACTGCCCGTTAGTGGAACACAATACACCGGAGCTGCTACCAAACTGACTACTATGATCGCCTGCAAGTCATATGCTTACAAATTCTGGTCGAGATCAAAGTGTAGTATCTGTTCCGATGGATACTGCACCCTATAGACTGGTATTGTCTTGGCCTTCGGGGCTTGATTTACGCCGGACTATGGGATTGTCCTGTGCAGTTCTAGGAGGTCCACCCTCCCAGGATTTGCCTCCCCTCTTTGGGGAGGAGTAAGTTAATTGCTTACTGCTTGAGGCGCCCCTACCGGGGAATGCCGACGGGGCAGCCCAGGCAATTTTTGATGGTCAGAGTGCTCACCTCTCGAGCGCTGGCTTTTCAACCCCCACTTTCCGACCCGAGCTTGGGTCACATCTTACTTGTGGGAGTAGGATAAAAACTGGCCTTGTGCCTAACTCCTGGAGAGGAGTAAATTACTATTATAATTCTGCCCAGTTTGAAGCATTGTCTCTAATCATCAAGGACTTGTCCACCGGACAAACTCATCAACCCCTGTCTTCGAGTGGCATTTAGGCTTTGATAAGTAGTAAAAAAATCTTTTCAATCTCCTTTTCTCTCTCTTTCTCGCTATCGCTTTATCTATCTATCTATCTATCTATCTATCTATCTATCTATCTATCTATCTATCTCTTCGCCATTCAATCTCTTCTCAATCTTCCCCTTTCTCTCTTTCTGTTACTTATTTAAATAATTCTATTTCAGATCAAATGTACACGGTAACAAGCAAGCAAGCAAAATAAAAACAGCATTAGATTGTTAGGTGCTTCTCCATGGTTACACCTAGATTTAATATGGATTTTTAAAAAAGCAAGAAAACTTTATAATGTACTTACTTGTGATGGAAAATAAATACCTTTCACCAAAAATAACGTAAATTCATCTAATAGTTTTGCTTTTATGAAATAAGTTCAACTTTTCAATCTCCTTTTCTCTCTCTCTCTTTATCGCTATCGCTTCATCTATCTATCTATCTATCTATCTATCTATCTATCTATCTATCTATCTATCTATCTATCTATCTATCTTTTTTTCTTTTATTCCCCTCCCCAAAGGCATATTATCACTAAGACGTAAGGATACTGTTTTTACGGGCCAAATTTATAAGGGGGTATCCTAGGTGGTGAGTTGTGCATCAATATTTTTGTTCATGTTACATTTAAATTTTTGCATGTTGGTACAGTCGGGGAAACATGTAGCATGGAAAGAGTTCCGGCATCTTGAAACCTTTCCATCGAAAGAGTGGGATTTTGCTGCTTGTCGGGTTAATCGGGGGTATTTACGTTGAGGACGTACTAGTGTAAATTTGTCCGAGAAAATTCCACTGAAATACAGCGATGTGACAGGAGCGGGTGCTTCGTAGACAGTGCGGGACCTATTAGGTTAGAGATTCTTTTTTTACACCATGTACAAGAGGGAAATACTAGTGGTTGGTGCACTAGCCCAGATGTTGCAACACTGTTTTATGCATGGGCGAATTGTGGCTTTATCTATCTATCTATTTATCTATCTATCTATCTATCTATCTATATATATATATATATATATATATATATATATATATATATATATATATATCTACCTATCTATCTTTTTTCTATCTATCTATCTATCTATCAATCTATCTATCTATCTATCTATCTATCTGTTATCTATCTATCTACCTATCTATCTATTTATCTTTTTTTTCTATCTATCTATATATCAATCAATCAATCTATCTATTTATCTATCTGTTATCTATCTATCTATCTATCTATCTATCTATCCATCTTTTTTCTATCTATCTATCTATCTATCTATCTATCTATCTATCTATCCATCTTTTTTCTATCTATCTATCTATCTATCTATCTATCTATCTATCTATCTATCTATCCCTCTCTCTCTATCTCTCTCTCTCTCTCTCTCTCTCTCTCTATATATATATATATATATATATATATATATATATATTTATTATTCCAACCTCTTATATTTATTTCCTCTACTTCCGCTTGTTCTATCTTCATCTTCCTCATTTTTATCTTTCTGTCTCTCCATCATAATAGCAATCATATATTTACGATACTTTCTTATCTTTATATTACTCGTTTCTCTTCCTCTCCTAATCCCCTCTCACTATCTCTCTCCATCTCTCTCTCTCTACCACTCTCTTTCTCTCCTCCCCTCTCTCCCTCTCTTCATAGATATCCAACATCTATCTTTATGACCTTCCGATTTTCTCCCTCTCCTTGCACCCTCTTTCTACTTTAATTGTTATTCACCCTACATCATAATGCTAGTCATATAGTTAAGATCTGTCTCCCTATTCCTTTCCTTTCCTCATCATCTCAATTATATTTTACAACCCTCTCAACATTCTCTTTCTATCCTGATCAAGATACTTTTCCTCCCTCCACCTCAGCTCTATATCTATACATCCATTATCACATAAATCATATATTTACGACCATTCTCTCCTCTGCTTGTATCTTCACCTTCTACATTTTAATATAACTCTGTTTCTCTCTCATAAAGTCAGTGGTATATTTACAACCTTTCTAATTCTCTATCGCCTTCTTTCTCTATATATCTTACTATTCTCTATCACACACTCTCTCTCTCTCTCTTTCTCTCCTTTTCTTTCTCTCTCGCGCGCTTATACTTTCAATATCTGTCGTTTTTTTCTTCTGTTTTACGGCCCTTTTTATTCTGCCTGATTTTCTCCTTTCTTTTTCGCCATTTTTTTCCCCCGCCATTTTCTTTCTATTTTCATCTAAATTCCCATTCTCCCTCTTTCATTCTCTAAATATCTGCCTATCTCTCATAACGTTAATCATATATGAACAATTATTATTTCCTCCTCTTTTTCTTTGTTCCTTCATCTTCCACATTTTCATTTCTCTCTTTCTATCCCTCATAACGTAACCCTTCTAATTCGATATCATCCACTTTTTCTCTGTATTTTAATTTGCCCCTATCTTTCCTCTTTTTCTCCCTCTCTTTCTATCTCTCCCTCTCTCATGTATATATTTCAACTATCTCAGCTTTTCTCTCTGTTTTACGACCCTTTTCATTCTCCCTCTGTTTCCGTCTTTCCTTTTCGCGCTTCTTTTCTCCATAAAGATCTGCCATTCTCTCCCCCTCTTTCTCTTTAAATCTTCATCTTCCACGCCCTTCTATTTTTCTGTCTCTCCCACATAATGAACCCCTTCTAATTCTCTATCAGTTTCCCTCTCTCTCTCTCTATCTTAATATTCACCATTCCAACACCCCTCTCTCTTTCTCTGTTCTCTCTCTTCCTTATACTTCCAATATCTCAGCTTTTCTCCCTTCTGTACAACCCTTGTCCTTCTCCCTCTTTTTTTCTTCTTCCCTCTTTGCCATTCTTTTCTCCGTCACGACCTGACATTTCTAGTTTCCCGCCAACTAGTCGCCATTTTCTTGTAAATGATTCAGTGAGAGTCTAATTGAAACAATATTTCAGAGCCAACAGAATGGAGGGATACCGCTTCTCTTCATTACGAAACCCACCATATCTCGGCAGTCTAACCCACAACCCTATACTCGTCTCATATCCACCACCCGCAAAAGACGCTTTCACACGCCCTTTCCCCAACTCCTGCATCCCCTTCCAGACCGGGCGATACAATCAGCTGAACTGCACGCCATTTTGGCTCACTTTCTATTTTTTTTTACTTCCTCTGTCTTTTTATCGACATCACACCGGGAACTTTTAGCTGTTGTCTAAAATTTGTGTTGCTGAATTTAGTTTTTTTTAAATTCTTCGGAATACTTATTAAGAAAACTGAACACCCCTTGAAAAATTTTAAAATTAAATTCTCATCCCAAAATACTTCAACGTAATGAACAATAAAATAAAACACTGTTATGGCGATAATTATGTATAATAGAGATATTAATCAAACTGAATTTTAACATAAAAAAATGTTTATTTTATGGTGTTAAGCCCCCATTAGCGTGTCTTATGAATAAATACGAAAGGTTGTTTTTTTTTAAATTATGTATGACACCTATATTACAATGAAAGCGGCATACTGTTATTTAAATCAATAATACAACATAGTCTGTTTAAAATACTGTATATATAGTAGAGATAGAAGACCCAGACAGAGCTATTTGTATGCCTAACCTGCATAACTATTTTTTACATAGTTCATCATAAATTAACGTTTGATGGAATTCATTTGTAATTTTATTGTCCTATTTTCTTATAAATATGCAATAGTTTTCTCGATATTAATAGCAATTAAGGATAACTTATCCAAACATTTAAAAAAATTATTATGTCCATAATATTTCAAGGGACGTAATTTAAAATGAAAATTACTAGGTTTTTAAAATTACAATATATTTATTTTAAAGATGTGCAATTTAAGTTATGCATTTAAAAAGAATACTGGGAGCTAGAGTAATAGCCTCCGAATGGCGCGTATTTATTTTTACTTGTATGATCATAAAATTGTGTTCATGTTTTTGAGAAGGAACATAATTTCCCGTAATTTAAGTACGATGTAAATTGCTTTAAACCTCAGAGATAAACTATTTGCCATTCTCTTTCAGAGTGTTAACTTTATTCCAAGGCATGCACGATGAGATACAAGGCTGGAAGATGGGGAAATTCAGTAATTTTCAAAGGACACCCTAGCTACAAATATCGCCATAAACGGATTTGTCGACATTTCTCGCTAGGGCACCTTCAGACGATCGACGAACAATGGAGATATTTGAAATTTCACAAAAGGATTTGTCACCTTGGCATGAAACTACCATAAACGTTTAGTATATATATATATATATATATATATATATATATATATATATAGAGAGAGAGAGAGAGAGAGATGGGTCCGAAAGTACTTTGGAGACAAATCCAAACTATGGCAAATTCATCAGCCAATTCCCCTCCGAAACTAAGATCCTGATTCGGACTATTGACAGGATCTACCAAAGGATATCAAGACATGAGTTGTCTCTTATATTCAACAATACTTGCCTGCAAGAGAAGCTGCTGCATATATATATATATATATATATATATATATATAATCAAATATGAAACTAAAAGTAAACTTTTAGTAGATAGAACCTATAGTGGTTTTAGCTCAATATACGAGATAGATCAATTATAAAGATAGATGAAAGAAATGTGATAAACATGTACGAATGTTCAGATTTATTTCAAACTTCAATTGTTCAATGCAAGGTATATTCTGTAATAAAATTATATTTATTATTCTTTCCTTAAGCCAAGGCTTTTCAAAGATCGAAATCTTATCATCAGAGGAATTACAAAGATAGATAAGTTGGCAGTGGAAAAGCCAAAATTCAATATTTGAAAAAATATTAGGAATGGAGAGTTGAAAAGAAGTTCGTGTAAAAAAAGATATGTGGTTTGTCCAGTTGGTAATTGTCCGTTGATAAGGTGTCCAATGAAAGGAGATTTAGATGGAGAAGAAAAGTATTCCGTGAAGGCAGCATGGAAAAAAGTTCAAAAATGAAGTAACTCCAATAGTGAGATGTTGAGTTCAAATCGTAGGTGAAGCGCACTTAATCGGAATTAATATGAGAAATCGGGCCATTTTAACAATACTTCCTGGGCCGGAGCTGAATTGTATACAAAATTTGTATACAATTAAGGCAGTTGACGTAAACGGTGTTCAACTTATGAAGGAACATGCATTAGAGCTATTATTTTGACGGCTGTATCAATACTACTCACTACAGTGCCCAGCCTGAATTGTGGCGACACATAATTATAAATATATGTTTATATACATACGTATACGTTTCAGCCTTCTGGAATAGTTAGGGTAGAGATAATTACTCAAGGCGGTCGCAGCATATATATACATAATCGAACACTTATGAAAAAGCGATACGTTCCATTATTGGCGGGGATTTGCTCGGTGTTAGAGCGTCGACCGTTCATCTCTGGGGTCACCGGTTTAGAATATCGCAAGGTTCAGCAATTGATAATTATATTTAAAAAAAACAACATATATCGCTCCCCATCTGGAGGCACTACATTGGTGAAAGAAAAAGTATTCCCTACTAGCATTTAAGTAAAATGATGTACAGTATAAAACTTGAATTCGTTCAAAAGTATCGCGAACAAAACAATAACATTTATATATATATGAATAGATAAAAAGATAAAATAATCCGCCGATATGAAATTAAAATGGAATAAGCGGAAGACCTAAAAAGCTCAACGTTTCGTCCAAATGATATATGGGCTTTGTCAAGAGCGAACGAAAAAATGCAAAAAATGTTTGCATTTTCTCGTTCGCTTTTGACAAAGTCCATTTAAAATTTGGGCGAAACGTTGAGCTTTTTAGGTCTTCCGCTTATTCCATTTTAATTTCATATATATATATATATATATATATATATATATATATATATATATATATTTGACTGGAAATACATTGAGAAATGCGCCTCGTTTCGAAATATCAAATGAATACACAACTAATGAGGATTGAAAGGGGAAATGTAAATTTTTTTTTCACTTTAATTCGATCATATCAAATTTGAATACTAAAAGTAAATATGATCGATTTTGACCAGCCTAATCTTTTGAATAAGAAAATATGATTGTATTAGCTTCATAGATTTACCCTTTCAAGATGCCGTTACTACCCCCCCCCCTCACAATGATAAGCACCACTTGAATTATTTCAGAGCGGTTGATACAATCAGCTGAACAGCTTGGCATTTTCCAGTTTTTCCACTTCCGGTCTTTTTATTGACATCACTTCCGGTTTGTTGTCTGTACTGAAACAAAATACTAATTATTGCTTAGCAGACGTATACGACTCACCCGCCTATTGAAATAGTTTGATTCAACATTATGTTTGTGGCGAGGACAAAAATAATGGTTTTTTTCCTTAATTTTGCGAGAAAAAATAAACTCTAATAAATAGTTTTGCCTAAACAATTTAAAATTATTTTCAAATATTGACAATTTAATGGCTTCAAGATTATTTTCCATATTCGCACGAGCACAGAGAAATCATCGGCAACATATTTTTTAAATCGATATTAATGGTAGTCTGTAGTAGGTTGGGTAAGAAATGAAGAATCACATTTAATGCTACTAAGACAAAGCTATAAGAAAGCTTTCCAGCCACTGATTGCCACGGCCGATTGCACACTTCCCGAGAATCTAACATGAAAACTCATCGAACTTACATTCTCAGGCAACATAAAATGCAATAAGTAAATAAAAGATGCGGCCAAGTTTGCTACAAAGAAGGTAGGCTTCCTCTACCGGGCTAGAAAACTTCTCACATCTGCCAGTATCCTATATCTCTATAAAATTACCATTCGACGGACATGGAGCAATGTTGCCACATCTGGACTGGTGCATCAATCACAAGGCTCTCCTTCTTGGACTGGGTAAGGGTTAGGGTGCAAAAAAATTTCTAACCAACTAAATCTCGCACTGTCTGTCAAGTTTCAGCCTCTGTCACATCGCTGCAATGTTGCATCCCTGTGCTTATTTTACAAATGTATCCCGATGAACTTACTACACTTGTACTTCATAAATGAAAATATACGCAACCCAAGCGACTAGCCGAAAAAAAACACTCTTAATTGTAGAGATCCATAGATACCGGAAGATTTTCTATTATGATACTGTTTTTCCGTGGACCGCTTACCTTTGACATTATCACCCTGCTAACAAAAATGAAATATGAGTATCGCAAATACAGGAGATGCCTATTGGCCTTAGTTTTGAAAAAAAAAACAAGGCTATAGGTAGGAGGAAACCAGTCAGTAGGTACAGAGTTCCACAAGCCTGCAGTTCTTGGGAAGAAGTTACTGGAATAAGAAGCTGTATTACAATGAGGTATCAAAAAAGCGAATTGATGAAGACCACTAGATCAACGAGTCAAACGAGCTGGAACAAAAGAAGTGGGGAATAGATCATATTAATTCTGAAGAACACATTAATGCATTAAATGACTTAGGACATGTGATTTCCGCTACGAATGACCCTGATAAGCATTACAACATCACAGAGGTCCCAGCTAGTCGACCTTCAACAAAAACAGACCCGTTCTGACTTCAAACGCCATATCATATCGGATGAAAGCTGAGATTATGAATACATACGTACTGCTAGTGATGGCATATGGTCTTGGGTATGAAAATTAAACAGAGACAAGAACGCAAAAACTAACTGCCTTCAAAAATAGCATAAAGCGATTAACATTAGATTAACGAACCATTTCAGTATATTTGATCTTTTAGTAAAGACGAAAATCGCGCTCATATCATTTGTAGTAAAATGGAAAGTGTTAATACTGTATGGACATGCAAAAAGATCAATACGGTGTGAACAATGTACGTCTAGAAGGAATGGTGGAAGTGTGCAGCAAAGGAGGTAAACCACCGAAAAGATAGAGTGATAAATTATGTCCCTGGACTTCCAAATCGATCAGCCAGCTAAAAAGGTAGTGGTGATTAGGAGGTATTTAGTAAATAGGGATGACTTGAAATAATTTTATAGTTTCATTAGAAATTACGAACAATGATTAGAGAGAGAGAGAGAGAAAAGAAACAGCCTCCCTCAGGCCTATAACCTATAAGTATACAGAAAGTTGTGGTTACCTATATCAATTTTTATATATATATATATATATATATATATATATATATATATATATATATATATATATCATTATCCTGTATCTCTACAAAGCCACCATTCGCCCATGCATGGAGTATTGTTGCCACATCTGGGCTGGTGCATCATCTACTAGTCTCTCCCTCCTTGACAAAGTCCAAAAAAAGAATCGCCAACCTAATAGGTCCCTCAATGTCAGCTAAGCTCCAGCCCCTGTCCCATCGCCGCAATGTGGCATCCTTGTGTTTGTTTTACAAATACTTCAATGGATTATGATCCGATGAGTTGGCTACTCTGGTGCCCCCTCGACGTAAATTCACTAGACTAACTCGACATTCTACTAAATCTCATTCATTCACTGTGGAGGTCCCCAGATGCCGGAGAGCATTCTACTCAAATAGCTTCTTTCCTCGTGCTGCTGGCCTCTGGAACTCCCTCCCTGCCCCCTGTTTCCCCGACAGTACTGACATGCAGAAATTTAAAACTAATGTAAACAGACATCTCGCTGCTCAGATCCCAATTTAAGCTGAACCACCAATCCTTCACCCCTTTTCCTTTTTCTCAGTAGCCCCTTACGTTTAAAGTGGCGTCCTGCCTTGTTTGGGGTGAATCATGTAAAAAAGAATGAATATATATATATATATATATATATATATATATATATATATATATATATATATGAATGATATTTTATAAATAAATATGAAATTATTTTTACCTACAAACGCTAACGTTTCAAGCTTATAGCTCTCATTAGTGCACGAAAGTAACATTTTCAGACAGTTGGGAGGCGCGAACCCGATTCACAGAGTCAATCTAGAATCTGCAAGTCGTCGCACTACCCTAACGGCCACCGGAAACTGTTATGTAATGAAGAGAAAATAAGATCTATATGGAATTAGAAGCGGATAGCATAAGAAGACTATATATAGACGATATTAACATAAAAAGGTTGTCTGGCCCAAGACAAATGAAAAGGACCGTAAAGAATATATCTCACGTTTTTGGAAATGTGAAAAAATAAAAATAATAAAATAAAAGCATGGTTATTGGAATATAATATGAACCATATATATATATATATATATATATATATATACAGCATTAGATGAAATGAAAAAATAAAATAAGGTGCGAATCAAATTTTATTACAATTCAAAGTTCAAGTTTTTTATAATTAATTTTGTTTATTATTATTATATTTTTATATTTTTATCTTCATGTTTTCAAAGTAACTTTTTATTTACTCGCTGTAATTCCACTGCGGTAATGATTCTCTGACGTGAAGAATTTTCTTTGAAAACCCATGGGTAAAGGACTTTCAATTACTTTGCTTGAACTTTGAATTGTAATAAAATTTGATTCGCACCTTATTTTATTCTTTCATTTCATCTAATGATATTAATACTCTATCCAGTATATTGAGCTTCATTTTTATCCGGATGTTCACTAATTAAATATATTAGTTGCCTATCTTTTGTTGTATTAACATTATATATATATATATATATATATATATATATATATATATATATATATATATATATATATATATATATATATATATATGTATGTATATATATATATATATATGTATGTATATATATATATATATATATATATATATATATATATATATATATATATATATATATGTATGTATATATATATATATATATATATATATAAAGTGGTGAACTAAAAGCGAACTTTCTCAAATTTTAAATTTTGGTCTTTTCCAACTTATCTATCCCAGCGTCTTCCCCTGATGATAAGATTTTGATCTTTGAAAAGCCTGGCTTAAGGAAAAATTTAACTTGAATAAATTGGCTTTTTGCGGAATATACCTTGCTATGAACAACTGAATTGAAAAAAAGATTTGACTTTTGCTTTTCTAATTCCTTTTCATCCTTCTACATATATATATATATATATATATATATATATATATATATATATATATATATATATATATATATACAAAAAATTATACAATCAAATATAACCTTAAAATAAAATAAATATATTTTTTAATTATTTTGATTGAGTTTGCTTTGATTTCTGAAAAGCTTATTCGGGGAGTCTTTTTGATATGCATCCGAGTTTTTTTCTGGACTTTTTACTTTTGCTTTATTTGAGTTTCAGATTTTTGCTCGGTTTCATTTCTATATCACGTTTTTATCTGAAGTTTAATTTACATGAATAGTTACCTGAATGCTGTGTGTTTTTTTTATATCGTAACTGTTTCTGCGGAGGGGGGGGGGGTGTATATATGATGACTTGAATTTTCTTCAAGTATGCTCTGCATTTTTCTCCAGAAACTTTGTAAGATTTCTTTTGCGCTGAGATTCCCATCAAATCACCATATGATATAACTCTGATCTGTAATTTTATTTATGTATATATCTATTTCAATTTCTAAATAACTCTTTAACGGTTTAAATATTGAATATTTAACTTAATTTTAGTTCGGAATTTTATTCTCATAAAAATCGAGATGAACTATATTAAAAATGTGTATGTTTTATATAATTACTAGCAGGGCTACCCAGCGTTGCTAGAGGTCATAAAACCATATAATTGAAGAAAAATCGCGTGTGTAACATCTTTATATTCAAACATCTATTTCTCTCCCTCTCTCTATAGCCGTCACTTTATTTTTCTAATTTTCTCTTCCCTGGTCGCCCCATTTCACCGCTACTTTCTAATTTTGCCTTTTGCGAAAGCTGTTTCCTCCCCACCATTTCATCCTACGTTTTCCAAATCAATAGTATGACATATTTCTATAAAAAGTACCACCTCTGTCGGCGCCTTCTATATAGGTACTTATCTCCGCCCCGGTGTTCATACTATATACATATCTATCGCCACACAAATCTATCACTACAGCAGCTCTATCTAGGATATTGAGCACTTTTTTCTTGTACAACGCCGAGTATGTAGAAAATCAAGGAGGCTTCTAGAACACTACTGAAATCACTCATACCGATCCCCCTTCCTTTTATTCTGCACAATGTTCCGAAATGAAGCGTAAATGGCGTTAAAATATTATACAAATCTATCACTACAGCAGCTCTATCTAGGATATTTAGCACTTTTCTCCCGGACAACGCGGAGTATTTAGAAAATCAAGGAGGCTTCTAGAGCACTACTAAAATCACTCTTACTGATCCTCCTTGTCTAATGACAATGACGTCTCCAAAATGGTCACCAAATTAGTAATAGCCGGGATATGTATTGCTTACGGTAGGTGGGATATTTATTTATCTACCTCCAACAAGGTAAGATGTGACACAAGGTAGGGCAAGTGGGATTAGATAAGCCAGCGCTCGAGAGGTTAGCACACTGGCCATTTAAAAATTGCAATAAAACGTAGTGACCCAACAATAAAACGTGGTTACCCAGCAATAAAAAGTGGTGACCAAACAATAAAACGTGGTGACCCAACCTTAAAACGTAGTGACCCAACCATAAAACGTGGTGACCCAGCAATAAAAAGTAGTGACCCAACAATAAAACTAGTGACCATACCATAAAACGTAGTGACCCAGCAAGAAAAGTGATGACCAACCATAAAAAGGGGTGACCCAACAATAAAACGTAGTTACCCAGCAATAAAAAGTGCTGACCCAACAATAAAAATTAGTGACCCAACAATAAAACGTGGTGACCCAACAATAAAAAGTAGTGACCATACCATAAAACGTAGTGACAAAACAATAAAACGTGGTTACCCAGCAATAAAAAGTGGTGACCCAGCAATAAAACGTAGTGACCCAGCAATAAAACGTAGTGACCCAACAATAAAACGTAGTGAGCCAGCAATAAAAAGTAGTGACCCAACAATAAAACGTAGTGACCCAACCATAAAACGTAGTGACCAAACAATAAAACGTAGTTACCCAGCAATAAAAAGTGGTGATCTAACAATAAAATTAAGTGACCATACCATAAAACGTAGTGACCCAGCAATAAAACGTAGTTGCCCAGCAATGAAAATGGTGACCCAACTATAAAACGTGGTGACCCAACAATAAAAAGTGGTGACCCAACAATAAAACGTACTGACCCACCAAAAAAACGTAGTGACCCAAAAATAAAAGGTTGTTACCACGCAATAAAAAGTGGTGACCAAACAATGAAACGTAGCGACCCAACCATGAAACGTAGTGACCCAACAATAAAACGTGGTTACCCAGCAATAAAAAGTGGTGACCCTACAATAAAACGTAGTGACCATACTCTGAAACGTAGTGACCCAGAAATAAAAAGTGGTGACCTAATAATAAAAGTGGTAACCAAGTAATAACAAGTGGTGACACAACAATAAATGGTGGTTACTCAACAATAAAACGTAGTGACCCAACAATAAAAATTGGTGACCCAACAATAAAACGTAATTACCCAGCAATAAAAAGTGGTGACCGAACAATAAAACGTAGTGACCATACCATAAAACGTAGTGACCAAGCAATAAAACGTTGTGACCCTGCAATAAACATTGGTGTCCCAACAATAAAACGTGGTGACCCAGCAATAAAAATTAGTGAGCCAACAATAAAACGTGGTGACCCAACAATTAAACGTAGTGACCATTCCATAAAACGTAGTGACCCATCAATCAAAAGTGGTGACCTAACAATAAAAGTGGTGACCCAGCAATAAAACGTAGTGATCCAGCAATAAAACGTAGTGACCCAACAAGAAAACATGGTGAGCCAGCAATAAAAAGTAGTGACCCAACAATAAAACGTAGTGACCCAACCATAAAACGTAGTGACAAAACAATAAAACGTGGTTACCCAGCAATAAAAAGTGGTGACCCAGCAATAAAACGTAGTGACCCAGCAATAAAACGTAGTGACCCAACAATAAAACGTAGTGAGCCAGCAATAAAAAGTAGTGACCCAACAATAAAACGTAGTGACCCAACCATAAAACGTAGTGAGCAAACAATAAAACGTAGTTACCCAGCAATAAAAAGTGGTGATCTAACAATAAAACGAAGTGACCATACCATAAAACGTAGTGACCCAGCAATAAAACGTAGTTGCCCAGCAATGAAAATGGTGACCCAACTATAAAACGTGGTGACCCAACAATAAAAAGTGGTGACCCAACAATAAAACGTACTGACCCACCAAAAAAACGTAGTGACCCAAAAATAAAAGGTTGTTACCACGCAATAAAAAGTGGTGACCAAACAATGAAACGTAGCGACCCAACCATGAAACGTAGTGACCCAACAATAAAACGTGGTTACCCAGCAATAAAAAGTGGTGACCCTACAATAAAACGTAGTGACCATACTCTGAAACGTAGTGACCCAGAAATAAAAAGTGGTGACCTAATAATAAAAGTGGTAACCAAGTAATAACAAGTGGTGACACAACAATAAATGGTGGTTACTCAACAATAAAACGTAGTGACCCAACAATAAAAATTGGTGACCCAACAATAAAACGTAATTACCCAGCAATAAAAAGTGGTGACCGAACAATAAAACGTAGTGACCATACCATAAAACGTAGTGACCAAGCAATAAAACGTTGTGACCCTGCAATAAACATTGGTGTCCCAACAATAAAACGTGGTGACCCAGCAATAAAAATTAGTGAGCCAACAATAAAACGTGGTGACCCAACAATTAAACGTAGTGACCATTCCATAAAACGTAGTGACCCATCAATCAAAAGTGGTGACCTAACAATAAAAGTGGTGACCCAGCAATAAAACGTAGTGATCCAGCAATAAAACGTAGTGACCCAACAAGAAAACATGGTGAGCCAGCAATAAAAAGTAGTGACCCAACAATAAAACGTAGTGACCCAACCATAAAACGTAGTGACAAAACAATAAAACGTGGTTACCCAGCAATAAAAAGTAGTGACCCAGCAATAAAACGTAGTGACCCAGCAATAAAACGTAGTGACCCAACAATAAAACGTAGTGAGCCAGCAATAAAAAGTAGTGACCCAACAATAAAACGTAGTGACCCAACCATAAAACGTAGTGAGCAAACAATAAAACGTAGTTACCCAGCAATAAAAAGTGGTGATCTAACAATAAAACGAAGTGACCATACCATAAAACGTAGTGACCCAGCAATAAAACGTAGTTGCCCAGCAATGAAAATGGTGACCCAACTATAAAACGTGGTGACCCAACAATAAAACGTGCTGACCCAACAATAAAACGTACTGACCCAACAAAAAAACGTAGTGACCCAAAAATAAAACGTTGTTACCTAGCAATAAAAAGTAGTGACCCAACAATGAAACGTAGTGACCCAACCATGAAACGTAGTAACCCAACAATAAAACGTGGTTACCCAGCAATAAAAAGTGGTGACCCTACAATAAAACGTAGTGACCATACTCTGAAACGTAGTGACCCAGAAATAAAAAGTGGTGACCTAATAATAAAAGTGATAACCAAGTAATAACAAGTGGTGACACAACAATAAATGGTGGTTACTCAACAATAAAACGTAGTGACCCAACAATAAAAATTGGTTACCCAACAATAAAACGTAATTACCCAGCAATAAAAAGTGGTGACCGAACAATAAAACGTAGTGACCATACCATAAAACGTAGTGACCAAGCAATAAAACGTTGTGACCCTGCAATAAACATTGGTGTCCCAACAATAAAACGTGGTGACCCAGCAATAAAAATTAGTGAGCCAACAATAAAACGTGGTGACCCAACAATTAAACGTTGTGACCATTCCATAAAACGTAGTGACCCATCAATCAAAAGTGGTGACCTAACAATAAAAGTGGTGACCCAGCAATAAAACGTAGTGATCCAGCAATAAAACGTAGTGACCCAACAAGAAAACATGGTGAGCCAGCAATAAAAAGTAGTGACCCAACAATAAAACGTAGTGACCCAACCATAAAACGTAGTGACCCAACCATAAAACGTAGTGAGCAAACAATAAAACGTAGTTACCCAGCAATAAAAAGTGGTGATCTAACAATAAAACGAAGTGACCATACCATAAAACGTAGTTACCCAGCAATAAAACGTAGTTGCCCAGCAATGAAAATGGTGACCCAACTATAAAACGTGGTGACCCAACAATAAAACGTGCTGACCCAACAATAAAACGTACTGACCCAACAAAAAAACGTAGTGACCCAAAAATAAAACGTTGTTACCTAGCAATAAAAAGTAGTGACCCAACAATGAAACGTAGTGACCCAACCATGAAACGTAGTAACCCAACAATAAAACGTGGTTACCCAGCAATAAAAAGTGGTGACCCTACAATAAAACGTAGTGACCATACTCTGAAACGTAGTGACCCAGAAATAAAAAGTGGTGACCTAATAATAAAAGTGATAACCAAGTAATAACAAGTGGTGACACAACAATAAATGGTGGTTACTCAACAATAAAACGTAGTGACCCAACAATAAAAATTGGTTACCCAACAATAAAACGTAATTACCCAGCAATAAAAAGTGGTGACCGAACAATAAAACGTAGTGACCATACCATAAAACGTAGTGACCAAGCAATAAAAAGTTGTGACCCTGCAATAAACATTGGTGTCACAACAATAAAACGTGGTGACCCAGCAATAAAAATTAGTGAGCCAACAATAAAACGTGGTGACCCAACAATTAAACGTTGTGACCATTCCATAAAACGTAGTGACCCATCAATCAAAAGTGGTGACCTAACAATAAAAGTGGTGACCCAGCAATAAAACGCAGTGATCCAGCAATAAAACGTAGTGACCCAACAAAAAAACATGGTGAGCCAGCAATAAAAAGTAGTGACCCAACAATAAAACGTAGTGACAAAACAATAAAACGTGGTTACACAGCAATAAAAAGTGGTGATCCAACAATAAAACGAAGTGACCATACCATAAAACGTAGTGACCCAGCAATAAAAAGTTGTGACCCAGCAATAAAAAGTGGTGACCTAACAATCAAAGTGGTGACCTAACAATAAAACGTAGTGACCCAGCAATAAAACGTAGTGACCCAACAATAAAACGTGGTGAGCCAGCAATAAAAAGTAGTGACCCAACAAGAAAACGTAGTGACCCAACCATAAAACGTAGTGACCCAACAATAAAACGTGGTTACCCAGCAATAAAAAGTGGTGACATAACAATAAAAGTGGTGACCCAGCAATAAAAAGTGGTGACCCAACAATAAAACGTAGTGATACAGCAATAAAAATAGTGACCCAACAATAAAACGTAGTGACCCAACAATAAAAAGTGGTGACCCAACAATAAAACGTTCTGACCCAACAATAAAACGTAGTGACCCAAAAATTGAACGTGGTTACCCAGCAATAAAAAGTGGTGACCCAACAATGAAACGTAGTGACCAAACCATGAAACGTAGTGACCCAACAATTAAACGTGGTTACCCAGCAATAAAAAGTGGTGACCCAACAATAAAACGTAGTGACCCAACAATTAAACGTGGTTACCCAGCAATAAAAAGTGGTGACCCAACAATAAAACGTAGTGACCATATTCTGAAACGTAGTGACCCAGAAAAAGAAAGTGGTGACCTAACAGTAAAAGTGGTGACCAAGTAGTAAAAAGTGGTGACCCAACCATAAAAAGTGGTTACCCAACAATAACACGTAGTGACCCAACAATAAAAATTGGTGACCCAACAATAAAACGTAGTGACCCAGCAATAAAAAGTCGTGACCGAACAATAAAACGTAGTGACCATACCATAAAACGTAGTGACCAAGCAATAAAACGTTGTGACCCTGCAATAAAAATTGGTCACCCAATAATAAAACGTGGTGACCAAGCAATAAAAATTAGTGACCTAACAATACAACGTAGTGACCCAACAATAAAACGTAGTGACCCAACAATAAAAAGTGGTTACCCAGCAATAAAAGGTAGTAACCCAACCATATAACGTAGTGACCCAACAACAAAACGTTGTGACCCAAAAGAAGACGTGGTGACCAAGCAATAAAAAGTGATGACACAAAAATAAAACGTAGTGACCATACCATAAAACGTAGTTACCCAGCAATAAAACGTTGTGACCCAGCCATAAAAAGTGGTGACATAACAATAAACGTGGTGAATTAACAATAAAACGTAGTGACCCAGCAATAAAAAGTGGTGACCCTACAACAAAAAGTAGTGACCCAACAATAAAACGTAGTGAACCAGCAAACCCAAAAGTGGTGATCACACAATAAAAATTAGTGACCCAACAATAAAACGTCGTGCCCCAACAATAAAAGTGGTGACCTAACAATAAAACGTAGTGACCCAGCAATAAAACGTAGTGACCCAACAATAAAACGTGTTGAGCCAGCGATAAAAAGAAGTGACCCCACACTAAAACGTTGTAACCCAACAATAAAACGTGGTGACCCAGCGATTAAAAGTGGTGACACAAAAATAAAACGTAGTGACCATACCATAAAACGTAGTGACCCAGCAATAAAACGTTGTGACCCAGCAATAAAAAGTGGTGCCCTACAATAAAAAGTGGTGACCCAACAATAAAAATTAGTGGTGACCCAACGGTACAACGTGGTGACCCAGCAATAAAAAAGTGATGACCCAACAATAAAACGTAGTGACCATACCATAAAACGTAGTGACCCAGCAATAAAAAGTGGTGACTCAACAATAAAACGTAGTGACCTAACAATAAAACGCAGTGACCCAGCAATAAAACGCAGTGACCCAACAATAAAACGTGGTGAGCCAGCAATAAAAAGTAGTGACCAAAAAATAAAACGTAGTTACCCAACAATAAAACGTGGTCACCCAGAAATAAAAAGTAGGGACCCAACAATAAAACGTTGTTACTATACAATAAAACGTAGTAACACACAATAAAAATGATGACCCACCATAAAAAATGGTGACCCAACAATAAAAATTAGTTTCCCAACAATAAAACGTGGTGACCCAACAATAAAACGTAGTGACCATACAATAAAACGTAGTGACCCAGCAATAAAAAGTGGTGACCTAACAATAAAAGTGGTGACTTAACAATATAACTTAGTGACCCAGCAATAAAACGCAGTGACCCAACAATAAAACGTGTGAAGCCAGCAATAAAAAGTAGTGACCCAACAATAAAACGTGGTGACCCAACAATAAAACGTTGTGACCCAACAATACAACGTGGTGACCCAGCAATAAAAAGTGGTGACCTAACAATAAAAGTGGTGACCTAACAATAAAACATAGTGACCCAGCAATAAAACGTAGTGACCCAACAATAAAACGTGGTGACCCAACAATAAAACGGTGTTACACAGCAATAAAAAGTGGTTACCTAACAATCACAGTGGTGACCTTACAGTAAAACATATTGACCCAACAATAAAAAGTGGTGATCCTACAATAAAAAGTTGTGACCCAACAATAAAACGTAGTGACCCAGCAATAAAAAGTGGTTACCCAACAATAAATATTAGTGACCCAACAATAAATCGTAGTGACCATACCATAAAACGTAGTGACCCAGCAATAAAAAGTGGTGACCTAACAATAAAAGTGGTGACCTAACAATAAAACATAGTGACCCAGCAATAAAACGTAGTGACCCAACAATAAAACGTGGTGACCCAACAATAAAACGTAGTGACCATACCATAAAAAGTAGTGACCCAGCAATAAAAAGTGGTGACCTTACAATAAAAGTGGTGACACAACAATAAAACACAATGACCCAGCAATAAAACGTAGTGACCCAACAATTAAACGTGGTGAGCCAGCAATAAAAAGTAGTGACAAAACAATAAAAGGTGGTGCCCCGACAATAAAATGTTGTGACCCAACAATAAAACGTGGTGACCCAGCAATAAAAAGTGGTGACACAAAAATTAAACGTAGTTACCCTACCATAAAACGTAGTGACCCAGCAATAAAACGTTGTGACCCAGCAATAAAAAGTGGTTACCCAACAATAAAAAGTGGTGACCCAACAATAAAAATTAGTGGTGACCCAACGGTACAACGTGGTGACCCAGCAATAAAAAGTGGTGACCCAATAATAAAACGTAGTGACCATACCATAAAACGTAGTGACCCAGCAATAAAAAGTGGTGACCTAACAATAAAACGTAGTGACCTAACAATAAAACGCAGTGACCCAGCAATAAAACGCAGTGACCCAACAATAAAACGGAGTGAGCCAGCAATAAAACGTAGTGACCCAACAATAAAACGTGGTTATCCAACAATAAAACGTTGTGACTCAACAATAAAACGTGGTGACCCAGCAATAAAAAGTGGTGACACAAAAATTAAACGTAGTGACCCTACCATAAAACGTAGTGACCCAGCAATTAAACGTTGTGACCCAGTAATAAAAAGTGGTAACCTAACAATAAAAGTGGTGACCCAACAATAAAACGTAGTGACCCAACAATAAAACGTAGTGACCCAACAATAAAACGTTGTTACTCAGCAATAAAAAGTGGTGACCAGACAATAAAACGTGGCGACCCAACCTTAAAACGTAGTGACCAAACAATAAAACGTGGTGACCCAGCAATAAAATGTAGTGACCCAACAATAAAACGTTGTGACCATACAATAAAACGTAGTAACACAGCAATAAAAAGTGGTGACCCTACAATAAAAAGTTGTGACCCAACAATAAAATGTAGTGACCCAGCAATAAAAAGTGGTGACTCAACAATAAAAATTAGTGACCCAACAATAAAACGTAGTGACCATACCATAAGACGTAGTGACCCAGCAATAAAACGCAGTGACCCAACAATAAAACGTGGTGAGCCAGCAAGAAAAAGTAGTGACCCAACAATAAAAAGTGGTTACCCAACAATAAAACGTTGTGAGCCAACAATAAAACGTGGTGACCCAGCAATAAAAAGTGGTGACACAAAAATTAAACGTAGTGTCCCTACCATAAAACGTAGTGACCCAGCAATAAAACGTTGTGACCCAGCAATAAAAAGTGATGACCAAACAATAAAAGTGGTGACCCAACAATAAAACTTAGTGACCCAACCATAAAACGTAGTGACCCAACAATAAAACGTGGTTACCCAGCAATAAAAAGTAGTGACCAGACAATAAAACGTGGCGACCTAACCTTAAAACGTATTGACCCAACAATAAAACGTGGTGACCCAGCAATAAAAAGTAGTGCCCCAACAATAAAACGTTGTGAGCATACAATAAAACGTAGTAACACAGCAATAAAAAGTGGTGACCCTACAATAAAAAGTTGTGACCCAACAATAAAATGTAGTGACCCAGCAATAAAAAGTGGTGACTCAACAATAAAAATCAGTGACCCAACAATAAAACGTAGTGAACATACCATAAGACGTAGTGACCCAGCAATAACAAGTGGTGACCCAACAATAAAACGTGGTGACCCAACAATAAAACGTTGTGACCCAACAATAAAACGTGGTGAGCCAGCAATAAGTAGTAGTGACCCAACAATAAAACGTTGTGACCCAACAATAAAACGTGGTGAGCCAGCAATAAGTAGTAGTGACCCAACAATAACACGTGGTGACCCAACAATAAAACGTAGTGACCCAGCAATAAAAAGTGGTGACCTAACAATAAAACGCAGTGACCCAACAATAAAACGCAGTGACCCAACAATAAAAAGTCGTGACCCAACAATAAAACGTGGTGACCCAACAATAAAACGTTGTGACCCAACAATAAAACGTATTGACCTAGCAATAAAAAGTTGTGACAAAAAATTTAAGGTAGTGACCCTACCATAAAACGTAGTGACCCTACAATAAAACGTTGTGACCATACAATAAAACGTAATAACACAGCAATAAAAGTGATGACCAACTATAAAAAGTGGTGACCCAACAATAAAAATTAGTTACCCTAACAATAAAACGTAGTGACCATACAATAAAACGTATGACCCAGCAATAAAAAGTGGTGACCTAACAATAAAAGTGTTGACCTTACAATAAAACGTAGTGACCCAGCAATAAAACGCAGTGACCCAACAATAAAACGTGGTGAGCCAGCAATAAAAAGTAGTGACATAACAATAAAACGTTGTGACCAACAATAAAACGTGGTGACCAAGCAATAAAAAGTGGTGACACAAAAATAAAACGTAGTGACCCTCCCATAAAACGTAGTGACCCAGCAATAAAACGTAGTGACCCAACAATAAAACGTGGTGAGCCAGCAATAAAAAGTAGTGACCCAACAAGAAAACGTAGTGACCCAACCATAAAACGTAGTGACCCAACAATAAAACGTGGTTACCCAGCAATAAAAAGTGGTGACATAACAATAAAAGTGGTGACCCAGCAATAAAAAGTGGTGACCCAACAATAAAACGTAGTGATACAGCAATAAAAATAGTGACCCAACAATAAAACGTAGTGACCCAACAATAAAAAGTGGTGACCCAACAATAAAACGTTCTGACCCAACAATAAAACGTAGTGACCCAAAAATTGAACGTGGTTACCCAGCAATAAAAAGTGGTGACCTAACAATGAAACGTAGTGACCAAACCATGAAACGTAGTGACCCAAAAATTAAACGTGGTTACCCAGCAATAAAAAGTGGTGACCCAACAATAAAACGTAGTGACCATACTCTGAAACGTAGTGACCCAGAAAAAGAAAGTTGTGACCTAACAATAAAAGTGGTGACCAAGTAGTAAAAAGTGGTGACCCAACCATAAAAAGTGGTTACCCAACAATAACACGTAGTGACCCAACAATAAAACGTGGTGACCCAACAATAAAACGTAGTGACCCAGCAATAAAAAGTCGTGACCGAACAATAAAACGTAGTGACCATACCATAAAACGTAGTGACCAAGCAATAAAACGTTGTGACCCTGCAATAAAAATTGGTCACCCAATAATAAAACGTGGTGACCCAGCAATAAAAAGTGGTGACCCAACAATACAACGTAGTGACCCAACAATAAAACGTAGTGACCCAACAATAAAAAGTGGTTACCCAGCAATAAAAGGTAGTAACCCAACCATATAACGTAGTGACCCAACAACAAAACGTTGTGACCCAAAAGAAGACGTGGTGACCAAGCAATAAAAAGTGATGACACAAAAATAAAACGTAGTGACCATACCATAAAACGTAGTTACCCAGCAATAAAACGTTGTGACCCAGCCATAAAAAGTGGTGACATAACAATAAACGTGGTGAATTAACAATAAAACGTAGTGACCCAGCAATAAAAAGTGGTGACCCTACAACAAAAAGTAGTGACCCAACAATAAAACGTAGTGAACCAGCAAACCCAAAAGTGGTGACCACACAATAAAAATTAGTGACCCAACAATAAAACGTCGTGCCCCAACAATAAAAGTGGTGACCTAACAATAAAACGTAGTGACCCAGCAATAAAACGTAGTGACCCAACAATAAAACGTGTTGAGCCAGCGATAAAAAGAAGTGACCCCACACTAAAACGTTGTGACCCAACAATAAAACGTGGTGACCCAGCGATTAAAAGTGGTGACACAAAAATAAAACGTAGTGACCATACCATAAAACGTAGTGACCCAGCAATAAAACGTTGTGACCCAGCAATAAAAAGTGGTGCCCTACAATAAAAAGTGGTGACCCAACAATAAAAATTAGTGGTGACCCAACGGTACAACGTGGTGACCCAGCAATAAAAAAGTGATGACCCAACAATAAAACGTAGTGACCATACCATAAAACGTAGTGACCCAGCAATAAAAAGTGGTGACTCAACAATAAAACGTAGTGACCTAACAATAAAACGCAGTGACCCAGCAATAAAACGCAGTGACCCAACAATAAAACGTGGTGAGCCAGCAATAAAAAGTAGTGACCAAAAAATAAAACGTAGTGACCCAACAATAAAACGTGGTCACCCAGAAATAAAAAGTAAAGACCCAACAATAAAACGTTGTTACTATACAATAAAACGTAGTAACACACAATAAAAATGATGACCCACCATAAAAAATGGTGACCCAACAATAAAAATTAGTTTCCCAACAATAAAACGTGGTGACCCAACAATAAAACGTAGTGACCATACAATAAAACGTAGTGACCCAGCAATAAAAAGTGGTGACCTAACAATAAAAGTGGTGACTTAACAATATAACTTAGTGACCCAGCAATAAAACGCAGTGACCCAACAATAAAACGTGTGAAGCCAGCAATAAAAAGTAGTGACCCAACAATAAAACGTGGTGACCCAACAATAAAACGTTGTGACCCAACAATACAACGTGGTGACCCAGCAATAAAAAGTTGTGACCTAACAATAAAAGTGGTGACCTAACAATAAAACATAGTGACCCAGCAATAAAACGTAGTGACCCAACAATAAAACGTGGTGACCCAACAATAAAACGGTGTTACACAGCAATAAAAAGTGGTTACCTAACAATCACAGTGGTGACCTTACAGTAAAACATATTGACCCAACAATAAAAAGTGGTGATCCTACAATAAAAAGTTGTGACCCAACAATAAAACGTAGTGACCCAGCAATAAAAAGTGGTTACCCAACAATAAATATTAGTGACCCAACAATAAATCGTAGTGACCATACCATAAAACGTAGTGACCCAGCAATAAAAAGTGGTGACCTAACAATAAAAGTGGTGACCTAACAATAAAACATAGTGACCCAACAATAAAACGTAGTGACCCAACAATAAAACGTGGTGACCCAACAATAAAACGTAGTGACCATACCATAAAACGTACTGACCCAGCAATAAAAAGTGGTGACATTACAATAAAAGTAGTGACACAACAATAAAACGCAATGACCCAACAATAAAACGTAGTGACCCAACAATTAAACGTGGTGAGCCAGCAATAAAAAGTAGTGACAAAACAATAAAAGGTGGTGCCCCGACAATAAAATGTTGTGACCCAACAATAAAACGTGGTGACCCAGCAATAAAAAGTGGTGACACAAAAATTAAACGTAGTTACCCTACCATAAAACGTAGTGACCCAGCAATAAAACGTTGTGACCCAGCAATAAAAAGTGGTGCCCTACAATAAAAAGTGGTTACCCAACAATAAAAAGTGTTGACCCAACAATAAAAATTAGTGGTGACCCAACGGTACAACGTGGTGACCCAGCAATAAAAAGTGGTGACCCAATAATAAAACGTAGTGACCATACCATAAAACGTAGTGACCCAGCAATAAAAAGTGGTGACCTAACAATAAAACGTAGTGACCTAACAATAAAACGCAGTGACCCAGCAATAAAACGCAGTGACCCAACAATAAAACGGGGTGAGCCAGCAATAAAACGTAGTGACCCAACAATAAAACGTGGTTATCCAACAATAAAACGTTGTGACTCAACAATAAAACGTGGTGACCCAGCAATAAAAAGTGGTGACACAAAAATTAAACGTAGTGACCCTACCATAAAACGTAGTGACCCAGCAATTAAACGTTGTGACCCAGTAATAAAAAGTGGTAACCTAACAATAAAAGTGGTGACCCAACAATAAAACGTAGTGACCCAACAATAAAACGTAGTGACCCAACAATAAAACGTTGTTACTCAGCAATAAAAAGTGGTGACCAGACAATAAAACGTGGCGACCCAACCTTAAAACGTAGTGACCAAACAATAAAACGTGGTGACCCAGCAATAAAATGTAGTGACCCAACAATAAAACGTTGTGACCATACAATAAAACGTAGTAACACAGCAATAAAAAGTGGTGACCCTACAATAAAAAGTTGTGACCCAACAATAAAATGTAGTGACCCAGCAATAAAAAGTGGTGACTCAACAATAAAAATTAGTGACCCAACAATAAAACGTAGTGACCATACCATAAGACGTAGTGACCCAGCAATAAAACGCAGTGACCCAACAATAAAACGTGGTGAGCCAGCAAGAAAAAGTAGTGACCCAACAATAAAACGTGGTTACCCAACAATAAAACGTGGTGACCCAGCAATAAAAAGTGGTGACCCAGCAATAAAAAGTGATGACCAAACAATAAAAGTGGTGACCCAACAATAAAACTTAGTGACCCAACCATAAAACGTAGTGACCCAACAATAAAACGTGGTTACCCAGCAATAAAAAGTAGTGACCAGACAATAAAACGTGGCGACCTAACCTTAAAACGTATTGACCCAACAATAAAACGTGGTGACCCAGCAATAAAAAGTAGTGCCCCAACAATAAAACGTTGTGAGCATACAATAAAAAGTGGTGACCCTACAATAAAAAGTTGTGACCCAACAATAAAATGTAGTGACCCAGCAATAAAAAGTGGTGACTCAACAATAAAAATCAGTGACCCAACAATAAAACGTAGTGAACATACCATAAGACGTAGTGACCCAGCAATAACAAGTGGTGACTTAACAATAAAACGTGGTGACCCAACAATAAAACGTTGTGACCCAACAATAAAACGTGGTGAGCCAGCAATAAGTAGTAGTGACCCAACAATAACACGTGGTGACCCAACAATAAAACGTGGTGACCCAGCAATAAACAGTGGTGACCAAACAATAAAACGTTATGACCATACCATAAAACGTAGTGACCCAGCAATAAAAAGTGGTGACCTAACAATAAAACGCAGTGACCCAACAATAAAACGCAGTGACCCAACAATAAAACGTTGTGACCCAACAATAAAACGTATTGACCTAGCAATAAAAAGTTGTGACAAAAAATAAAAGGTAGTGACCCTACCATAAAACGTAGTGACCCTACAATAAAACGTTGTGACCATACAATAAAACGTAATAACACAGCAATAAAAGTGATGACCAACCATAAAAAGTGGTGACCCAACAATAAAAATTAGTTACCCAACAATAAAACGTGGTGACCCAACAATAAAACGTAGTGACCATACAATAAAACGTATGACCCAGCAATAAAAAGTGGTGACCTAACAATAAAAGTGTTGACCTTACAATAAAACGTAGTGACCCAGCAATAAAACGCAGTGACCAACAATAAAACGTGCTGAGCCAGCAATAAAAAGTAGTTACATAACAATAAAACGTTGTGACCAACAATAAAACGTGGTGACCAAGCAATAAAAAGTGGTGACACAAAAATAAAACGTAGTGACCCTCCCATAAAACGTAGTGACCCAACAATAAAACGTGGTGAGCCAGCAAGAAAAAGTAGTGACCCAACAATAAAACGTGGTTACCCAACAATAAAACGTTGTGAGCCAACAATAAAACGTGGTGACCCAGCAATAAAAAGTGGTGACACAAAAATTAAACGTAGTGTCCCTACCATAAAACGTAGTGACCCAGCAATAAAACGTTGTGACCCAGCAATAAAAAGTGATGACCAAACAATAAAAGTGGTGACCCAACAATAAAACTTAGTGACCCAACCATAAAACGTAGTGACCCAACAATAAAACGTGGTTACCCAGCAATAAAAAGTGGTGACCAGACAATAAAACGTGGCGACCTAACCTTAAAACGTATTGACCCAACAATAAAACGTGGTGACCCAGCAATAAAAAGTAGTGCCCCAACAATAAAACGTTGTGAGCATACAATAAAACGTAGTAACACAGCAATAAAAAGTGGTGACCCTACAATAAAAAGTTGTGACCCAACAATAAAATGTAGTGACCCAGCAATAAAAAGTGGTGACTCAACAATAAAAATCAGTGACCCAACAATAAAACGTAGTGAACATACCATAAGACGTAGTGACCCAGCAATAACAAGTGGTGACCTAACAATAAAACGTGGTGACCCAACAATAAAACGTTGTGACCCAACAATAAAACGTGGTGAGCCAGCAATAAGTAGTAGTGACCCAACAATAACACGTGGTGACCCAACAATAAAACGTGGTGACCCAGCAATAAACAGTGGTGACCAAACAATAAAACGTTATGACCATACCATAAAACGTAGTGACCAAGCAATAAAAAGTGGTGACCTAACAATAAAACGCAGTGACCCAACAATAAAACGCAGTGACCCAACAATAAAAAGTCGTGACCCAACAATAAAACGTGGTGACCCAACAATAAAACGTTGTGACCCAACAATAAAACGTATTGACCTAGCAATAAAAAGTTGTGACAAAAAATAAAAGGTAGTGACCCTACCATAAAACGTAGTGACCCTACAATAAAACGTTGTGACCATACAATAAAACGTAATAACACAGCAATAAAAGTGATGACCAACCATAAAAAGTGGTGACCCAACAATAAAAATTAGTTACCCAACAATAAAACGTGGTGACCCAACAATAAAACGTAGTGACCATACAATAAAAAGTATGACCCAGCAATAAAAAGTGGTGACCTAACAATAAAAGTGTTGACCTTACAATAAAACGTAGTGACCCAGCAATAAAACGCAGTGACCAACAATAAAACGTGCTGAGCCAGCAATAAAAAGTAGTGACATAACAATAAAACGTTGTGACCAACAATACAACGTGGTGACCAAGCAATAAAAAGTGGTGACACAAAAATAAAACGTAGTGACCCTCCCATAAAACGTAGTGACCCAGCAATAAAACGTTGTGACCAAGCAATAAAAAGCTGTGACCTAACAATGCAAGTGGTTACCTAACAGTAAATCGTAGTGACCCAGCAATAAAAAGTGGTGTCCTAACAATAAAAGTGGTGACCTAACAATAAAACGTAGTGACCCAGCAATAAAACGTAGTGACCATACAATAAAACGTGGTTAGTCAGCAATAAAAAGTAGTGACCCAACAATACAACGTAGTGACCCAACAATAAAACGTGGTTACCCAACAATAAAAAGTAGTGACCCAACAATAAAATGTGGTGACCCAACCTTAAAACGTGGTTACCCAGCAATAAAAAGTAGTGACCCAACAATAAAACGCAGGGACCATACCATAAAACGTATGGACTCAGAAAAAAAAGTGATGACCAACCATAATAAGTAGTGACCAACTATAAAACGTGGTGACCCAGCAATAAAAATTAGAGACCCAACAATAAAACGTAGTCACCCAACAATAAAACGTAGTGACCATACCATAAAACGTAGTGACCCTGCAATAAAAATTAGTGACCCAACAATAAAATGTGGTGACCCAACAATAAAACGTAGTTACAATACCATAAAACGTAGTGACCCAGCAATAAAAAATGGTGACCTTACAATAAAAGTGGTGACCTAACAATAAAACGTAGTGACCCAGCAATAAAACGCAGTGATCCAACAATAAAACGTGGTGAGCCAGCAATAAAAAGTAGTGACCCAACAATAAAACGTGGTGACCCAACAATAAAACGTCGTGACCCAACCTTAAAACGTAGTGACCCAACAATAAAACGTGGTGACCCAAGAACAATACGTGTTGACCCAGCAGTAAAAAGTAGTGACCCCACAATAAAACGTAGTGACTATACCATAAAACGTTGTGACCGAACAATAAAAAGTCGTGACCCAACAATAAAACGTAGTTACCTAAGAATAAAACGTGATTACCCAGAAATAAAAAGTAGTGACCCAACAATAAAACGTAGTGACCATACCATAAAATGTAGTGACTTAGCTATTAAAATGATGACCAACCATAAAAAGTGTTTACCTGCCATAAAACGTTGTGACCCAGCAATAAATAGTGGTGACCTAAAAATAAAAAGTGGTGACCTTACAATAAAACGTAGTGACCCAGCAATAAAAAGTGGTGACCCAACAAAAAACGTAGTGACCCAGCAATAAAAATGGTGACCCAACAATAAAAAAGGTGACCCAACAATAAAAATTGGTGACCCAACAATAAAACGTGGTGACACAGCAATAAAACGTGGTGACCCAACAATAAACCGTAGGTACCTAACAATAAAATGTGGTTACCCCGCAAAAAAATGTGGTGACCCAGCAATAAAAAGTGGTGACACAACAATAAAAAGTGTTGGCCTAACAAGAAAACGTTGTGACCCAGCAATAAAAAGTGGTGACTTAACAATAGCAGTGGTAACCTTATCATAAAACCTAGTTACCCATCAATAAGACATGGTTACCTAACCATACAACGTAGTGACCCACCAATAAAACCTAGTGACCTAACAATCAAACGTGGTTACCCAGCAATAAAAAGTTGTGACCCAAGCATAAAACGTAGTGACCCAACAATAAAACGTGGTGACCCAGCAATTAAAAGTCTTGACCAAACAATAAAACGTAGTGACCATACCATACAACGTAGTGACCTAGCAATAAAAAGTGGTGAACTAACAATAAAAGTGGTGACCTTACAATAAAATGTAGTGACCCAGCAACAAAACGTTGTGACCCAACAATAAAACATGGTTAGCAAGCAATAAAAAGTAGTGACCCAACAATAAAACGTAGTGACCCAACCATAAAACGTAGTGACCCAACAATAAAAAGTGGTGATCCAGCAATAAAAAGTGGTTACTTAACAATAAAATGTAGTTACCATACACTAAAACGTAGTGACCTTGCAATAAAACCTGTGACTTAGCAATAAAACGTTGTGACCCAGCAATTAAACGTTGTGACCCAGAAAAATAAAGTGGTGACCAAACAATAAAAAGTGGTGACCTAACAATAAAACGTAGTGACCCAGCAATAAAAAGTGGTGGCCCTACAATAAAACGTTGTAACCAAGCAATAAAAATGCTGCCCCGACAATAAACCGCTGTGACACAACAATAAAAATTGGTGACCCAACAATTAAACGTGGTGACCCAGCAATAAAAAGTAGTTACCCAACAATAAAACGTTGTGACCATACCATAAAACGTAGTGACCCAGCAATAAAAGTGATGACCAACCATAAAAAGGGGTGACTAACTCTAAAACGTGGTTACACAGCAATAAAAAGTAGTGACCCAACCATTAAACGTAGTGACCAAACCATAAAACGTAGTCACCCAACAATAAAACGTAAAGACCCAGCAATAAAAAGTGGTGACCAAACAATAAAACGTGGTGAGCCAGCAATAAAAAGTAGTGACTCAAAAATAAAACGTTGTGACCATACCATAAAACGTAATGAGCCAGCAATAAAAGTGATGACTAACCATAAAAAGTGGTGACCCAACAATAATAATTAGTGACCCATCAATAAAAAGTGGTGACCTAACAATAAAACGTAGTGACCCAGCAATAAAAAGTGGTGACCTAACAATAAAAGTGGTGGCCTAATAATAAAACGTAATGACCAGGCAATAAAACGCAGTGACCCACTAATAAAACGTGGTGAGCCAGCAATAAAAAGTAGTGACCCAACAATAAAACGTGGTGACCAACAATAAAACGTTATTACCTAACAATAAAAAGTCGTGACCCAACAATAAAACGTGGTGACCCAACAATAAAACGTGGTGACCCAGCAATAAAAAGTAGTGACCCAACAATAAAACGTAGTGACCATACCATAAAAGTATTGACCCAGCAATAAAAGTGATTACCAACCATAAAAAGTGCTGACCAACCATAAAACATTGTCACCCAGCAATAAACATTGGTGACCAAACAATAAAAAGTGGTGACCTAACAATAAAACGTAGTGACCCAGCAATAAACAGTGGTGACCCAACAACAAACGTAGTGACCCAGCAATAAAAATGGTGACCCAACAATAAAACGTGGTGACCCAACAATAAAAATTGGTTACCCAACAATAAAACGTGGTGACCCAGCAATAAAACGTAGTGACCAACCATAAACCGTAGTGACCTAACAATAAAATTTGGTTACCCAGCAAAAAAAAGTGGTGACCCAGCAATAAAAAAGTGGTGACCCAACAATAAAAAGTGGTGACCTAACAAGAAAACGTTGTGACCCAGCAATAAAAAGTGGTGACTAAACAATAGCAGTGGTGACCTAATCATAAAACCTAGTTACCCAGCAATAAGACATGGTTACCCAACAATACAACGTAGTGACCATACCATAAAGCGTAGTGACCCAGCAATAAAAATTAGTGACCCAACAATAAAATGTGGTGACCCAACAATAAAACGTAGTTACCATACCATAAAACGTAGTGACCCAGCAATAAAAAGTGGTTAACTAACAATAAAAGTGGTGACCTAACAATAAAACGTGTCACCCAACAATAAAACGCAGTGACCCAACAATAAAACGTGGTGAGCCAGCAATAAAAAGTAGTGACTCAAAAATAAAACGTTGTGACCATACCATAAAACGTAATGACCCAGCAATAAAAGTGATGACTAACCATAAAAAGTGGTGACCCAACAATAATAATTAGTGACCCATCAATAAAAAGTGGTGACCTAACAATAAAACGTAGTGACCCAGCAATAAAAAGTGGTGACCTAACAATAAAAGTGGTGGCCTTATAATAAAACGTAATGACCAGGCAATAAAACGCAGTGACCCACTAATAAAACGTGGTGAAGCAGCAATAAAAAGTAGTGACCCAACAATAAAACGTGGTGACCAACAATAAAACGTTATTACCTAACAATAAAAAGTCGTGACCCAACAATAAAACGTGGTGACCCAACAATAAAACGTGGTGACCCAGCAATAAAAAGTAGTGACCCAACAATAAAACGTAGTGACCATACCATAAAAGTATTGACCCAGCAATAAAAGTGATTACCAACCATAAAAAGTGCTGACCAAGCATAAAACGTTGTCACCCAGCAATAAACATTGGTGACCTAACAATAAAAAGTGGTGACCTAACAATAAAACGTAGTGACCCAGCAATAAACAGTGGTGACCCAACAAAAAACGTAGTGACCCAGCAATAAAAATGGTGACCCAGCAATAAAACGTAGTGACCAACCATAAACCGTAGTGACCTAACAATAAAATTTGGTTACCCAGCAGAAAAAAAGTGGTGACCCAGCAATAAAAAAGTGGTGACCCAACAATAAAAAGTGGTGACCTAACAAGAAAACGTTGTGAACCAGCAATAAAAAGTGGTGACTAAACAATAGCAGTGGTGACCTAATCATAAAACCTAGTTACCCAGCAATAAGACATGGTTACCCAACAATACAACGTAGTGACCCAACAATAAAACCTAGTGACCTAACAATAAAACGTGGTTACCAGCAATAAAAAGGTGCGACCCAACCATAAAACGTAGTGACCCAACAATAAAACGTGGTGACCCAGCAATAAAAAGTGGTGACCAAACAATAAAACGTAGTGCCCATACCATAAAACGTAGTGACCCGGCAATAAAAATAGTGCCCCAACAATAAAAATTAGTGACGCAACAATAAAACGTGGTTACCGAACTATAAAACGTAGTGACCATACCATAAAACGTAGTGACCTAGCAATAAAAATTGGTGACCTAACCATAAAACGTAGTGACCCAACCATAAAAAGTAGTGACCCAACATAAAAAAGTGGTGACTCAGCAATAAAAAGTGGTGACTTAACAATAAAACCTAGTGACCATACACTAAAACGTGGTAACCCAGCAATAAAACGTTGTGACACAGCAATAAAAAGTGGTGACCTAACAATAAAAGTGGTGACCGAACAATAAAAAGTGGTGACCCTACAATAACCTTTTATTGTAGAGTCACCACTTTTTAGTGATCCCACAATAAAACGTAGTGACCATACCATAAAACGTAGTGACCCAGCAAAAAAAAGTGATGACAAACTATAAAAAGTGAGGACCAACCATAAAACTTTTTGACCCAGCAATATAAAGTGGTGACCTAACAATAAAAAGTGGTGATTTAACAATAAAACGTAGTGACCAAGCAATAAAAAGTGGTGAGCTAACAATAACACGTTGTGACCTAGCAATAAAACGTTGTGACCCAGCAATAAACAGTGGTTACCTAACAAAAAAAGGTGGTGACCTAACAATAAAACGTTATGACCCAGCAATAAAAAGTGGTGACCCTACAATAAAAAGTGGTGCCCAACAATAAAACGTAGTTACCCAGCAATAAAAATGGTGACCCAACTATAAAAATTAGTAACCCAACAATAAAACGTGGTGACCCAACAATAAAACGTAGTGACCATAGCATAAAACGTAGTGACTATAACATAAAACGTAGGGACCCAGCAATAAAAGTGATGATTAACCATAAAAAGTTGTGACCTAACAATAAAACGTAGTTACCATACCATAAAACGTAGTGACCCAGCAATAAAAAGTGGTGACCTAACAATAAAAGTGGTGACATAACAATAAAACGTAGTCACCCAGCAATAAAACGCAGTGACCCAACAATAAAACGTGGTGAGCCAGCAATAAAAAGTTGTGACCCAACAATAAAACGTGGTGACCCAACAATAAAACGTTGTTACCCAACAATAAAAAGTGGTGACCCAACAATAAAACGTGGTGACCCAACCTTAAAACGTAGTGACCCGACAATAAAACATTGGTGACCCAACAATAAAACGTTGTGACCCAGCAATAAAAAGTAGTGACCCAACAATAAAACATAGTAACTATACCATAAAACGTAGTGACCCAGCAATAAAAAGTGATGACCAACCATAAAAGTGCTGACCAACCATAAAACGTTGTGACCCAGCAATAAAAAGTGGTGACCTATCAATTAAACGTAGTGACCCAGCAACAAGAAGTGGTGACCCAACAAGAAACGTAGTGACCCAGCAATAAAAATGGTGACCCAACAATAAACCGTGGTGACCCAACAATAAAAATTGGGGACCCAACAATAAAACGTGGTGACCCAGCAATAAAACGTAGTGACCCAACAATAAACCGTAGTGACCTAACACTAAAATGGGGTTACCCAGCAAAAAAACGTGGTGACCCAGCAAAAAAAAGTGGTGACCCAGCAATAAAAAGTGGTGACCTAACAATAAAAGTGGTGACCTAACAATAAAACGTCGTGACCCAGCAATAAAACGCAGTGACCCAACAATAAAACGTGGTTAGCCAGAAATAAAAAGTAGTGACCCAACAATAAAACGTGGTGACCCAACAATAAAACGTGGTGACCCAACCTTAAACGTAGTGACCCAACAATAAAACGTGGTGAGCCAACAATTAAACCTGGTGACCCAGCAATAAAAAGTAGTGACCCAACAATAAAACGTAGTTACCATACCATAAAACGTAGTGACCCAGCAACGAAAAAGTGCTGACCAACCATAAAACGTTGTGACCCAGCAATAAAAAGTGCTGACCTAACAATAAAACGTAGTAGCCCAGCAATAAAAAGTGGTGACCCCAAAAAAACGTAGTGACCCAGCAACAAAATTGGTGACCCAACAATAAAACGTGGTGACCCAACAATAAATATTGGGGACCCAACAATAAAAATTGGGGACCCAACAATAAAAAGTAGTTAGCCAACAATAAAACGTTGTGACCATACCATAAAACGTAGTGACCCAGCAATAAAAGTGATGACCAACCATGAAAAGTTGTGACCAACTATAAAACGTGGTTACCCAGCAATAAAAAGTAGTGACCCAACAATAAAACGTAGTGACCCAACCATAAAACGTAGTGATTCAACAATAAAACGTGGTTACCCAGCAATAAAAAGTGGTGACCCCCACAATAAAACTTGGCGACCTATCCTTAAAAGGTAGTGACCCAACAATTAAACGTGGTGACCCAGCAATAAAAAGTAGTGACCCAAAAATAAAACCTTGTGACCATACCATAAAACGTAGTGACCCAGCAACAAAAGTGATAACCAACCATAAAAAGTGGTGACCCCACAATAAAACGTTATGACCCAGCAATAAAACGCAGTTACCCAACAATAAAACGTGGTGAGCCAGCAATAAAAAGTAGTGACCCAACAATAAAACGTGGTGACCCAACAATAAAACGTTGTTACCCAACAATAACAAGTCGTGACCCAACAATAAAACGTGGTGACCCAACAAGAAAACGTGGTGACCCAGCATTAAAAGTAGTGACCCAACAATAAAACGTAATGACCATACCATAAAACGTATTGACCCAGCAATAAAAGTGATGACCAACCATAAAAAGTGCTGACTAACCATAAAACGTTGTGACCCAGCAATAAAAAGTAGTGACCTAACAATAAAAAGTGGTGACCTAACAATAAAACGTAGTGACCCAGCAATAAAAAGTGGTGACCCAACAAAAAACGTAGTGACCCAGCAATAAAAATGGTGACCCAACAATAAAACGTGGTGACCCAACAATAAAAATTGGTGACCCAACAATAAAACAGGGTGACCCAGCAATAAAACGTAGTGACCCAACCATAAACCGTAGTGACCTAACAATAAAATGTGGTTACCCAGCAAAAAAACGTGGTGACCCAGCAATAAAAAGTGGTGACCCAACAATAAAAAGTGGTGACCCAACAAGAAAACGTTGTGACCTAGCAATAAAAAGTGGTGACTAAACAATAGCAGTGGTGACCTAATCATAAAACCTAGTTACCCAGCAATAAGACATGGTTACTCAACAATACAACGTAGTGACCCAACAATAAAACCTAGTGACCTAACAATAAAACGTGGTTACCCAGCAATAAAAAGTTGTGACCCAACCATAAAACGTAGTGACCCAACAATAAAACGTGGTGACCCAGCAATAAATAGTGGTGACCAAACAATAAAACGTTGTGCACATACCATAAAACGTAGTGACCCGGCAATAAAAATGGTGACCCAACAATAAAAATTAGTGACGCAACAATAAAACGTGGTTACCCAACAATAAAACGTAGTGACCATACCATAAAACGTAGTGACCTAGCAATAAAAAGTGGTGACCTAACAATAAAACGTAGTGACCCAACCATAAAACGTAGTGACCCAACAATAAAAAGTGGTGACCCAGCAATAAAAAGTGGTGACTTAACAATAAAACCTAGTGACCATACACTAAAACGTAGTGACCCAGCAATAAAACGTTGTCACACAGCAATAAAAAGTGGTGACCTAACAATTAATGTGGTGACCTAACAATAAAAAGTGGCGACCCTACAATAAAAGGTGGTGACCCAACAATAAAAAAAAAAAAGTGATGACCAACTATAAAAAGTGGGGACCAACCATAAAACTTTGTGACCCAGCAATATAAAGTGGTGACCTAACAATAAAAAGTGGTGACCTAACGATAAAACGTAGTGACCCAGCAATAAAAAGTGGTGACCTAACAATAAAACGTTGTGACCCAGCAATAAAAATGGTGACCCAACAATAAAACGCTGTGACCCAACAATAAAAATTGGTGACCCAACAATAAAACGGGGTGACGCAGCAATAAAACGTAGTGACCCAACCATAAACCGTCGTGACCTAAAAATAAAACGTGGTTTCCCAGTAAAAAAAAGTGGTGACCCAACAATGAAACGTAGTGACCATACGATAAAACGTAGTGACCCAGCAATAAAACGTTGTGACCCAGCAATAAAAAGTGGTTACCTAACAAAAAAGGTGGTGACCTAACAATAAAACGTTATGACCCAGCAATAAAAAGTGGTGACTCTACAATAAAAAGTGGTGCCCAACAATAAAACGTAGTGACCCAGCAATAAGAAGTGATGACCCAACAATAAAAAGTAGTGACCCAACAATAAAACGTGGTGACCCAACAATAAAACGTAGTTACCATACCATAAAACGTAGTGACCTTGCAATAAAACGTGGTGACCTAACAATAAAAGTGGTGACCTAACAATAAAACGTAGTGACCAAGCAATAACACATGGTGACCCAACAATAAAACGTAGTAACCCAACAAAAAACGTAGTTACCCAGCAATAAAAAGTGGTGACCCAACAATAAAAGTTGTAACCCAGCAATAAGAAGTGGTGAGCCAACAACAAAACGTAGTGACCTAGCAATAAAAAGTGAGGAACCCAACAATAAAAAGGTGTTACCCAACAATAAAACGTAGTGACCCAACATTAAATAGTGGTGACCTTACAATAAAACGTAATGACCCAGCAATAAATGTGGTGACCCAACCATAAAAAGTGGTGACCTAACTATAAAACGTAGATACTCACCAATAAAAATGGTGACCCACAATAAACCGTGGTGACCCAACATTAAATATTGGTGACCCAACAATAAAACGTGGTTACCCAGCAATAAAAAGTGGTGACCCAACAATAAAACGTAGTGACCTAACAATAAAACGTAGTGACCCAACAATAAAACGTGGTGACCTAACAATAAAACGTAGTGACCCAGCAATAAAAAGTGGTGACCCTACAACAAAAGGTTGTGACCCAACAATAAAACGTAATGACCCAGCAATAAAAATGTAAGCTCGAAGTGTACCCACACATAATTCTGTCAGGTCGAAGGGTACCACTACATACTCCGTCAGGTGGAAGGGTACCCACACATATTTCGTCAGGTCGAAGGATATCCACACATACTTCGTCAGCTCAGTAGGGTACCCACACATACTTCGTCAAGTCGAAGGGTACCCCCCAATATTTCGTCAGCTCAGAAGGCACCCACACATACTTCGTCAGCTCGAAGGGCACCCACACATACTTCGTCAGGTCGAAGGGTACCCACATATACTTGGTCAGGTCGAAGGGTACCCACACATACTTCGTCAGGTCGAAGGGTATTCACACATACTTCGTCAGCTCAAAGGGCACCAACACATACTTCTGTCAGGTCGAACGGTACCCACACACACTTTATCAGGTTGAAGGGTACCCACACACACTTAGTCATGTCGAAGGGTACTCACACATACTTCGTCATATCGAAGGGTACCCACACATGGTGCGTCAGGACGAAGGGTACCCACACATACTTCGTCAGGTCGAAGGGTACTCACACATGGTGCGTCAGGTCGAAAGGCACCCACACATACTTCGTCAGGTCGAAGGGTACCCACATATACTTCGTCAGGTCGAAGGGTACCCACACATACTTCGTCAGGTCGAAGGGTATCCACACATACTTCGTCAGGTCGAAGCGTACCCACACATACTTCGTCAGGTCGAAGGGTACCCACACATACTTCGTCAGGTCGAAGGGTACCCACACATACTTCGCCAGGTCGAAAGGTATCCACACATACTTTGTCAGGTCGAAGGGCACCCACACACACTTCATCAGGTTGAAGGGTACCAACACACACTTCGTCATGTCGAAGGGTACCTACACATACTTCGTTAGGTCGAAGGGTACCCACGCATACTTAGTCAGGTCGAATGGTACCCACACATACTTGGTCAGGTCGAAGGATACCCACACATACTTGGTCAGGTCGAAGGGTACCCACACGTACTTCGTCAGCTCGAAGGGTACCCACACATACTTTGTTTGTCGAAGGGTACCCACACATACTTTGTTTGTCAAAGGGTACCCCAAAAAGTGCCCTTAGAGATGAAGCAACCCTTGCTTCACTATGAACTCATGTTCAAAAAAGTTCCGTTATAGATTCAGCAACTCTTGCTTCACTATGGATTCATGTTCCAAAAAGTACCGTTATCGATTAAGCAACCCTTGCTACACTATGGACCCATGTTCAAAAACGTGCCGTTATATTTAAGCAACCCTTGCTTCACAATAAACTCATGTTCACAAAATGCCGTAAGGATTAAGCAACCCTTGCTTCACTATGGACTCATTCTCAAAAAAGTGCCGTTAGAGATAAAGCAACCCTTGCTTCACTATGGACTCATGTTCAAAAAAGATCCGTTTCGGATTAAGCAACTCTTGCTTCACTATAACGTAATGTTAAAAAAGTGCCGTTATGTATTAGCAACCCTTGCTTCCCTATGGACTCATGTGCAACAAAGTGCCGTTAGGGATTAAGCAACACTTGCTTCACTATAAACTCATTTTCAAAAAAGTGCCGTTATGATTAAGCAATCCTTGCTTCACTATAAACCAATGTTCAAAAGTGCCGTTAATGATTAAGCAACCCTTTCTTCACTATGAACTCATGTTCAAATAGTGTCGTTAGAGATTAAGCAACACTTGCTTCAATATAAACTCATGTTTCGTTAGGATTAAGAAACCATGTATCACTATAAAGTCATGTTCAAAAAAGTGCTGTTAGCGATGAAACAACCTATGCTTCACTCTAAACTCATGTTCAAAAAAGTGCCGTCACGGATTAAGAAACCCTTGCTTCACTATTGACTCATGCTCTAAAAAGTGCCGTTACGGATTAAGCAAAACTTGCTTTATTATGGACTCATGTTAAAAAAAGTGCCGTTAAAGATTAAGCAACTCTTGATTCACTATAAACGCATGTTCAAAAAAGTGCAGTTAGTGATTAAGCAACACTTGCTTCACTATGAACTCATGTTCAAATAGTGCCGTTAATGATCAAGCAACCCTTGCTTCACTATAAACTTACGTTCAAAAAAGTGTGTTAATGAGTAAGCAACCCTTGCTTCACTATTAACTAATGTTCAGAAAAGTGCCATTAGGGATTAAGCAACACTAGCTGTACTATGGACTCATGCTTAAAAAAGTGCCATTAGGGATAAAGCAACCCTTGCTTCACTATGGACTCATGTTTTAAAAAGTGCCGTTGGGATTCAGCAACCCTTGCTTCACTATAAACTCAAGGCAGAAAGTGTGGGAGTGAGAGGGAAATGAGAAAGGAAGGAAAAAAGGGTTTTAGTGTGAGTGAATTTCTTCCCGGCACTCCCTTCCTATGACGTCATTTCCTGTCATTTCCTGCGTATCATGACTTGCATATTTTCTTATACATAATTTCATTGAGTTCTGAAATTAGTAGATAATTACGTTGAAAAATGCAGGAAAGCGTCACCCCCATTGGAGAAAAGTTCTCCGTTGACCCCGAAAGGTCAATTTCTCCCCCCCCCCCCAATTCTCAGACAAAACACGTCCGAAGTCTGGCTGGCTGGTTGGAATGATGTCAACTGTGTGAGTGTTTGTTGGGTAGTATCGGAGGAGAAGAAAACATACATACATACATACATACAGACAGACAGCCAGACAGGTGACGTTTATATAATAGATATACACACACCAATATATACACAGATATTTTTTTCAAGTCTTATGAAATAGTTATTTCATATTGAATCTTAGCGTGATAGTCATGGGTTAAATACATTTTCATAAATTAGTCGTTGTTGATTATAATAAACTTATAAAGTATGTAACTTTATTTTTTATTATTTTACTCTTTCTCATATATATATATATATATATATATATATATGCATTTAAAAAGAATGCTCGGAAATCTCTCAATGGCCCTTTCGACTATCATCTCGTCAGAAGAAAATTGATAGTTTTAATTGATAATAACGTCGAAAGAAAGAGCAAAACTGGGAATTGAGTGTGCCAAAATTAACCATAAAGCGATTAAAATTCAATTTAATGATTTCGTTAAAAGTTGATTAAAAGGCACTACGTTAGGAGGGAAATTGAGAGGGAGTTCAAAGTTCCCCAAAGAGATTAAGCGATCTTACAAATTCCTTCTGCCGGCACAAGGAAGGTTTTCGAATAGCGATAGAGACAGATTCCAATATTTTCAAATGGTTCTTGGAATCTGCTCCATGCAAGGCCTGACGAGATGATAGTCGAAAGGGCCTTTTAGAGATTTCCGCGCATTCTTTTTAAATGTATTTATAAGTTTTGTAACTCAAAACATTTATATATATATATATATATATATATATATATATATATATATATATATATATATATATATATATATCTGTGTAAACAAAAATAATAATATATATATATATATATCTGTGTAAATAAAAATAATCATATATATATATATATATATATATATATATATATATATATGTAACGATACACTTTACATATCTTATTTTTCCAACTAAGAAATGTTCCATTGCGACACGTCTCTTAAGCTCTCGGCATCAAATAACATAATGTTCACATATAACTTTTATAAATCTTATTCCACATATAAAAACGTACTGTTCACAGTCTCGAAAGAGTTCTTTTACCATTTATAAACGCTTCAGTTCAACTTATATCAAATCACGGAAAGTTCATTATACATTTCTTAAAGTTCCTAAAAAGTTCTCAAATAAATCTCAAGGTTTACCTTATCTTCTGTTCTCTTCTTTGGCCTGTGATTCGTCTAGTCTTCGCTGGCTGTGTCGTCTTGATCGAAGGAAGAGGTCTGTCTCAGACAGAATGAATACACGAGACACGAATTTTTTTTAAGGGAAATTTCATACAAGTTTCTTTATTTTCACACAGGTTTCTTATTTCTTGGTTCGTTTGCTGTCAGGGGGATTCCGGTTTCGACTCTCTCATACTTCGGCTATCTTCTTTCCTTTTGGGATATCTTCTGCCCTCCCAAAGCGGGGCCTTACCAGTTTGCCGGCTACATGCTCGCCCCCGGTCTGAACGGTATCGCCTCTAAGCTCAGACTGATTCTAAAAAGCTAAGTTCTTGTTCTCCGTGGTGACGTAATCATCATTCCCACGCACGAGATGGGGACAAAAACGACTCACTCTGATCTCTGACTCAAAGGTCACGTCAGGTGTCTAAATTTATTATGACTATTCTTGGATCAAACTCATCTCTGACTCACTTCTGAGTCCAGAAACAAAACCTATTTTTCAATAACAAAATTAGCTATTTGATACTAGTTAACCTACTGTGCCTTGCATAATGGGGCCCTACAGTACTGTAACACTCCTTCCTTCCCTATAAACAAAAAAAACAAAAAATCTCAAGATTTTCTCTTTTTTTAAAAAACCAACCCCTCCCTGGGACTGGTAAAAATCCGAGCCTGGGCACTCCTGGGGTTACCATCATTTCACCACTGCCGGAATTTCTTTCGGCACCACATGACAATGTTTCCGGGATGTGGGAGAGTTTGCTCCCTACGGTCGTTACCGGCTAAAAAAAACCATCCCCTGTCATAAATCAACATCAGGCGTTTCTCGCCTATATCTCCTGCAAAATCTACCACATAAATTCGCTCTTGCTCACACACGTTCTCCGTGCTCGACCACTTCCCAAAAATCCCGGTATGTTGCACTTTCGGGCCACCATCACTTTCTTAGATAACTTCAACAAACGGTCGGCACACAACCGATTAAAACTAACTGCGCGTTTTATTCTCGCGAAATAGGGGAACAAAAAACAGAACAAAAAAAACCTTCATTAACCTATTCTCTAATGGTCAGCCTCGAAGCTTACTGAAGGTACCGTCGCTATGCTGCTTGCTATATATGGACCATACATTTCTGACACGCCCGTGCCCCCGTCGCGAATGACAGCGAACAAACACCCAGTTTCTAACTCCCAACCCCATTGGCGTGGCGTGGCACCCATCCCATGGCTCTAACTAAACGGCGTGACGGGGGTGAAATGTCGACACCACCGTTCCTGGAACACATCGGGTCACCAATCCAAGTCCATCATTTTCTTCCATAAACCAAAATTAATTTGACTGAGGTACCCTCTCTTAAATATAAAGCTTAAATCTATTCCACTTCCATACACGGTCTACCGACGTGATTGGGGAGCAACCATGGGTCACGAAAATTAATCACAACTTCAATATCGACCACCGTTATCGTGGCGCACCAATACGACTGTCCTGCTGTCTAACCACCGGTTCGCAGTTTTAACGCGTGTAGAGTTCGAGCACCTTTGCCCATTCTTCTCCGAGGCAAAACCCATGGCCGCCTCGTTTGCGAAAACCACGCGAGCGAACTTTATTAATCCCGCAGACCCAACTGGGCTGCACATACTCTGTGCACAGGGATATTCTGCGAAATAACCTAATTGACCCCCGTCCGGGGTCTCCATCAACCGACCCAAACCTGCTATCAGTGCCCCCCAAACAACTCAAATACAAGATCACTTTAACCCTAACACTTTGCTGACCCACGTCACATTCAATTTAAGAACTGTTTTTTTTTAAATTACATTTTTAAATTTCTCCATCCTCCAAATAGTAAAATATCATTCACTCAAGCATTAGGAACCCGGAATCCTCCATGTAACAAATACATCAATACAAGAATACAAAAAAAAATTCATTCCACCCAACAACAACAAAAAAATCAAACCGAAACCGACAGAACCAATGGAGAACATATCTCCACAATACAATACAACATAATTCAAAAGATAAAGGGAAAAGAGAACAGCGCCCGACACCATAACGTATTGACATGTCGTCAAACTCCAACCCGGACACCATCAGATCACCCGCCGCTGTCGTCGTTATTTTCCTGCAACACTTCTTAGCAGTTTTCAAAACCCACGGGCGCTTTCTTTCTCTCTCTCTCTCTCTCTCTCTCTCTCTCTCTCTTTTTAACACGCATATACATTCTAAAAACAAAAGATTTCGGCCACAGAGTGGCATATCAATCCCTTTCTTTCTATGCTCTTTCTGTCTCTGTCTCTCTCTTTCTAATACATTCTTTCTTTCTTTTTTCTAAATACACATATTCTGTCCTCGCGTGCACATGTCATTTCAGCACATCCACCCTTTTTAACATTTCCATTCTTCCTCTCTTTCTCTCTCTCTCTTTTAATTACATACTTCCCTCGTTTTTTTTTCTTTTTTCGCCCGTTATTGCTTTCACCTTTGTCCCCCACCAACACAAACCAGAAAAAAAATTACAGCAACAAATTCTTAAAACACAACACACAAAAAAAAAACATAATTACGGCAAATCGTCCTTTTTTTTCTAACTAGAATGTTCTTTTCCTACAAAGTCTTAACAATTGTTTTTGCGTGTGTGTGTGCGTGCGTTCTTTTTTCTTTTTTTTAACAAAATGTGTCTTTCTTTTTTTCTTTTTTTTTTGTGAATCTTAACAATTAACAAAATGTGTCTTTTTCTCTTTCTGCGTAATTTAATAATTGTGTGTGCGTTCTTCTTTCTTTTCTTTTTTTTAACAAAATGTGTCTTTTTTCTTTTCTTTTTTCTTTTCTTTTTTCCTATGTCTTTTAATAATTAACTAAATGTGTCTCTCTTTTGTGTATCTCAACAATTTTCTCCTCCGTGTCTCGCTCCTTTTTTTCTCTTCCTTTTTCTATTACTTTGGACCACACGATGTGTTCGTACCTCATGACAGCACCAGATCGATATCGAACCGTTTCATGTTGGAAACGGCAGGTCACGGCTACCAAATCAACCCAATGTAACGATACACTTTACATATCTTATTTTTCCAACTAAGAAATGTTCCATTGCGACACGTCTCTTAAGCTCTCGGCATCAAATAACATAATGTTCACATATAACTTTTATAAATCTTATTCCACATATAAAAACGTACTGTTCACAGTCTCGAAAGAGTTCTTTTACCATTTATAAACGCTTCAGTTCAACTTATATCAAATCACGGAAAGTTCATTATACATTTCTTAAAGTTCCTAAAAAGTTCTCAAATAAATCTCAAGGTTTACCTTATCTTCTGTTCTCTTCTTTGGCCTGTGATTCGTCTAGTCTTCGCTGGCTGTGTCGTCTTGATCGAAGGAAGAGGTCTGTCTCAGACAGAATGAATACACGAGACACGAATTTTTTTTAAGGGAAATTTTATACAAGTTTCTTTATTTTCACACAGGTTTCTTATTTCTTGGTTCGTTTGCTGTCAGGGGGATTCCGGTTTCGACTCTCTCATACTTCGGCTATCTTCTTTCCTTTTGGGATATCTTCTGCCCTCCCAAAGCGGGGCCTTACCAGTTTGCCGGCTACATGCTCGCCCCCGGTCTGAACGGTATCGCCTCTAAGCTCAGACTGATTCTAAAAAGCTAAGTTCTTGTTCTCCGTGGTGACGTAATCATCATTCCCACGCACGAGATGGGGACAAAAACGACTCACTCTGATCTCTGACTCAAAGGTCACGTCAGGTGTCTAAATTTATTATGACTATTCTTGGATCAAACTCATCTCTGACTCACTTCTGAGTCCAGAAACAAAACCTATTTTTCAATAACAAAATTAGCTATTTGATACTAGTTAACCTACTGTGCCTTGCATAATAGGGCCCTACAGTACTGTAACACTCCTTCCTTCCCTATAAACAAAAAAAACAAAAAATCTCAAGATTTTCTCTTTTTTTAAAAAACCAACCCCTCCCTGGGACTGGTAAAAATCCGAGCCTGGGCACTCCTGGGGTTACCATCATTTCACCACTGCCGGAATTTCTTTCGGCACCACATGACAATGTTTCCGGGATGTGGGAGAGTTTGCTCCCTACGGTCGTTACCGGCTAAAAAAAACCATCCCCTGTCATAAATCAACATCAGGCGTTTCTCGCCTATATCTCCTGCAAAATCTACCACATAAATTCGCTCTTGCTCACACACGTTCTCCGTGCTCGACCACTTCCCAAAAATTCCCGGTATGTTGCACTTTCGGGCCACCATCACTTTCTTAGATAACTTCAACAAACGGTCGGCACACAACCGATTAAAACTAACTGCGCGTTTTATTCTCGCGAAATAGGGGAACAAAAAACAGAACAAAAAAAACCTTCATTAACCTATTCTCTAATGGTCAGCCTCGAAGCTTACTGAAGGTACCGTCGCTATGCTGCTTGCTATATATGGACCATACATTTCTGACACGCCCGTGCTCCCGTCGCGAATGACAGCGAACAAACACCCAGTTTCTAACTCCCAACCCCATTGGCGTGGCGTGGCACCCATCCCATGGCTCTAACTAAACGGCGTGACGGGGGTGAAATGTCGACACCACCGTTCCTGGAACACATCGGGTCACCAATCCAGGTCCATCATTTTCTTCCATAAACCAAAATTAATTTGACTGAGGTACCCTCTCTTAAATATAAAGCTTAAATCTATTCCACTTCCATACACGGTCTACCGACGTGATTGGGGAGCAACCATGGGTCACGAAAATTAATCACAACTTCAATATCGACCACCGTTATCGTGGCGCACCAATACGACTGTCCTGCTGTCTAACCACCGGTTCGCAGTTTTAACGCGTGTAGAGTTCGAGCACCTTTGCCCATTCTTCTCCGAGGCAAAACCCATGGCCGCCTCGTTTGCGAAAACCACGCGAGCGAACTTTATTAATCCCGCAGACCCAACTGGGCTGCACATACTCTGTGCACAGGGATATTCTGCGAAATAACCTAATTGACCCCCGTCCGGGGTCTCCATCAACCGACCCAAACCTGCTATCAGTGCCCCCCAAACAACTCAAATACAAGATCACTTTAACCCTAACACTTTGCTGACCCACGTCACATTCAATTTAAGAACTGTTTTTTTTTTAAATTACATTTTTAAATTTCTCCATCCTCCAAATAGTAAAATATCATTCACTCAAGCATTAGGAACCCGGAATCCTCCATGTAACAAATACATCAATACAAGAATACAAAAAAAAATTCATTCCACCCAACAACAACAAAAAAATCAAACCGAAACCGACAGAACCAATGGAGAACATATCTCCACAATACAATACAACATAATTCAAAAGATAAAGGGAAAAGAGAACAGCGCCCGACACCATAACGTATTGACATGTCGTCAAACTCCAACCCGGACACCATCAGATCACCCGCCGCTGTCGTCGTTATTTTCCTGCAACACTTCTTAGCAGTTTTCAAAACCCACGGGCGCTTTCTTTCTCTCTCTCTCTCTCTCTCTCTCTCTCTCTCTCTCTCTCTCTCTCTCTCTTTTTAACACGCATATACATTCTAAAAACAAAAGATTTCGGCCACAGAGTGGCATATCAATCCCTTTCTTTCTATGCTCTTTCTGTCTCTGTCTCTCTCTTTCTAATACATTCTTTCTTTCTTTTTTCTAAATACGCATATTCTGTCCTCGCGTGCACATGTCATTTCAGCACATCCACCCTTTTTAACATTTCCATTCTTCCTCTCTTTCTCTCTCTCTTTTTAATTACATACTTCCCTCGTTTTTTTTTTCTTTTTTCGCCCGTTATTGCTTTCACCTTTGTCCCCCACCAACACAAACCAGAAAAAAAAATTACAGCAACAAATTCTTAAAACACAACACACAAAAAAAAACATAATTACGGCAAATCGTCCTTTTTTTTCTAACTAGAATGTTCTTTTCCTACAAAGTCTTAACAATTGTTTTTGCGTGTGTGTGTGCGTGCGTTCTTTTTTCTTTTTTTTAACAAAATGTGTCTTTCTTTTTTTCTTTTTTTTTTGTGAATATTAACAATTAACAAAATGTGTCTTTTTCTCTTTCTGCGTAATTTAATAATTGTGTGTGCGTTCTTCTTTCTTTTCTTTTTTTTAACAAAATGTGTCTTTTTTCTTTTCTTTTTTCTTTTCTTTTTTCCTATGTCTTTTAATAATTAACTAAATGTGTCTCTCTTTTGTGTATCTCAACAATTTTCTCCTCCGTGTCTCGCTCCTTTTTTTCTCTTCCTTTTTCTATTACTTTGGACCACACGATGTGTTCGTACCTCATGACAGCACCAGATCGATATCGAACCGTTTCATGTTGGAAACGGCAGGTCACGGCTACCAAATCAACCCAATGTAACGATACACTTTACATATCTTATTTTTCCAACTAAGAAATGTTCCATTGCGACACGTCTCTTAAGCTCTCGGCATCAAATAACATAATGTTCACATATAACTTTTATAAATCTTATTCCACATATAAAAACGTACTGTTCACAGTCTCGAAAGAGTTCTTTTACCATTTATAAACGCTTCAGTTCAACTTATATCAAATCACGGAAAGTTCATTATACATTTCTTAAAGTTCCTAAAAAGTTCTCAAATAAATCTCAAGGTTTACCTTATCTTCTGTTCTCTTCTTTGGCCTGTGATTCGTCTAGTCTTCGCTGGCTGTGTCGTCTTGATCGAAGGAAGAGGTCTGTCTCAGACAGAATGAATACACGAGACACGAATTTTTTTTAAGGGAAATTTCATACAAGTTTCTTTATTTTCACACAGGTTTCTTATTTCTTGGTTCGTTTGCTGTCAGGGGGATTCCGGTTTCGACTCTCTCATACTTCGGCTATCTTCTTTCCTTTTGGGATATCTTCTGCCCTCCCAAAGCGGGGCCTTACCAGTTTGCCGGCTACATGCTCGCACCCGGTCTGAACGGTATCGCCTCTAAGCTCAGACTGATTCTAAAAAGCTAAGTTCTTGTTCTCCGTGGTGACGTAATCATCATTCCCACGCACGAGATGGGGACAAAAACGACTCACTCTGATCTCTGACTCAAAGGTCACGTCAGGTGTCTAAATTTATTATGACTATTCTTGGATCAAACTCATCTCTGACTCACTTCTGAGTCCAGAAACAAAACCTATTTTTCAATAACAAAATTAGCTATTTGATACTAGTTAACCTACTGTGCCTTGCATAATAGGGCCCTACAGTACTGTAACATATATATATCTGTGTAAATAAAAGAAATCATATATATATATATATATATATACATATATATATATGTATATATATATACATATATATATATATATGTATATATATATATGATTACTTTTATTTACACAGATATATATATATATATATATATATATATATATATATATATATATATATATATATATATATATGATTATTTTTATTTACACAGATATATATATATATATGATTATTTTTATTTACACAGATATATATATATATATATATATATATATATGATTATTTTTATTTACACAGATATATATATATATATATATATATATATATATATATATATATATATATATAGTCTCGGAAGTTTCTCAACCATTAAAACTATATAAAAAAAAACAAAAAAAAACAAACTTATAGTCTCAAGTCTTCCAGTGGAAAATCACTCATGTAAGTCAATTATTTTTCACAGTTATTATATTAGTTAGTTTCTAACACTATTTTAAGGGATCATCAGTTGTTTACCATGAAAAACTGTTTCTGGAATTTAATATATATATATATATATATATATATATATATATATATATATATATATATATATATATATATGGGAAAAGTAAAAAGGAAAACCAAAAAATGGATGTTTTTTATGTGTACATCAACGTTTCGTCTTTATTTATAAGACTTCATCAGGATGATAATATAGAGAAAAATGTCATGCAAGTACAAACACATGTAGGGTTGACATATTGGGAAAAAGGGAAGAAAATAATGGCCACTACTGGGTGGACGTCCGTACTTGGTGAGGAGTGAAAAATGAATGTTGATGAAAATGAGTGGGGAAGAAGTGGAAAGATGGGGGTGCACAAGGACTACTGTGGCTGGTAGTAAGAGAAAGAGGTGGGGGGATGAGCAGGAATAATGTGGATGGCAGAGATGTAGTGGCGGAGAGGGAGGAAGAAGGTGTTTGAACAAATGGCTGCGGTCAAGACTGAAGGGGAAAAAGTAAGTTGGAATGTTTGTGTGTGGGGGTGTATGCAGAGAAAAGGAGGATGGGTAGAGAAGGGGGCGGGGCTGTGATTTTGGTGGATGGGCGAAAGTTATGGTCATAGAGAGCGTTTTGAGAAAATGAGGAGATTTAAGAAGGGGGTATGGAAGAGTGAAGGTACGAAATAAATAGTTGAGAGGGGGGAATGGGTGAGGAAGAGAGGGGGGATTTGTTGTGATAGGGTATGAAATATTTGAAATATTTGGAAAATGATGGTAATGAGTGAGGGAGTGGAGGGGTGGAGGAGAGGGAGGAGGGAGGTAATTGAACAAGTGGGTATGGAATATTTGAAATATTTGAAGAATGAGAAAGTTTCATTGGACTGCAGTGTTAAAAATGTGAGGGAAAAACGGAATGAGTTAGAGAAAGTAAAGATTCATGGAGAAAAAGGAAGCGCGTGAGTAAGTGGCAGAGTGTCATTAAGGTTAGAGATGAAAAAAATGTTATCTATGATCAGGCAAGAGTTTTTGTTCTGTAAGGATAATCTTGCTTATTAAGGGTGATAGGTTAAAGAAGCCATTTCGTAGCTTGATGGTGGTGGAGGCGGTGATGAGAGCAGTTTCCAATAATCCAGTAGTGGCCATTATTTTCTTCCCTTTTTCCCAATATGTCAACCCTACATGTGTTTGTACTTGCATGACATTTTTCTCTATATTATCATCCTGATGAAGTCTTATAAATAAAGATGAAACGTTGATGTACACATAAAAAACATCCATTTTTTGGTTTTCCTTTTTCATTTTCCCATCACGTCGGATTACCTTCATCTTTCTCTTCCTATATATATATATATATATATATATATATATGATTATTTTTATTTACACAGATATATATATATATATATATATATATATATATATATATATATATATATATATATATATATATATATATATATATATGTGTAATAATATAATTTATGTGTTTGAATTTCCTTCTCTGAAGAAGCTCGAGATACCGAGCGAAATTATTAGAGAAAAAGTCAAGATGAAACAAAAAATTATTTTGAGTTTAATAAAAGATATCTGCATCTAACACATAGTTTTTGAAGGCAGTTGCCCCTTTCTCTAAGTTTTACATTTTAAAAGTGCTTCAAAAATGAGCTTGCTCAAATATATATATATATATATATATATATATATATATATATATATATATATATATATATATATATATATATTGGTACAGAACAATTAGTACAACATTCGTACCGTCGGTTTCAAGCACAGAAGGGCTTAGCCATGCGGCACTCTTCAGTTTCTGTACAGAAGAGAGCCGGATGGCTAAGTCCGTTTGTGCTTGAAACCGACGGTACGAATGTTGTACTAATTTTTCTGTACCAAAATAAATAAATATTACGCTCTTAATTTATAATTTTAATTCTCAAGTAATCGAGCACTCTGCTGGGATTTTTCCTGCTATATTATAAAGAATTTATATATATATATATATATATATATATATATATATATATATATATATATATATATATATATATATAGTAGAGAATGGTAGTTTGCTTGAAGCATGGCTGGGTATAGTAGTAGTAAGTTTTTGAAAGGCTGTGGGCAATGCAAATTCCGGGTAAGATGCAAGTTGTAAGGAACAAAAACAATAAATCGATCGAATACGAAATATGACTTACTATTTATTTTTCCTAAAATCTTACATAACAGCAAGAGTGTTTTTAGCCGTTTGTGTGATGTCCGAGTGATTAAAAATCATTATTTAATATTTCGGGAAAAGAGACTTCCTTTTGTCAAAAATAATCAAACCAGAAGATGTAAATATATTACATGAAAGATGTGAACAATTGGATTAATGGATACCGAGGAGGACTGTGGAATCATTTAAACCAAGTTTAAATTTTGTCGGATCTATCTACTTAACTGATATTGCAATATTATCGAAGTAGGTTCAAACCCTATTTTCTTCTTTCTATTGTACCGTATAGATGTATCTCAGAATATGTGTTAGACTTATTCGTGGTAGTTTATTTTTGGTCTAGAAAAAAGCAATGCAAACTTTAATTAATGATGCTATACTTTAGTGAATTATTTTGATCGAAGCTTCCTTAGAGATCATAACATATATGATGTCTTGCTTGACGACACGTGAACAATCGTAATAGGAATAACGATGATACCTTTAATTTGTTTAGAAATTAAATAGATGCAGTTTTGTTGTACTTCACGTCGGGTTTTAAGTCATTCAATTTAATTCAGTCTTATTATAAACTTGTATCGCGTGACTGGTTCATTGTAAACGGCTTCAGCTAGTATTATTAAATTTAGTAGTAGTAGTAATAGTAGTAATAGTAGTAGCAAGAGGAGGACAAGGAGGAGTATGAGGTGGAGGAAGAAGAGAAAGAGGAATGGTGTATAGTGTTAGGGAGGGGGTGAACTATTAATGCAATTTTGTCGCCGTCGTCGGCGTTACTGTTTTGACTGTCGTCATCTCGTCTTTTTCTTTACTAAAATGTTTGCAACAAAATGGCGGCCGTCAATTCTGCGTAATTATCGTCCTGTAAAAAAATTGTACAATTTTGTTTTGAAGTGGGATTTCAAATTAAAACTGACCTCAACCGAAAAAGGTGTGAAGTACTAAAGAAATAACAAGAAATAAATAAAGAAAATAAAATATTGAGTGAAAAAGAAGAAAAAAAACGAATGGAAGGAAATAGGAAAAAGAGAAAAAGAAAGAAAGGGGAAATTGCAATGAAATGATCAAATAAATGCAGCAGCAACATAAGTCAGTCGTGTAACTGCATACTTTCGCCTGAGCACGAAAGAATGAGCCAAAATCTTATATTTTATGGAGTATTATTAAAGTTATTACATGGAGACGTTAACAAAAACTGTTTATCTGATCAGGATGAAATTTTGCATGGTAGCTCTATATATCAAATTAAAAAAAACATTGAATTGAAATTCCGTCAAAATCTCGACAATGACAAAACTTTTCAAGATCAATGTCAAGGTCAGGGTTGAAGTAATATACGATACGAGATTTCACCAGCTACAATATGGGCCAAGTAGCGAATCTCTACGATAAGCATAACCGAAGTTATCCCCAAAAGTGTGATATTCTACTTTTTCGTGACCATGATCTTGACTTTTGACCTAGATATCCAAAATTAAATTAGTTATAAGTTAGACCATGCCCTATATTTTGACCTAGATATCCAAAATTAAATTAGTTGTAAGTTAGACCATGCCCTATATTTTGACCTAGATATCCAAAATTAAATTAGTTATAAGTTAGACCATGCCCTATATTTTGACCTAGATTTCCAAAATTAAATTAGTTGTAAGTTAGACCATGCCCTATATTTTGACCTAGATATCCAAAATTAAATTAGTTATAAGTTAGACCATGCCCTATATTTTGACCTAGATATCCAAAATCAAATTAGTTATAAGTTAGACCATGCCCTATATTTTGACCTAGATATCCAATATTAAATTAGTTATAAGTTAGACCATGATCTTGACTTTTGACCTAGATATCCAAAATTAAATTAGTTATAAGTTAGACCATGCCCTATATTTTGACCTAGATTTCCAAAATTAAATTAGTTGTAAGTTAGACCATGCCCTATATTTTGACCTAGATATCCAAAATTAAATTAGTTATAAGTTAGACCATGCCCTATATTTTGACCTAGATATCCAAAATCAAATTAGTTATAAGTTAGACCATGCCCTATATTTTGACCTAGATATCCAATATTAAATTAGTTCTGAGTTAGACCATGCCCTATATTTTGACCAAGTGTGCTGCGATTGTGTAAGCTATGTGGACACAAACAAACAGTGAAAAACTTTATCATTACGGGACTAATAAAAACAGGATGAAAAGAAATACACACGAAAAGATATTTCTTACATGCTTCCACTCAATCTACGCGTTCAGAGATGAAAATTGCATTTCAGACTTAAGCCTGACAGACGAACGAAGATGCCATTTTAAACTTTCCCGTCAGTCAATTGTGAAAAGGCACATTGAAGTTAAAAAATGAAATCAAAGACGGTTTATGTTCCACAAAGAAAAACTGAAAGAGTAATGTTAATGCCGCTTCTCACATCTGAAAGAAGACTCACACACTTTTTTCTTTGCTTTTTTATGGAAAACGCTCCAGACAAGGCATGAAGCCATTTGATGAAAAAAGCTAACAAGAACGAAACATAGTTATCGCGTAGACAGGAAATGCCTATTAGCCTTAGTCTTGCAAAGACCAAGGCCGTAAGTAGGAAGAAAGCAGTCAGCAGGAAGAGAGTTCCACAAGCCTTCAGTTCTTGGTAAGAAGCTATTTGCTTCACTGTCTAAAATATTGCGAGAGAAGTATATTATGTTCAACTTGCCTACCAGGAAAGATGATCAAGTCCAGTTTGTTTGATGACATTATGAAGTTCAACAGGTTGACAATGTTGTCCATTGTTACCGACAGAAATGTATCATCTGCATTGAAAGGATCCTACGAGAATATACGAATGGCGCCTCGTTTCAAATCAGCATCTACGCCTCCAGTGCGGTCAATGTCAAATTAAAATTGGATAAAGATCGCAAACGCATTTCAGACAGAAAGATCCGGTGACGCATTGCTACAGACAAAGACAAACGCACAGAAGAATCGATTATTGAAATTTTATAATAAAATCTGAAATCCTGTTTAGCAGAAGACAAAACAAGCAAACCTTAAACGTGAGAAGGATCCGATTTTCTTTTCCCCGAAAGTTTTCATCCGTCTGACAAAGATTGCGAACAAATCTGTTTCAGTAAATCCGCCGGACAAAAAAATAGTGATTTCATACTTACAGTTTTTGAAAACTTCAATCTAAATTTCCAAATAGAAGCATTTTAACGAGTCCCTCCTTTTACTTGATTTACGAAATAAAGTCCATTAATAGTTAAGCCTGGTGATTTTGCTAAAGAAAAGAAAACACGAACATTTATGTGTTGATTACTTGCCATGAGTATATATTTTATACTACTGTATATATAAATTATATTATATACATTGAAAAGGAAAACCGAAAATTATTTATTGGTTCATCGTCGTTGCGTCTATTGCGTTGAAAGATTTTTAAAGATAGCTTCCGTCAGCCATCTTGGAAAAGTCTTTTAACACATCGATGAACAAATAAACAATTTTTGTTTTTTTCTTTTGTTGTATTATTCATTCCATATATATATATATATATATATATATATATATATATGAATATTGGATATGGATATTGAGCTATATACTCTTCACAATAGGTTTCACTTTTCCTAAAAGTTCGCTTTTAGTACACCACTTATATATATATATATATATATATATATATATATATATATATATATATATATATATATATATATATACGCAATCTTCAGTGTCGGGGATGTTAATTCCTGTCGGTCGGAAGGCACGAACTCGGTTTTACAAATCGCTACGTGAATTCCCATAACAATTAAGAGGGGTTTAAATCTATAAACGCCAAAGCGGCGGGCGCGTATAGCGAGCAGTTGAGAATGATTCAACAAAAACAACAAACGGGGTCGGAATCTCGCTTTTAAGCCATATTATTACTGATCGTTTATAAATTATCTC
>OY744533.1:83166189-83168689 GCA_963556195.1 Sepiola atlantica
CATCGACTGATCTGTACAACACCTACTCAAGCTGTAAAAAGTCTAAAACTAAAAATACTAGAATATTTAGATGAAAACATACACAAACATTAATCCAGAACATTAGTACGACATTTTTCGTGAAAGGCATTATATCTATAAACTGTATCAGTGAACGTATGTTATAATAGCATTAGGTAACAAAAATAGAAAAAACAAAAAGACAAATCATGACCCTGTGTCAATTTCCATTTGCTCATATCAAAAAATTAAAAACAATTAACGCAGTGTCATGATTTGATTAAAAATTTCGCCCCATTCAATCAAAGCATGACCATGCATGTATTTCGTTTCGTTTATAATATTTTGTATTTTTTGATTTTTCCCTTTTTTTCCATTTTCTCTCACATGATCATCCTCTAAATATACCTTACACATAATGACATTCGAAAAAAAATTGTAGCATTTCAAATGTTACCCTAGACAAAAATAAAAATACTATGTTTCGGAATTTTTCAGATGAGGATTTACATTTTTGTATCATTTGAAAGGACGAGTGGCGCAAAGGATATAAGTGCTAAGTAATAATCAGTTCTAAGTCTTCTAGGGGTTGAAAATTCAAGCCTCGGTACGGGCGATACTAAGAATACAATTACGAATGATTATGATTTCTACTCGTTCATGGCTTACAGAATGCGATCAGGCTTCACCCGTGGAGTAAATAAAGGGTTCCGTTCGAAATTCCTTACAGATTACCGAGTTCGATATAAAGATTCTCGAGTTCGACATAAAGATTCTCGAGTTCGAACATAAAGATTCCCGAGTTCGACATTAAGATTCTCGAGTTCGACATAAAGATTCTCGAGTTCGACATAAAGATTCTCGAGTTCGAACATAAAGATTCTCGAGTTCGACATAAAGATTCTCGAGTTCGACATAAAGATTCTCGAGTTCGACATAAAGATTCTCGAGTTCGACATAAAGATTCTCGAGTTCGAACATAAAGATTCTCGAGTTCGACATAAAGATTCTCGAGTTCGACATAAAGATTCTCGAGTTCGAACATAAAGATTCTCGAGTTCGACATAAAGATTCTCGAGTTCGAACATAAAGATTCCCGAGTTCGACATTAAGATTCTCGAGTTCGACATAAAGATTCTCGAGTTCGACATAAAGATTCTCGAGTTCGAACATAAAGATTCTCGAGTTCGACATAAAGATTCTCGAGTTCGACATAAAGATTCCCGAGTTCGACATAAAGATTCTCGAGTTCGACATAAAGATTCTCACGTTCGACAAGCCGAACCTGAAGAAGGTCGGAATAACATCGGTGGAAACGTTGTGAGAACAGTGGTTCGAATAATCGATATAATATAATAACAATAATATTTTAGAGGTCTTAATCATGAATTCATATATTGTTGATGCTATTTTCATATGAGAAGCATCTTTATTAAAATAAATAAATGAAATAAAAAATAAAATAATTGCAAATAAATTAACTAGAATTTTCCCATTTGTGAATGTAGAGGAAATGATATTATTTGTTCCGCTAAGGTTTCTAATGTTAATAATTATATCATTTTTATTCATGTTTTTTTTTCTATCATGAACGGGCAACGCCGGATGGCCCTGCTAGTTACGTATGATATTTAATATTTAAAAGAGATAAAGACGCAAATAGAATGTAACCACGTGGAAGACACACGCACACAAACACACAAACACACACACACACACACATATATATATATATATATATATATATATATTAAATGCTTAGGATAAGTAAACACATTTTCTCAAAGACAAACATCAAAGGCGCCGACGTGGGCCGAAATCTCGGCGCCAAGAATTCAAGTGGCGTTTTCTTTGATTGTTTAGATTAGAACATTAAAAAAATTATTCAACCTCGGAATGTGATTTTTTTATGAAATTGATTAGATTTCAGAAATTATTCAATGCTGGTTTATTCGTAGATACGTCCACACATTCCTATGAGAATCTCTGCCAGACAATAAATAGCTACGTCTGTCTGTCACACTTTAGTTCGAAATAGTATATTCAGCTCTGAACGTGCAAATGGAATGGGCATATCATATTTAATATGAGTTCAAAAATCTCTGTGAGAAACCCTGCCCGTCGTTTGATCTGTCACGCTTAAGTTTGAAATAACATTTCTGTCCGTTTGTCGCGCTCTAGTTTATAATAGAAGTTGAATCACTAAAAGATCAGATTAGATGTCATTTTAGCCTGACGATTACACCCCGGGGGATGAAACGCGGAAGCCTCTGTGTAGCTTAATTGCCATAAATATATTTTACTAACTTACTATATATATATATATATATATATATATATATATATATATATATATATATATATATATATAAATATATATATATATATATTGATCAAGTTCAAATGTGTTAATAAAGTGAACATAAACAATGTTTTTCAAGAGTGCTCAATACCAGGTAGAGCATTTATAAAGTTACATAAACAATAGTATAGCCTTACG
>OY744533.1:83171189-83196189 GCA_963556195.1 Sepiola atlantica
AATTCGCATGATCATGTGAATACCGACAAGCACCAATGTCAATATCAGGTCAAACTTTAATTTCATGCTTATATTTAATATGAGGTTGTGTGCATTCTTTTATTTATTTATTAATATGTCTATTTATATACATATACGAAGATGTTTAGCATTCATTAATGAATCGTTTTCATCACTACTAAGATAAGCTTAATTACCCAGAATTCTTCACTCAAGTAGTAAGTTTCTATTAAATGCGAAAAACTAGGGGGGTGGAATTTGTCACTCACAACGAATAGAAACTTACTACTGTTTTGCCTTTGTGGGGAGGCAAGTAAACATGGGCATCATCTCTTGGATGTTTTTTAAAAAAATTGTTTGATTCATTTGTATATTATAATGTTTTTTTAAATAAAATTATGATTTTAAAATTTTTTTATTTTATTATTCTTGTAAATAAATCTGCACAGCATTTACTTATTTTAATGGTTTTTGTTTAAATTTGTTGTGTTTGTTTATACATTTTGTTTAGTGAAAAAAAATGTTAAATTGTATTTTAATTATTTTTTTGGATAAATCTATGAAGTTTACAAAACAACAGGTTTGGCCAAAAATCTGCAAAGTGTGTTGTTTATATTTCACACGGAAGTAAAAGAAAAATAAACCGGTGTCGAGCTAAAATGTATCCTGTAAGTCGTCTATGATTTTTGAGGTTCTTCAAGTATAACTGATCCGAAATCAATTTGAATGTATTTTAACTTGCGTTATCGTTCTTCTTTAACTAACCCTGTTCTCGACTGGTTTATAATATGGCGACTATATTTTTCCGGTCGATTTTTTATTTCAGCGTTTAACGTGTACGATGAATCTTCTCATAACATAGGGTTTTTCATGTTTCTTTTTTTAATTACGAAATCGTGATTATCAGTATAAAAATATGTTGTTTGAGAGTAGTGTATAAATCTATTTCGCTTTAAATAATTTATGTGATTGAAATAAGAATTGATCGCTTTTCATTTAGTTTAGGAGCACACATGAACCAAAATACTTGACAATTTAAAGGCTTTAAAATCATTTAATTCGCACTGGCACGAAGAAATATTATAAACATAACGTCGTACTTTCCAGTCCTAAACACCATATTTAACAGAAAAAACATGGTAAAAGTCTGTTATTGCCTCCGCGAAACCGGTTGCAGAATCGGTATAATGGGTGCCCTTCATTAACCTAACCACTAACTCTAAGTGCAGGTGAACATATTACCATGGGTTTATGAAGGAACTTGATAAAAGTCTATTTTATTGCCGCAAAACCATATGTGGAACCAGTACAATTGGTGGCCTTCATTAATTCAACTACTAACCCTAATTCCGTGATGGCATAACCAGTTTCGTGACAACTGTTAATTATTTTGTTATTCATTTATTAGCTGATGCAGAGAGGGGGGAATTACAAATAAAAATAAGAAAAATAACAAATATATTTTTATAAATCAAACAATGAAGATAAAAAAAATTAAAAAAATTTTCATCTAGATAAATAAAAACTCAAATAAAATAAAAATGGCCAGAAAAAAAGAAAAGATAATCCCCTGGAGAATCGTAAGAACGGTAGTTTTCTTTAAAGACGAACAAAATTTGTTTTCACTTTTTCGGCGTTATTCCTTTTTCATATACTTATGTACATATTTTAACAAAAAAATCATATGTTTTAATGTAACTTTCTTCCTAGGCAATCAAATTTTGATACTTTCTTATGTCAAAATGTAACTATGTAGTATTCCTTTTCAACAATGTAATATGATATATGTGCACGTTTGAATTTTGAAGTGGGCACACCAGCAGAACTTTGAGAAATATGAAGATCTACGAGAACAATGTGTCAGAAATGGCTGGAAAACCATTGTATTTCCTATCGAAGTGAGAAGCCGAGGTTTTATTGCCAACTCAACCTCTGCATTCTTGGCTGATCTTGGTCTTTCCCCATCGGACAAGAGGAAGTACGTAAACAAGATACAAGACAATGCCTTATCTGCGTCAGTGTGGAGATGGCAATTCCGTAGAGTGACGACCATCAAAATCTGGTAGTATCATGAGATGTTGCTCGGGCGTTCTAGGCTAGATGTAATAATTCTTTGGTCCCGAAAGGAGGCCTCCATAGCTTTGATCGACAACTTTCCTAGAGCTGGAATCTCGAACAAAGTATCCGGTTTGCAAACCTGTAATTGCTTAAGGAGAAGATGGGTTCTGCCTATCGCCCGGCCTTCGCACTCCTTATCTGTCGATTAGCCAGGCGTAGAGGTACAAGCACTGGGACGCCTCTAAAGACACCTACTGTTTGGCCTTGTTTCCTGACTAGGGATTGGTGATACCAGATCAGGCTGCCCTGTGGCTCCCTGAGACGAAATTCACCTACATTGACGTTTTTTTTTGTTTTGTTTTTTTTTTTGTTTGTAAAACTTAATTATGTTCTACAAAACCAAAAACAAAAACAACAGCCCTCTCCCTTTCTCCCTCCCCTTTTTTATTTTTATTTTTCCTACCCTACTCCCGGTCCTGGATATGACCTTAAACTACATCCGATGGTGAGATCCGGCTTACGGACTTTGGGGAACGTGGAGCCTCCTCTTAATTACCATTGCTCCCAGGTCCACCCTGACCCGGAGTGGTAGTACCTGTTAGGGTCCCAACTATGGGTTAAATAGAAACAGATATTAAAAGGGGAAAGAAACAAAAAAGAGAAGAAAACAAGACCAGATTCGGCATTAAATAACCCAAAAAGGGTTGATATGCCGTAAAACAAAACTACCAAACCAAAAACCCTGATTACACATTTGAAGATATAAAGAACTTGAAGCATAAAAAGTTTCACTATAATGACCAGATTCGGCATTAAATAACCCAAAAAGGGTTGATATGCCGTAAAACAAAACTACCAAACCAAACTACCTGACTAGGGAAATGAACGCCATCTCTCTTTCTCTCTATCTGGGCAAGTTGGGGAAATTCTTTTCGTCACTAAGTCCTACATGACTAGTCTGGGTTGCTCTTGTTCTAACAGGTTGAGGGTACAGGTTAGACAGCTTGTCTGGCTGCTGTTTCCGACTGGTAGTTAGTAGCCCTAACTCTTAGGTAGCGCTAAGAACAGCTTCTCCATGAACAGTTGCATAATATCATGGGTAACTGTACGTGCTATGTCGCGCATGGAAAGGGACCCTACAGTTATCCCCGGTGGGCTTTCTCGAGGCCACAACCCTCATGATCCAAGTCACGACTAATATACTGGTTGTGTGAGCTTATTGGCACCAAACAAGCACCCACTTTGCCCTCCTCACTTTATCTAAAAAAAAACATGAATTTACAAAATAAAAAACAAACCTAAACCAGACACCCAACAAAAAATATATTCGCCTCCGCCCTTTATGCTCGCATTCACAAATATCAGGGGACTTAGAACCAAAATTAACAACGTAGAAACTTTTCTCCTGACAAACTCCCCGGATATCCTAGCACTAAGTGAAACGAACTTTCAATCGTCAATCTCCTCTCACCGTTGTGAAATAACTGATTACCTTCCACTCTACCGTAAGGACTCTGACAAACATATGCACGGGATAGGAGTTTATGTTCGGAACACCCTCCCCTTGACTAGAGAACATAGGTTAGAATCAGATGACCAAGCCTACATGTACTTTAGATTGATCTTACATAACAGAATTAGTTACTTATATTTCTTATACCATTCTCCTTCGACCTAGGACTGTACCCTGCTTGTCTCTGTCTCTGAAAGCTTAGAAAGAGCACTCTCACTCGACTCGAATGCCCAAATACGTGTATTTGGGGATTTTAATGCACACCACTGTGACTGGTTGGGATCTTCCAGCGTTACTGATGCAACTGGGAACTCTACGTTTAATTTCTCCTCACTTCTTGACCCGTTCTTGACCTCACTACCCAAGGCTTGTGTGGCGAATGCCCATAGCCCGCTCGGGAACTCTGATCACGTTGTGGTAATGATACTTATCACCTTCAAAACTCGTCTAAAAGCTGATGAGCCGTTTCTCAAAACGACGAGAAACTATGAGCAGGCTGATTCTGAATCCCTCAGGGATCACATCAGCGATGTCCCATGGGGTGAAACCTTTTCACTCCCTACTGATAAGTGTGCAATTGAGCTAACCGAATGGGTAAAAGCAGGCATTGATGCTATTATCCCTACGCGAAAATTCTTCAGCAAACCCCACTCTCCTCAATGCTTTACCTCAGAATGTGCAGCTGCTATTGCTGAGAGGCAGAAGGCATTCCGTAAAATCAACCGCTATAAGTTAACTGCAAATAGACAGAAATTTATAGAGGCAAGATGAAGCAAAGAGAAGGTATACAGAGATAACCAAAAACGCATTCAGTCACAGAAACTAGGTACTCGTGATTTCTGGAAAATTTACAATAGTGTGATGAACAATCGACAATTCCCCCGCTATCAAATCATAACGATGTTGTTTGCACGGCAACTGATAAGGCTGAACTACTTGCCCAGCGTTTCGACTCTAACTCTACTTTGGACTCAGCAAAGCACCCCTCCTTAAATTCCCATTGCGGACTAAAGCCACACTTGAGAACCTGGTCATCACCCCCATCTCAGGTCAAAGACATCATAAAAAACCTTGACATCTCCAAAGCCTGTGAGCCTGATCTTATACCAGTAATAGTAATAAATAAATGCTCTGCTGAGCTGGCCCCTGTCCTCTGTAAACTATACAACAAATGCCTTGCTGAATATTGTTCCCCTGATAGTTGGAAAATTGCTTCTGCGGTACCAGTCTTCAATAATTCTGGAGATAGAACTGATCCTCCAAACTACCGTCCAATTAGTCTACTCCCGATCTTTGCTAAAATCTTTGAATCATTAATCAATCTAGCGATAGTCCAGCACCTACTTAATGCTAAACTTCTTGCTGATCATCAATACGGATTTAGACAAGCACGATCTACTTCAGATATCCTAACGGTCATCTCTGAACGCATATATCATACACTGGACAAGTCAGGTGAAGCTAGGGCGGTAGCGCTTGATATATCCAAGGCCTTTGACAAGGTATGGCATGAAGGGCTTCTCTTAAAAATGCACTCATATGGTATTACTGGAGAAATATTTAATATAATTAAATCCTTCCTATCAAAAAGAAAGATCCAGCTTGTCCTTGATTGCCGTTCATCGAAGCAACATGACATAAATGCTGGTGTACCCGAGAGATCCATCCTTGGACCTCTACTGTTCCTGATTTTAATAAATGACCTCCCTGATGTCATTGAGACTGAGATAGGAATATTTGCTGACGACACCACGCCATACTCTCGTCATGTGGGCAACACCGACGCACACATATCTGAGGCAATGGCTAAATCCTTAGAAAATGACCTCCAGTCTGTAGTGGAATGGGGTCAAAAATGGATGGTAACTTTTAATGCCGCAAAGACAAAGCTCCTTTTCTTTCAATAACTACAAGAAACCTCTTCAACGACCGATTGTCATGGAAAATAACACCCTACCTGAGAGTTCATCATTCAAACTCGTCGGCGTAACTTTCACAGATAACATGAATTGGAATAAATACTTTGAAGACATTGCCAGAAGAAGATGGACTCCCTCTACCGTGCTAGTAAACTTCTCACTCCTGATATTATCCTATATTTCTACAAAGTCACCATCCGCCCATGCATGGAGTATTGTTGCCACATCTGGGCTGGTGCATCATCCGCTAGTCTCTCCCTCTTAGACAAGGTCCAAAAAAGAGTCGCAAACCTAATAGGTCCTTTACTATCCACCAAGCTGCAGCCCCTGTCCCATCGCTGCAATGTTGCTTCCTTGTTCCTGTTTTACAAGTACTTCAATGGATTGTGCTCTGATGAACTTGCTGCTTTGGTGCCTCCACGACATAAATTCACTAGACCAACCCGACAATCTGCTAAATCCCATCTATTGACTGTGGAGGTTTTCAGATGCCGAAGAGCTTTCTACTTCAAAAGCTTATTTCCTCATGCTGCTAAACTCTGAAACTCCCTCCCTGCTCCCAGTTTTCCTGACGGTACTGACATGCAGAAATTGAAAACTAATGTAAACAGACATCTCCTTGCACAGCTCCTAATCTAGGGTAGCCCTTACGTCTACAGTCGCGGCCTGCCTTGTTTGGGGTGAACTATGTTAAAAAAACAAAAATGCCTGAACCCACAATCATCATCTGATGAAATTTTTGTTAGAAACTATGCTGCTGTACAAACAGCAGCTATTGTATAAACACTTTTATATAGTAATCTACTATTGTTATATATACAATAGTATTCTACCTACGATGTTTTGAAGTTTATACTAAATATATATATATATATATATATATATATATATATATATATATATCATGATTTTTGGGGGAGTACAAAATTTTATTATCGCAAGCATGAAGAGAAGACGAATTCTATCGTTCATGATTAAAAGTTAATGAAGAAAAGAAATGCCAGCCGACCGGTTTCGCCCTCTCTTAACAAAGGCTGTATCGAGGGATTAAAAAAAAAACGAGGGATTTACAAAAAAGGGGTGAAAAGAGAGAGTACAGAAAATAAAATAGCGTTATGTTATATGTACAATGGGGGATAAATCTTAGAGACTGATCACATCTTGTCCCCATAGACATTCCATTTGCTTGAAAAGGGAGGGACGTTTAAGATGAACGTGGATCGTCTCCAAGATTTTTAGATGGTATAATGAGTGAGCATGACTAATAATGGTGAAGGAGTCCATGCTAAAATTCCTAGCGCACGGCGGTTTTTTTAAAGTAAATGGTCTGTAATGGAAGACCCGTATGTGTTATTTTGAACGTCCGTTGACCGAAGGGTTCCATTCCTGATCTTACTCGGAATGTGCTGTTGGACTCTACTATCCAATCTTTACGTCGTCCTACCCACGTAGTCAGCACTGCAACTACATTTAAAATGATAAATTACATTATGTTTATGGTGTGTGTGTGGGGGTTAAAATGTCTTTACGAGAGGACGCCAATAAAGGTTTTGTAGAAAACACAACACGCACATTCGAAGAAAAATAGCAATTTTCAACTTCTGAGCTGATTTGCTTGGCGAATTTCTCACTGTGCCTAACGAAGGTAAACGAATGTAAATCGGACGTTTAGTCACCGTATTTGGTTTTATTTCGGAAAAAGTATTTATTTTCCTTTGGGTGGCTGCCCTAATCACATCAAGAGGATAGCCGTTATTGGACACAGTATTAGTTATAGTTTTAATTTCTTCGTCCAATTTTGATTTTGAACAAATCATAAGTGCTGTGTGTGTTAATGTCCAAATCAAGTTTACCTTTCGTTTGTTAGAACAAAATGAATCCCAGCGAGTATATAATCCTGTAAACGTAGGTTTACGGTAGATTGATGTAAGATAATTCGATGGGTTTTTGTTACCAATACATCTAGGAAAGCTAAAGTGGAATTACGCTCTCTTTCATAGGTATATTTTAATGCGGGATGCATTTTATTGAGTAAGGAGAAGAATGTATTTGCCTCCGTTTTATTATTAAAAAGGAAAAATGTATCGTCTACAAAACGGCATCATCTCTGTACAAGCCCCGAGATATTTTTGAATTTATATCTGAGTTCATGCAGGAGAAAAGGGCCGACTAGATCTGTAACTTGGGCAAAATCAGGATCTCCATAACAACGTCGTAATTGTTAGGGATGTCTGTCCTGTCCCAATATGTATTGTCAAAGCTAAGTATGGATCTTCTAGTTAGTAATATTAAGTTGATTTCTATATCAGTGAGGTCAGAGTTATTTTATGCTAAAATTAGTTTTTTATTAAGGAGGATTAGAGTAGTTATTTATATCGAAAGTTATGAATTTTACTAATAATTCCTATGTTCGATTTAGAAGGGCAGATTAACCTAATTAAAGGATTTTCATAGAAGTTACTTTTGTGGTCTTTAAGGGAGAATATTGGGGTGGCCGGGGTAATTATTTCAGCGTGATTGGTAATTTTCAAGGATGTTAGTAGGGATTTAGCCTCTTTGTTTATATTGTTCAGAGTTTGTGGTGGTGTGATTTTTGGAGGATTTGCTAAGTTCTTTATGAATCAAATTACTGTAAGAGTTGTGATCTAGTTTATAATAGCCTTTTGTTTTATCCGCTGGAACTATTATATTAGGGTTTGTTTTTACTTTCTTAGTAAAATTGTTGATTTTCTTTACAATCGGGTTTTAGAAATTTTCACGTTTTTAAAATTTAATTTTCCTCGCCAGATTGAATATATCTTCGAATTCATCTAAATAGTCATTCTGTTTGGGCAAGGATATGGTCTTCAAGCCATATTGAGCAGCGGCCATTCTTTCTATCGTTATGTTCTCTATATTAATTCAAAGGGAGATTGGGTTGATTTTTTTTACATTTAAAAAAAGAGTGGAAGATGTGAAATACCAAAAGAATTAAATAGCCATTTACGGTTAAAGTAAAGTAGTCATGTATAGAGGGTTGATAGCTTACTGGTCGGAGTGGACCTAACACTAGTAAACTAGCATTGACTTTTCTGCCTTGTGAAAAGCCAGCTTTTAAAACCAATTTAAACTGACTGATTTTCGTGGTGGAAAGCTTTCCATCTCATATTATCATAAATGTCTTCAACGCTTGGATGATTTTGTGTCTGTAATTTTCTTGAGATGAGATGTGGTTATTTTAAGCTGAAAGTGGTGGAAACTCCTTGCTTAACATATCAGGATAGATAGATAGATAGATAGATAGATAGATAGATAGATAGATAGATAGATAGAGAGAGAGTTTATTTTTGAAAATGCGGGGATTAAAGATATGAAGCTCCTTGCTTTCAACTTCTGATGTTCTAATACATATTGTATGTGTAATATTCTTAACCCCTCCTCCCATTAAATGAACTCTTCCGTCAGGCGATGACTATAAATGCTTCGTCATTTTAACTTTATTTCGTGTTTTACTTTTGTGAAACCCCATAGACTGGTATTGTCTTGGTCTTCGGGACTTGATTTATGCCGGTCTATGGAACTGTCCTGTGCAGTTCTAGGAGGTGCACCCTCCCAGGCTTTGCCTTCTCACCCTTTGAGAAGGGGTTAGTTTATTGCTAATCGCCTGAGGCGCCCCTACCGGTGAAATGCCGACGGAGCTGCCCAGGCAATTTTTAAAGGCACCAAATACTCTTCCTCTAGAGTGCGCAATCTCCACTTATCGACCTTGTGTCACATTCTACTTTGTGGGAAGTAGATAAATAAGGTGTTTTACTTTTGTGAATAAAACCTTTACAAAGGAATTCGGCTCTCTCTTTCTTCTCTTGACTACAGTATGTTTACAATTTTTTTATTCTCATCTTTCATCTCTAGAATATATATGTATTAAAGTCCAATGAGCAAGTGTTTATTCAATTTTTCTTGACGAATTTCAAAGCAATTCAATGTAGCTTGTCAATTCTTTCGCGCATACACAAACAACCGGGAATGAAGATATAATTGCCAGGATCTTTTATTCATGCAGAAGACAATCATATAACTTCCGGAAGAAAATCACAAAGCAGAAAAGTCAAACAAACTTTTACATGCATTTCCCACAGAAATCAGTTTCTTAAAAGAAACCAAGGATTCCATTTCTAGACAACCGGCCATTTTGTATTTATATATATATATATATATATATATATATATATATATATATATATATATATATATATATATATATATATATATATAGTAATTGTATTGTTGCTGTTTCCTAGATGCTAATCCAATGTAACTCCAGTGTTTATAAAATAGTGCTCAATCACAAGTAGAGCTGTATTATAATATAAATTCATGTATATTCATACTATATATATACACATATAGAAATATAAGTCACGTTCATATTATATTCCAATAACAATGATTTTATTTTATTTTATTTTTATTTTTTCACATTTCCAAAAACATAACATTTCTGTGAGATATATATTTTACAGTCCGTTTCATTTGTCTTGTGCCAAACAATATTTTTATGTCAATATTGTCTCTGCAACATTACAAATTGGTATAAAAATGTTGTTTGGACCGTAAAAAATATATCTCACAGAAATGTTGTTTTTTGGAAATGTGAAAAAAATAAAAATAAAAATAAAATAAAAACATGGTTATTGGAATATAATATGAACCTGACTCATATTTGCTCTGTTGTCACTAATTGACAACCATCGAGCTGAATCTTTTAAGGAGACTGCAAAGTAAAAGGGAACTGATAGTATATACTAATACATATAGTGTCATTAATATATATATATATATATATATATATATATATATATATATATATATATAGAGAGAGAGAGAGAGAGAGAGAGAGAGAGAGAGATTTAAAATTAAAAAGAGAAAACCAAAATTATTTATGTATTCATCAACGTTTCGTCTTTATTTCAAGATTTCCCCGGGATGATTAATATCCCGATGAAGTTTTGAAATTAAGACGAAACGTTGATGAATACATAATTGTTTTTTGTTTTTCTTTTTTCATTTTTCATTACGTTGAAATATTATTTCAGTTCTTTATCATATATATATATATATATATATATATATATATATATTGCACATCTGGTACTGATTAACATACTTCGAACAATACCCCTCGTCTACTATCTTAGCACTCCTCTTGTCATGCCTTCTTGATATTGTCTTAAGAATATTTGATAATACAGGGTGAGGCCTCATTATCACCCACATATTGAGTGGATGATGTGTGGGCTATAGTGGCGGCGGCAGGAAGGCTGTGCAAGGTTGAATTAGAAGGATAGGTTCCATCCTGGCTATTTTGTTCGCCAATTACAATAAGAATTTATTTACCATGTTAATTGTCTCTATTAATAATTATGAAGTGTTGGGCGAAATGTTTCCAGGTTTGCAGATTAAAGTCATTGTGACTTTTTTCATTAAAGTTTTTCAACAAAGCGTCCTCGGTCTCTTGAGGGTTTTAAGGAAACGATTTGATAGTGGATCGATGTAAATCTATCTGATATTACACGAAAAGTAATGGAGAAATATCTGAAATTATTCTATCAATATATTGGCAATTACGACCACAATTTGTCTGATATCAATGGTATATGTACTTCTAGAAATAAAATCAGTCTAAGTCCTTGGTGTGACCTTAAAAACATACAGTGGTGAGGCCCCTATTTGGTTGCTGTGGGGAATGTGGAGTTGCCATTGCTCTAAGGTTCACCCTGGTTCGGAGTGGTAGTACCTGTAAAGGCTCCATCTATGAGTCAAATAGAACCTACTGGCGCTACCAGATCAGGCTGTCTGAAATTCCAAACAAAAAACAACAATTTCCCTTACTTCTCCTTCTCCCCTTCCAATCTCTTTCCACCATTTCGCTCAATCAAACACCATGAACAAATATTTGAACACATAAAGAACTTCAAATATGAAGACTATCACCAAAAAAGACCAAATTCAGCATTAAATAACACGAAAATGGTTGATATGCCATAAAACAAAAAACAAACCAAACAATGAATGAATACTTGAACATAAAAACTTTCAACAAAATGACCGGATTTGGCATTAAATCACCCGAAAATGGGTTGATATGCCGTAAAACAAAACAACCAAACCAAACATAAAATAAGTCTGTAGTAGATATATGTTTCCTATGTAAAATGTGAGAATTCTATAAGGTGTTTAGACAATTACAAATGTTTATCTTAAACGTGAATCGATTTTGAGTAAAATAGGATATTTAGCCTAGGTTAATATTTTAAGTTTATTTTATAAATAAATTTTCTTTTATTCTCAATAGTAAAATAATCAATATGAGCAATACTTCTATATACGTTTTTAGTTAACAATTTATTTAAGATTGAGTGTATGCTTAGTAAACCTGTTAGATATGTCACGTGATTAAATTGAGGAAGGATCCATGGCGCAACGGATAAAAGTGATAAGTTGTATCAGTTCTAAGACAGTCTTCTGGAAGTTGAATGTTTAATCCTCAGTACGAAGTAATTAAGACTGCTACCCGCTCATGTATGACGTAACGAGAGCAAGCTATTCACGTTGCTGAAATTAAGGGTTGCGTTTGTAACTCCGTACAGATTCCAGGGTTCGACATAAAGATTCCCGAGTTCCAAGAGATGCAACTGAAAAAGGTCGGAGATTTCATCAATCTAAATACTGTGAGAATAACGTCAAAGATGAGAACAGTAGTCCGAATAATCTTCTAAATGATACACATGAGGAGGTGTAGTTTTTAGTGTAGGTTGTTGTGTCTATTATCTCTTTCACTTTTTAACATCCTGGGGTATTAGTTGTAAATAATGGTTATTGGAGCTCTCTTTTATAATGTGTTAACTACGACAGTTAATTGTTATAAAAAATGTTGTTGTTTTGTGTTTGATTATATATATATATATATATATATATATATATATATATATATATATATATATATATATATATATATATATATTCTATTTCATGTATCCACATAAAATTTTATAAGGGGATATCATTTTTTACGTATCAATTTTCAGTATTTACTTCAACAGTGCTGGATACGTAAGTAGAGCTAAGTAATAACTTATGAAAATATATTTATGGCAATTAAGCTACACAGTGGCTCCCGCGTTTCATCCCTGGCTAAAATGCAAGAAGATTCCCCCGGTGATGAAACGCGGGAGCGTCTGTGTAGCTTAATTGCCATAAATATATTTTCATAACTTTGTATATATATAATATATATATATATATATATATATATATATATATATATATATATATATATATATATATATATATAGCTCATTAGGTAAACTAATTCGAGCTCCCGGCACTTGCAATGTTTACATTGAGATATTACTTACTTTCAGTCAGTGTCGTATGATAGCGTAGGGTTAGAAGCGCCGACCGGCAACTCGACGGTTGAGTGTCAATCCCGGCTTGAGGCACTAACTGGTCTAGCCGCACTGAAGAGCTGTGATACAGCGAAACTGTCTGTATGTGGATGACATATATATATATATACATATATATATATATATATATATATATATATAGTGTGTGTGTGTGTGTTAGAGTGAAATACATTCTAGAAGGAAATCTGAGTATGAGAGCTCAATGTAATAAACAGAGCAAAAATAAAATAAAGTAACACGGAATCACATAATCACCATTGCGATAATTTATTTCGGCCCTCCGGCATTTTCAAGCACTCAACCGAAGAGATATAACGTTTGAAAATGAAATAAGAGAAATTCACACTCACTATTCAATACACATATATAGAGAGATGGAAACTGTGTGATTTACAACGGAAGGCATATAGTGAGGGGAAAATAGAGTGGCAACATATTTAATACATATATGGAGAGAGGGGTAGTTATACGATTTATAACGGAAGACGTATATTGAGGGGGGAAGAGGGTGATAACATATTTAATATATATATCGAGAGAGAGGTAGTTTTTTTTTCAATTCATAACGGAATGCATATAGTGATGGGGGAAAGAGAACAATACATATATAGAGAGTGGGGGAAATTGCATGATTTACAACGGAAGGTATATAGGGAGGAGGAAGGGGGGTGAGATATCATAACCAAGTCAATCTGTCTGGGTCTCCTTACAAATGCTTAACCCTATTTAATCGTCTACAAATTATAACGTCTGCAAATCCTCAGTTTGGAGATTGAGAAATAAGCTAGGAGGGAGAGGGGGAAAAGGAAGGTGGAAGGGAGGAAGAAGGAAAAAACACGAAAACAGATCCCAAGACAGCCAAGACCATGTCAGAATGCCAGACAATTTTTTTTTTTTAATTATTTATGTTTCGCCAAGAGATTAAACAATTATCAGAAATAGATGCAATAATAATAATAATATCAGCCGTAACGTTAAGATAAATACCAGTCCCCAAGTCAATAATTATATTTAACCGCCAACCCACCCACACCTTTACGTCAAATATTAAGTAGGTTTGCGTTATTATGAAGTAATAAGATAGCCGGAATATAAGCACCATGAACATAATTCTAATTGTAGATAATTCTAATTGAATCATATTACCTATTGGAAAACTATAAATCAAACTTAGTATTCACTACGCGACCAAATCCAATGGCGGAGCCATAATATCATCAAGACCCCTGCAATCATTTAACCCCCAATTTTTGGCTAAGATCAAAGTGTAGTATCTGTTCCGATGGATACTGCACGCCTGTCCTGTGCAGTTCTAGGAAGTCCACCCTCCCAGGCTTTGCCTCCCCTCTTTGCCGACGGGGCTGCCCAGGCAATTTTTAAATGGCCAGAGTGCTCACCTCTCGAGCGCTGGCTTTTCAAACCCCACTTTCTCGACCCGATCTTGGGTCACATCTTACTTGTGGGAGTAAGATAAAACTGTCCTTGTGCCTAACTCCTGGGGAGGAGTAAATAAAAACCCCAATGATAGAAGTCACAATACCGTCAATATATATATATATATATATATATATATATATATATATATATATATATATATATATATATATATATATATATATAACGTTATTATAACAATAATACTAAAACACAGCAACAGTTTCACCGATCACCATAATGAAGACACTAACAGCCCCGCCAATAGTGACAACGGAGCTGTGCTACCAGTGACAACAACAATTACAATAATAATTGGCATAGCCGCAATTTTAATACTAATGATAACTGTGGCAATGATTGTTTATCTAAGCTATTTTGTAAGGATTTTAGTGACTGCTTACTTATATTTAACTCATCGTTTATTGTTATCGTGTTCGATATGTGTGTGTGGGTTTGGATTATGTATGAAATTGTTTAATTCCCAATAGCAAAGTTGTTGTTTATTAACATATATTATTTAGTTTTACTGAAGAATACCTTTCTCGTGAAAGATAAAAACTCTTTTTAGTGTAATATTTGCATTGTGTCTTCTAAAATAAAGTCTTATTCTTCTTCTTCATATTCGTCTTCTTCCTAGCACTATTATTCTGAGATGCACACAGACTGTGTGAGAAAGAGAGCTATATCGATAGATGAAACTGATTGGAGGTTAGATCGATATATAATGATTTGTTTTACTACAGAATATTTGTAAGAAACAAAGAGGTACGCACATCTCCAAACGGTCCAAACTTTAAAAGGGACACCTTTTTATCGAACACCGTAATAACACTGACAAATTTCCAACACCAACGCCTTCTCTCAGCTGTCCAATATTCGAGCCTCAGTCTGCCTTTCATCCATCTTTTTTAAACACGCTAATTAGTTTTTTCCCGCATGCAAATCAGTTCCAACTATATAAGTATGTAAATATACACACAGGTTTTTTTTTTAATTTCTGGGCAATGGTGGCCTGACACGCGAAACATCCCATGCGCTTTGAAGCTGGTAAGTTTTCGTTTTCGTCTCTACTGTTAAAGAGTTTCAATAAAATTAGGTCCCTTTTTAGGTTGAAATTCGTATTGTTTTTCTTTTCTTAAAAGATAGACAGTTTCTTCTTCTTCATCTACTCCGAGTATTTCCTAGAAGGTCCGGTTTCTGACAGGAGTAATCTGTTATCGTAACGGCATGGGTCTCGCCAAGGGAAAAAAGGCCGTTGATGCACCAGAGCATAACGATTAGAACTTCCTTCGCTACGAAAAACGGATGTTCGTAATCACAGCAATGGCGAGCTTGTGTACGCTTTACTTTATGTCAATTATTGATGGAGACGGGGGGCGGGCGTGGCGTGCTAAATTATAAAACATCGTATTGTTGGTCTTATCTTTTGTGCCACCGGCTAAAATTCTGAAGGCGTTTGATAAAAAATAGAATGCCAGTTTACGTGACTTACCGGAAAGGACAGGATAGATGAAATGATCAGTTGTGTGCCCTGGAAACTGCTCATTTCGGGTAACATCGCCCCTGCCTGACTGTTCCTATTTACTTACCTAGCCACGAGAGTAGAGTTAGACACAAGGTCGTTTTTTTTTTGATGCAGGGAAAAATTCAGCTCCCCAAAAAGTGTACTCCGGGTTGGGACAAAAATGCAAATTGCTTCAGTCTAGAAGTATTTCTCGTTCACTGACCGAGGGCAGAAAAGAAGTGAAATCTCAGAACAAATACTACACTTTGCTCCTAGCCAAAAGGCAAAAGAGGAATGCAAGCCACGACTGATGTACATATTTAAAGCCATCGTGGAATGATTTATCGTTGACAAATTCACGTCCCACAGATCGATAATATTTTACCGAAATATTGATAATCGATCATGTTTTATTATGCATGAATAGATTAAGGTTTTCTGTGAAATGGTCTTTCTCGAGGGGTGAAGATAGTTTCTTGATTCTTTTCGAGTGACGTTCTCGAAGAAGATGACGATTATCTTTCCTTTAAACTAAATTCGCTTTCCTTAATTAAACAGAGCTCTAATTTCTTAAAGATTGCTTCTGGACAATACTCGCACGGTAAACATAGGGTGTGATCGCCTCTATTTGTCAGGACCAACATGCCGTGTGGATTAGCGAAGATTTTAGCAACCAGATTTAATTTCAATCTAAAAATATGTCATACGACCGGTGGCGCAACGGATAACATTGCTAAGTAATAATCAGTTCTAAATGATAATCTCTGAAGGTTTCAGGTTCAATTCTCAGTACGAGCGATACTAAGATTACAATGAAGAATTACCTCAGACTTTTACCCAGTCATGGCTGACGGAACAAGAGCAAGTTATCCCCGTGAATTAAATAAAGTGTTCCCTTCTGAAATTCTGTACAGATTCCCGAGTTTGACAGAAACATTCCCGAGTTCGAAAGACGCACCTAAAAAAAAGCGGAGGTTACATCGGCCGAAACGTTGTGAGAATAACATCCAAAATGAGAACAGTAGTCCAAATAATCCAAATAATCCAAATAATCCAACTCATCAAGCCTCATCTACAAAAAAAAAAATCAGAAACATTCTGATAGTATAGTTCAGCATGTTACTTGCAATCTGAATAATTCATATCCTCAAGTGGCCTTTGGCCTTGGTAGTTGGTGACTCCTTAGTATAAAAAAATCAAGGACCACGTTTTTATTTTCTTTGATTGTATTTATAACTGTATGAATCTACGTCTCCTTCTACTACTGTTATTGGCCTTTTGGCCAAGATCAAAGTGTAGTATCTGTTCCGATGGATACTGCACCCCATAGACTGGCATTGTCTTGGCCTTCGGGGCTTGATTTACGCCGGTCTATGGGTCTGTCCTGTGCAGTTCTAGGAGGTCCACCCTCCCAGGCTTCGCCTCCCCTCTTTGGGGAGGAGTAAGTTTATTGCTTACTGCCTGAGGCGCCCCTACCAGGGAATGCCGACGGGGCTGCCCAGGCAATTTTTAAACCCCACTTTCCCGACCTTGGGTCACATCTTACTTGTGGGAGTAAGATAAAAACTGGCCTTGTGCCTAACTCCTGGAGAGGAGTAAATCAATACTTGCTATGAAGGGCATTGTAGCGTAGAATGGACTCTCAAACCTCGGTAGAGAAATTAGTTTAGGAGAGGAAACACTCCGAAATAACACCATCTTTCTCCGTTTGTCTTTCGGTCGTCTTACAGTTTTTCCTGACATTTGACTCAAGCACTGTCGATTTAACAGACGTGTAGTTCAAGATCAGATAACTCAGGCTTCACTATACACTCATCACCGTGCAGACACCCTTTCAGAAGATACCCATTTTTCTCAAGGCAGAAGGAGACGTTATTTAAAAAACATTTATTGGAACGAATAGTCTGGTTGATTATATTATTAGCAATAACAATAAGCAGATTATACTGTATATGAAAAATAGAAAACAATGGATGCGTAGGAGGAGGTGGCGTATGATGACGAGTAGATTAAGAAGGTAAGGAAAGTTGCGTTGAAAAACTATTGCTTGTCTCTTGCTAATCGAGAGAGAGAGAGGGAGAGGGGCAGGGGGGGGGGATAAAAACAGAATAAAATCTGAAAATGTTTCTTCGGAGATTGGCAGCTTTGGCAGGAAGAAGAGTTTTATTATTTTTGTAGTCGCCATTTTGTGCTGTCATTTTAGGATTTTTTTTTTTTACGCCAAATCTACTTCAGCGCGAAAACGTCTGAAGATGATAAAAGCAAACATAAAATTGAAAAGCGAAAAGACGTTTTCGACATATCGAAACGGTAGAAAAAATGATATTAAAAAGAGAGGGGAGGAAAACAATAACAGAAGAAGAAAAAGAAAGGGAATAATAATAATAAGATGAAGAAGAAGAAGAAGAAGAAGAGGAATAATAATAAGAAGATGGATAATAATACTAATACTAATAATAATAATAATAATAATAATAATGAGTAGAAGACGAATAATAATAAGAAGAAGCGGAAGAGGAATAATAATAATAATAATAATAATAATAATAATAATAATAATAATAATAATAATAATAATAATAATAATAATAATAATAATAAAAAGACGAATAATAATAATAAGAAGAAGAAGGGGAATGATAATTAAAGAAGAGGTAGAGGAATTAAAATTAGCGGAAAAAGAAGAAAAAAGCAAGGAAGATGAGGGAAGGAGAAAGGAAAAGGAGAGGAACACAAATTAAAAAGAGAAGAAAAGGAAGAAGAAAAACAAAAAGAACAAGAAGGCGAAGACACAGAAGAGAAACAGGAATTTAAAAAAAGAAGGGGCAGAAAAATTAAAAGGAGAGGTAAAAGAAGAAGAAAAAGAGAAAAGCGGTGTGAGGAGGAGGAGGAGAAGAAAAAGAAGCGAAATATGAATTATAAGAAGAAGCAGACGAAGATGAAGAGGATAAACGAGAATTAAGAAAAGAACATGGTGAAGAAGAAAATGAAAATAAGAAAGGAAACAATAAAGGAAAGAAAAAGAGAAAGAGTAAAAATAAGAATATAAGAAACTGGAATGAAAATAAAAGAGAAAAGAGAATGAAAAAAGAACAGAGAATGTTGCCAATAGGTTAGAGAAGAAGAGAGAAGAATAAAGAGAAGGCGAAGACGAAGATAAGGATGACGGAAGCAAAAGAGAACTTTGTGAATACAAAGAAAGAAATTGAAGAGAACGAAATTAAAACAAAAAAAACAGGAAATAAGAAACATAAAAATAAAAAGCATAAGAAACAAAAACAAGAACGCGATTAATTCAAAGAACAATAGAAAAAAGTAGAAAATAAGAGAACAAAGAAAGAGAATCAACTAACGATGAAATTGAAAGAAAGAACAAGAAAGGGGAGGAGAAAAAGGAGAAAGAGAATAAGAAAAAGAAGAAGAAAAAGAAGAAAAAATAGAAGAAGAAGAAATGAAATTAAATAAATAAGTGTTGAAATGAAGTTTCAAAGGATGTCAGGAAAAACAAACAAAAATGAATACGTAACTTTGGAAATAAAAATATGAACAAGGAAGCAAAGAAAACAATACATAGTTTTGACATTTTGAAATGGTGAGAAAAATCATTATTGTTTTGTTTTGAAAACGTTGTCAAAAAAGTTTCAAAGAAAAGGCGATGAAAGATTAATGTAGAAAAGAAATAATAAGATAATGTAAATAAAACTGTTAGAATATGTTAACATTAGTAGAGAAGAAGAAGGAGAAGAAGATGAATTAGTAGTACAAGAAATAGAAATAGTAGTAGTATTAGTAGTAGTAAATGAAGAAAGAATAGTAGTTGTGAAAAGAAAATGAATAGGAATAATAGAGAAATATTATTATTATTAGTAGTAGTATTAGTAGTGGTAGTAGTAGAAGTAAAGACAAAAAGGAATGAATAGAAAAATAAGAGTAGTAGTAGTAGTATTAGTAGTAGTAAAATGAAGAAAAAATAGTAGTAGTTGCGAAAAAAAAGAAAATGAATAGAAACAATAGAGAAGAGAATTATTATTAGTAGTAGTAGTAGTAGTAGTAGTAGTAGTAGTAGTAGTAAAAGTAAAGACAAAAAGGAATGAATAGAAAAATAATTATTAGTAGTAGTATTTGAAATAGAAGAAAAGAAAGAATAGGAAAAATAAAGAAAAAAAGAAAATAATATTGATAATAATAAAAAGAATGAATAGAAGTAGTAGTAGTAATATAGAAGAAAAGGAAAAATAATAGAAGAAGTAGTAATAGTAGTAGTAATAGTAGTAGTAGTATTAGTAAAAGAGGAAGAATGAAAAGAAGAAATCGAACAAGTAATAGTAGTAGCACAAATATGAGTAGAAGAAGGAAAAGAAAAGAAGAGAAAGAATGAATAGAAGTAGTATTAGTATTAGAAGAATAAGAATAAAACAACAACCAATAGAAGAAGAAGAAGAAGAAAAAGAAGAAGAAGAAGAAGAAGAAGAAGACATCAAAATAAAAAAAATTGACATGAAGACGAAGATTGATATTCAAGGAGAAAGGGGAAGAAAACAAACGAAGAAGAACAAAAAAAAAGTAATAAACTAAAGAAAGAATGGTAGAAATGAATAATAAAGAAATGAATAGAAAAAAGAGACAAAAGGAAATGGAAGGGAAGAAAGAAAAGAAGGAAAATGAAAGAAAGAAAAATGAAAGGAAAAGAAAAAATGACATAAAAGAAGAAAAGAGAAACGAAGAAAGTAAAGAAGAAGGAAAAGAAAAAAATACTATATAAATACACGAACAATGAAAGAAAGAAAAGAAAGAAAGAAAAATAGGAACAAGGGAATAAAATAGAATAATAAAAGGGAAGGAAAACGATAAGTAAATAAAACAAACGTGTTTGAATTAAGAATCAAACAAAGACATAAAACAACTCAGAGAAATTGAAGGCAAAATGAAGCATACAAAATAAGGCATAAGAGAAAGGAAAAGAGAGACAAATAAGAGAGAGAGAAAATGGAAATAAGAGAAATAAGAGATTAAAAATGAAAGAATGAAAAAAGGATGTAAAAGGGAAAAATGACAAAAAAGAGAAAAAATTAAAGAAATGTTAAAAGAGAAGTGGGATAACAAGAATGAACGAATAAAAAAGGATAGAAAAGGGGGAAAACGACAAAAAAGAGAAAAAATGAAAGAAAGGAAAAAAGAGAAGTAGGAGAACAAGAATGAAAAAATGAAAGAATAAAAAAATGAGAAAAAGTGAGCGAAAGAGAATGGAGGAATAAAACTACATGAAATAAAAAAGACGAAATACGACAAAGTCACAAAAAAAAATAACATAAAACGAAGAATGAAAAAGAGACAAAAATGAGAAAAAGAACGAAAGAAAATAAAAGCGATACAAATAAAAGTAAAAAGGAGAAAAGAAACAAGAGAAGTGATGAAACAAGAAAGAAGAAAAAAAACGAAAGCGAAATGGGAAAAACGACAAAGTTTAGCACAAATTAGAGAAAAATAAAGAAAAAATGAAAAGTAAAAAATATAGCGAAACAATGAAAAAGTGAGACAAGTAAAAAAAAAACGAAACAATGAAAAAGTGAGACAAGTAAAAAATAGCGAAAAAAAAGAAAAAGTGAGACAAGTGAAAAAAAATAGCAAACAATGAAAAAGTGAGACAAGTAAAAAAGATAGCGAAACAATGAAAAAGTGAGACCAGTAAAAAAAATACCGAAAAAATGAAAAAGTGAGAAAAGTAAAAAAAATATCGAAAATATGAAAAAGTGAGACAAGTAAATAAATAGCGCAACAATGAAAAAGTGAGACAAGTAAAAACAAAACGAAACAATGAAAAAGTGAGACAACTAAAAAAAATAACGAAAAAAAGAAAGTGTGACAAGTAAAAAAAAAACTAACGAAATAATGAAAAAGTGAGACAAGTAAAAAAAGTAACGAAAAAATGACAAAGTGAGACAACTAAAAAATATCGAAAGAAAGAAAGTGAGACAAGTAAAAAAAATAGCGAAAAAATGAAAAAGTGAGACAAGTAAAAAAAACGAAACAATGAAAAAGTGAGACAAGTAAAAAAAAACGAAACAATTAAAATGTTAGACAAGTAACATATATAGCGAAACAATGAAAAAGTGAGACAATTAAAAAAATATAGCGAATTAATGAAAAAGTGAGATAAGTTAAAAAAAAAATAGCGAAAAAATGAAAAAGCGAAACAAGTAAAAAAAATAGCAAAAAAGCGAAACAAGTAAAAAAAAAAATAGCGAAACAATGAAAGCGTGAGACAAATAAAGAAAATAACGAAAAAAATGAAAAAATGAGACAAGTAAAAAAAATAGCGAAAAAAATGAAAAAGTGAGACAAGTAAAAAAAATAACTAAAAAATGAAAAAGTGAGACAAGTAAAAAATAAATAGCGAGACAATGAAAAAGCAAGAGAAAAAAGGAAACAGCAGCAAATAATTAAGAGAGGCAAAAAAGAGAAGAAAAAAACGAAAGAATGAAAAAGAAAGACAAATAAGAAGAAAAAATAAAAAGGAATGAAACACAGACTATTGTAAAATAATAATAATAATGAAAGAATGAAAAAGCGAGGTAAAAAAAAAAACTGAAATGAAAGAAAGGAACAAAGAACCAAAAGGAAAAAGAAAAGTAACAAGAAACGAAAGAAAAAGATAAATTAAAAAAAGAAAAAAGTGTTGGTAGAACAAACGAGAAAATGAAACTGAGAAAATAATCAGGCAGCCATTTTGTAGATGAGCAAAGAATAGAAGAAACGAAGCGCTGACGTAACCGGGGTAATAAAGTCCAGAAGATGGCTGCCACTAATTCTGTGTCGTCTCGGAATAGCCGAGCAGCAATCGCTTTCCTTTCAGAGGCTTTAAATCAATCAATGGAAGCGTTCTTGGTGGCCGGACGTAAACCTTATTTCGAACCATCTTTTCTAATTTCTTCTACTTCCAAGACAGTGCGAGAAAAAAAAGCAGATTTCTCACGACTGCAATTTTCTGCCTTTTGCCGCGGTGGAAGCGCGCCATTAGAATTGGCCCTGATACACGGCATCCAATTTGCAGGGAAAAAATGACTGGTCTTATCGCTTTGAGTAGGTATGGTTGAAGGATATCGAGCTTTACCCCGACCTACTCATTAAAATTGATAGATTTTGTCTGTTTGTCGTCTTCTCTAGTACAAAATAACATTGGTGAACTATAATGAGCGTAGTTTTACTTTACTTTTAAAAACATGTAGATTATGTATTCTACCGTAAAGGGGGGAGATATACTTAATTCTGATTAGAGGAACCATATCACGTGTCAAAATCGAAAGGCTTTTTAAAAACATGTAGATTATGTATTCTACCGTAAAGGGGGGAGATATACTTAATTCTGATTAGAGGAACCATATCACGTGTCAAAATCGAAAGGCTTTTTTAAAAACATGTAGATTATGTATTCTACCGTAAAGGGGGGAGATATACTTAATTCTGATTAGAGGAACCATATCACGTGTCAAAATCGAAAGGCTTTTTAAAAACATGTAGATTATGTATTCTACCGTAAAGGGGGGAGATATACTTAATTCTGATTAGAGGAACCATATCACGTGTCAAAATCGAAAGGCTTTTTAAAAACATGTAGATTATGTATTCTACCGTAAAGGGGGGAGATATACTTAATTCTGATTAGAGGAACCATATCACGTGTCAAAATCGAAAGGCTTTTTAAAAACATGTAGATTATGTATTCTACCGTAAAGGGGGGAGATATACTTAATTCTGATTAGAGGAACCATATCACGTGTCAAAATCGAAAGGCTTTTTAAAAACATGTAGATTATGTATTCTACCGTAAAGGGGGGAGATATACTTAATTCTGATTAGAGGAACCATATCACGTGTCAAAATCGAAAGGCTTTTTAAAAACATGTAGATTATGTATTCTACCGTAAAGGGGGGAGATATACTTAATTCTGATTAGAGGAACCATATCACGTGTCAAAATCGAAAGGCTTTTTAAAAACATGTAGATTATGTATTCTACCGTAAAGGGGGGAGATATACTTAATTCTGATTAGAGGAACCATATCACGTGTCAAAATCGAAAGGCTTTTTAAAAACATGTAGATTATGTATTCTACCGTAAAGGGGGGAGATATACTTAATTCTGATTAGAGGAACCATATCACGTGTCAAAATCGAAAGGCTTTTTAAAAACATGTAGATTATGTATTCTACCGTAAAGGGGGGAGATATACTTAATTCTGATTAGAGGAACCATATCACGTGTCAAAATCGAAAGGCTTTTTAAAAACATGTAGATTATGTATTCTACCGTAAAGGGGGGAGATATACTTAATTCTGATTAGAGGAACCATATCACGTGTCAAAATCGAAAGGCTTTTTAAAAACATGTAGATTATGTATTCTACCGTAAAGGGGGGAGATATACTTAATTCTGATTAGAGGAACCATATCACGTGTCAAAATCGAAAGACTTTTTAAAAAATAAACTAGTCTTCAGTTTAGTTTTTGCCCTTTATAAAAATGTAAGATAGGGTTCTTTAAGAATCATAACCCACTCCGCACACCGATTTTTAAAGTACAGGGTGGGCAAAAATAAGGGTCCTATTTTTAAAAATTCATAACTTTTTTATTTATTGATTTAAAAAAATTTTTTTTTAGAATAAGTAAAGGACTCCTTCCGAAGCAAGCATGAGCCGTATTAGCCCTAAGGAACGTACCCTCATTTAGAAAACATTATTTTTGCTTAAAAAACTCAAAACAGTGTAAAAAACAATACTTTAGTTTTTGTAAGTTTTAAGAAGTGTTTTTCGGCTAAAATTTGTTTTGTTTATTTCAAAAAATCTCGGAAGGGTCAGTCTACACACACATAAAGTTTGGTGAGTTTAACTTTTATTTTGTGGAAGTTATTCAAATTCAAGTTATTCAAATTTAAAGATAGGACCCTTATTTTGGCCCACCCTGTATATAGTATTTAAGGCGCTCGAGATACACCCGAGATTTGCCAGGAATCAATAAGAATTTCTTAGATCTTCTGCTCCAATATCCGAAGCCCTGATTACGCTTTCCATATATACTTTTTTTTTCATTTTTATAAATTCATGTTGTAAACAAAACAAATTAA
>OY744533.1:83201189-83241189 GCA_963556195.1 Sepiola atlantica
AACAAAAATGGAGACTTATGCTAAAATCGTAAAATCATCGAAGTAAAGTGACGTTTAGAATGGCCAATAATAATTCGGTGACCATTTGGGAAAGCTTATTGCTGTATGTAACAAAAATCTCTTCAAATAAAAATTAATCTACAAATCAATTGTATATAAAAATATTTACACCTTCGGAATAAAATGACCCGACGATGGTTGACATGCCGTAAAACACAACAACAACAACAACAATTAATGTAAAAGTATAAGTGATGATTAATTTGTATGATATTTTTTTTGTTAACTAATTAGAATTTGCTGGGTTTTTTTTTAATTTATTACCTCCGCCAAGGCAGAAGTTATGTTTTCGGTCGGGTTTGTTTGTAACTATTTTCGTTTGTTTTTTTGTTTGTTTGTTTGTTTGTTCGTTCGTTTGTGTACTGCCTAGCGACTATATCGCTTGACCAATCGTCACCAAACGTGGTCAAAATATCGGAATAGTCTAATGCAGAACTGATTTAATTTTGAGATAACTAGGTCAAAGATCAAGATCGTCACGGAAAAGGCGAAAGTCACACTTTTGCGATAACTTTGGCTCTTAAGATCAAAGTGTAGTATCTGTTCCGATGGATACTGCACCCCATAGACTGGTATTGTCTTGGCCTTCGGGGCTTGATTTACGCCTGTCTATGGGTCTGTCCTGTGCAGTTCTAGGAAGTCCACCCTCCCAGGCTTTGTCTCCCCTCTTTGGGGAGGAGTAAGTTTATTGCTTACTGTCTGAGGCGCCCCTACCGGTGAATACCGACGGGGCTGCCCAGGCAATTTTTAAATGACCACAATGCTCACCTCTCGAGCGCTGACTTTTCTAATCCCACTTTCCCGACCTTGTGTCACATCTTACCTCGTGGGAGGTAGATAAATAACTTGGCTCTGTTCGACGTAGAGACTTGTGGTCAATGAAGACCCGCCTTTTACGTGACATTTATACCTGACATTGACTTGAAAATTTTGGTCAAGGTCGAAATTTTGACGGAATTCGAACTTCCAATTTTTCCAAATTTAATGTATGGGTATGGTGCTCTTTTATAACACTACCCACCATGCACACTTTCATGAATTCATGTTGTAAACAAAACAAACTTCCTTTTTATGGATATTAAGCGCAAACTCAGACTTTATGATAACGTTGTACCCGCTTAGATTAAAATGAATTTCACTTACGCACGTGCTCAAGGTAATGCAGTTTTCAGATTATATATGGTTATGGGAGTCTCTGAAGAGTTTGTGAACACGTGAACAAAGAATATCTGTGTATTTTATTATTTGTACTTGGCTGTTGACATGCTTATCAACTATTCTATTTTGTCTGAAATTTTAATTTCATATTTTAACTCCCTCATCTGTATTCGAATGCGGGACTAAATAAAATGGACCTTATTTCTTATTGTTTCTGTTTTACAATGTATGGGTCTGGTGGACATTTATTACACTACTCACTATGCACACTTCCAGCCTGGTAAGATAAATAGCTATTAAGTCATCAACATTTCTATCGCACAACTTCGAGAATACTTCATACAATATGGAGAAGTAATGCCAAGATAAGACTTTGGCTCATACTGATTTTTATTTAGATTTCTTAATATTTTCTTGAATTCAAATCTACTAATGGATTTCAGTCAAAATTAGAATAGAGATTCTTGACATAGGATTTAGTTATAGTATATCTTAAATTTAACTATCGTAAAGGGACATCAAAGTGGTGCAAAACATTCATATATATATATATATATATTTAGTGAAAGTCGTATATGAATTGATAGGTATTATTATTCGTTGTGATTGTATTAAAAATGGTGGGGTTAAAATCTGTCAGAAGATTAAAGATAATATTGGCGGTAGGGTGTTTTAGTTAAAGTTGTTAAAATAATTTATTGTCCATGAGTGGGGGGACTAGAAATGATGGGGGCCAGTACTTTTGGGTAAAGTAATCAATATATAATTTTTTAAAAATTATATGATTTTGGTAATATGTGGTTGACTTTTGTTGGGTTTCGTAAATTAAGTATTTATGGCCAAGGTTAAGTATATGGGGAATGGCTATACACACATATAGACGCATACACGCACTCATATATACATACATATATATATATATATATTCATGCATACATGGACACTCATACATGCACTCATACGCATACATATATACATGAACCCATAGATACATATGCATACGTACACGTACACACGCACATACATACATATACAAACACATACACATACATACAAATAGTTACATATTTCATATGTTCACACATAAACATGTACATACATCCACATAGTACACCCGCACATACATATCCCAAAAAGTTCTACTTGAAGGTGTTCTAATATTTATTCCAAAAAAAGGGAGGGGGGTAATTATATTATACTTGTAGTTGAGGGTTAAAGTTATCTGGTTTGGAGATGTTTATAAGTGTTAATTTTAGGGGGTTGGTTGGTATTGGGATTTTTGTTTTAATGGTATTTTCTAGGGGGTATTGCACAAATTATATATATATATATATATATATATATATATATATATATATATATATATATATATATATGAATGATTTTTTATTGAAACATCTACCAAGTCTACTACAATTTTACTTGGGAGGGGCTTATAAAAATATTAACTTATTTTTAGTATTTTAATAATAATTTGGCCGTTGAAAATGTTTAATTTTTAAAAATTGGTCACATGACTATTATTCCGCCTTCTTCTTTTGCTTAGCTCCATTCTTCCTGGACTTCACCGATCGAGTTGGATCACAAAAAAAAACATTCTACCTGATGAGACATCAGCTCTTGATAGCTGCAGATCGATAACATCGACACGCCAGTGTAGCAGACTTTCTACATGTTTGAACGAAAAATCATTCATAATACAGCTCTATATTTTTATTGAGCACTCTTTTATAAGCCCGGTTTGATTCCCTTTGGGTTTCTACCCTGTGGATTTTTATCCTACCTGGATTACTATATATATATATATATATATATATATATATATATATATATATATATATATATATATATATATATAGTCTGAGATTGTCATTTCCCTGCGCTGTTGAGAGCCATAAGCTCGAAACGACGTCGTACGTACGTAAAATATTAAAAATAAGTTAATATTTTTATAAGCCCCTTCCAAGTAACATTGAAAGTAGAGCACTGTCGGGAAGATTAAAAATAAACATTCACCGAAAAGCTTATAATATTAAAAACCTTCTAATACTCCCCTCTCTCTCTCTCTCTCTCTCTCTCTATCTATCTATCTATCTATCTATCTATCTATCTATCTATCTATCTATATATCTATATATCTATATATATATGTATATATATATATATATATATATATATATATGTGTGTGTGTGTGTGTGTGTATATATATAATTATCCCCCTTAATACGCGACCTGTCTCTGCCAATCAAAACGTAACACTATACTTGAACTGTTTAATACGTCATCTAGTTTCATCCTGTGTTTACATAGCGCGGAATATTGATTGCCTCCGTTTTCGAAATGGAATATAGGAAGTGATTATGTAATCAATAATTGATTAAAATTTCGGAGACAGAAATATATTTACCTGAGGCAAAGGCGATATAAATATAACCGGTATCAAATCATGCCTTTCCGTTTGAATTCATCAAATATTACTTATGTATACGTGCGCATCGATCGCTGACGTTCATAACCGATGATCTGCCAACGTTCCGGATACGTTCTAAAATTACTGCTTATTATATTTAACGAGAAGACAACACCGGCGTTGTCCGGGAATTAATGAGAACACCTGCGTAATCCTGGTCAGCATTGATTCCCTCTTTGTATTTTTATTCTATTTAAAATAAATATGTATATAGTAGAGAATGGTAGTTTGCTTGAAGCATTGCTGGGTATAGTAGTAGTAAGTTTTTGAAAGGCTGTGGGCAATGCAATTCCGGGTAAGATGCAAGTTGAAAGGAAAGGAACAAAAACAATAAAAATGAATCGAAAACGATATAAGACTTACTATTTATTTTTCCTTTTTTTTCCTTTTTTTTTTTTTTTATTTTTTTTATTTATTTATTTATTTTTTTATTTTTTTATTTTTTATTTTTCTTACATAACAGCAAGAGTGTTTTAGCTGTTTGTTTTTGTTCCTTTCCTTTCAACTTGCATCTTACCCGGAATTGCATTGCCCACAGCCTTTCAAAAACTTACTACTAAATATGTATATATAATTTTGCGATTATTTTTAGTTATGAGCAAATAATTTTCACCTCATAAAATGGTTAGTTCCATTAATGTCTTGAATAAAAGAACACATTTGTCGCTACCTACAAAATTAATTATGTTGTCGCCGATGATCTAAGATGAATGATTATTATCGTAAGTTGTTTACCAAAACCTTATCGATGTGCTACTGAACTAGAATATATATGTTATGTTATCTATTTGATAGTTGTTTTAAATTTTCTTCTGACAAACAGAGAACTGCATGGACTACATGGGTATATGCCGCTTTAAATGGTAACGATATCTCTATTATTGTTATAAATATACTAAACGTACCCGTGACCCGTTCAGTCACAATAAATACCACTATTTATTCCACATGGTTTTAATTCGTAAATTCGTTAACTGTGACAAATATCTCAAAGTGTGTGTACCCGGGTTTCGTCGCTGTTGTTCAACTCGGCCGTTGATAGTAAAATTACGCTGATGCTGGTCTGGTTTTAAAAGTTGTATTTAAACATAATACAAAAGACAGAGACTAAAAAATATGTACGAGAGAGAGAGAGATAGATAGAGAGAGGGAGAGAGAGAATAAATAAATTACTTGGAGAGATGCCTTTTTACTTTTGTGTCCAACGTCCCCGCCCCTCCCCCCTCTCGAGCCCGCGTCCTCACGTTTGATTGATTTGCTGGTTAGCGTCGAAGAGGCAGATTCAGTCCCGAACGGAAGTGACGTAATTTCCGAATTCCGCTTTTACTCTCCCCTCACTATCTAACATCTGTTAAGAAATTCTTCTTGCGTAATTAAAGAGAATACGTTTCTTTACTTCCATATTATTATTATTATTATTATTATTATTATTATTATTATTATTATTATTATTATTATTATTATTATTATTTCTTTTTTTTCTTCTTTTTTTCTTTTTTCTTTAAATTATTATTATTATTTTTAATTATTAGCATTATTTTTTATTATTATTATTATTATTATTTTTAATTATTATTATTATTATTATTATTATTATTATTATTATTATTATTATTATTATCATTATTTTTATTGTTTACTCACTAAGAGTTCTTACACAGGTAATCATCAGTGATTGCTCACTGATAATAACCGGTGGTGTTCCCTGGAGTCTGAGTGACAACAATTCTCCCCAGATTTCCAGTACTCTCCACATCTTTCAGTAACCATTGCAAATGACTTTGCGTTATTACAGCAGCCGCTTACCATTAATTTCTCGCTGGAAACGACCATTGGTATTCTCTCAGATTTTGGTAGCAATAAGCTTCCCCAAGGTCCCAGCATTATCCGCACTCTTCCAGGGGAGGTCTGGTTAGTGCTCTCCCTCCTCGGTTTCCCCATCATCCTTGACACTTTGGAACTGATGCCATGTGTGTGTGTGTGGGAGGGGGTCAGTTTATAACATGTTGGGGTCAGTTTCAGTTCTCTAGTGTTCCTGTAGTGTTTCCTTCCATGTTTTTGTTTTATTTCTGTTGCAACTTACACGTGCTTTGTTACTGTTCATAGTTTCCGAATTCAAGTATTTTCCTTAAGATTTCGTCATTGCCGTCTGTTGTATAGTTTGAGCCTTCCATTTGATCACAATTTCTCCTAGTATTTTCCCTCGGTTGTTCTGGACTCTTCCTCGTGCTCCTACGATTATTGGTATTATATTAATTTTCGTCATGTTCCATATTCCGTTCAGTTCTCTATTTTTCTTCTTCTTCTTCTTCTTCTTCTTATTATTATTATTATTATTATTATTATTATTATTATTATATAGAAGTATTATTATTCTTTATTATTCTTATATACAATAAAGCGATTTATTATTTCGCCATGCTTATGGGGTGTACAGACACATGCATGCAAATTCGATGACGACGCTTAAAAAGAGAGTAATACTTTCTCTAAATGCTTACAGAAACATTAAGAAATATTAGAATGTGGTGTGATCAAGGTCGAGTAAGAGGTGGCGAGAGAAATACATAGATAGCTGAGAGCGGTGGGTGACTTGTTCAGTTCATTATACATTATAATTAACAACTGTACCAGCAGAATCATTGTCTTTAACAATTATAAGAAACCTTTCTAAACCACCGATTGCCATGGCTGATAGTACGTCCACGAACAACGAACTTATTGCACTTGTACCCTCACTTCAATATAAATATCCCGATAAACCTGACTGGCAGCAAAATCCGATTAGTTCACTATAGAGGCCCACGGATGCGGAAAATCCTTTTACGCTAATAGCTACTTTCCACGAGCCGCTTGCGTTTGGAATTCCTTCCCTACTCCCTGTTTGTTCGACTGTACTAACATGCAGACATGTAAACAAACATATTGCTGCACTATTTTTACAACTTAAAATGCCACCTAAAAGGCTGGTCCATAATCACAGTTGACTCCTTACGTCTCAGTGCCAATATTCCTTATATTACTGAAATGAATAATAGTAATACAAAAATCTACATCTCCTGTCTTCTCCTTCTTCTTCTTCTCCCTTCGTGTGAATCAGATGATTCTGGTGTTGGCATTAGTTTCCCCGATGTTTTTCTAGTTAAAAACCTGTCTAGAAAGACATCGGGTACTTACGGGGAGGACCACGAGAAGGTTGCCAACATCCCTAAGTGAAAGTGATACTGTGGAACCGACTGGATTCGAACTTGTAACACCCAGGTTTTAAGTCCGTGTCGATATCCACTTAACCACCGTCACCTCCCACATCTCCTGTCAAAAGTATATTATTGTCCAAGACTATATTGCACATGTGTCAGTTGTGTAAATAATCGGGAATGTCGCTGGTTGACAATCCACTGCTGGAACCACATATATTAAAATACATTTGTAAAAGACATTGCGAGTATACGTATGCGCCATTGTGACTCTTTGTTCTATCTTATTAGACGACTGAGCTTAATTTAAGGAGTGATGTGTAATTGTTATGACATTGAACCACATCCGGTGGCGAGACTACGAATTAGGACCCCAAATGGTAGTACGTTCTAGGGTCCCATCCATGCGTTAAATAAAATCTATGCTGAGTATGACCCGGTTCTTCATCGAATGTAAGTCTCTAATCTGTTAGCTTGGTGAAGTGTTGAGTCAGCCCTTAGTTTATATTTATCTCCAGGTCCATTTTGAAAAAAAAATGGGAGTACCTGTCCGGATCACATTTATGGATAAAATATAATATGTTTTCTGGCTATTACATGAAACTACATCCAGTGCTTTACACATACATTTATCTTATAAACAACTAGTTAAAGCAACCACCTGAATATATAGGCTTTAAGATATCAATAACTTGAATCATACATCTTTGGGCAGATGTTATAGTACCTGTAAGGGTATCTGTGTTAAATACAATATGTTCTCACTAGGACATAAAGGTTCTTCCCAGGATGAGGGTCTAATCTTTTAGTTTGGGGTAGTGTAGAGTCAGTCACTAGTAGATATGAGTCCCAAGGCCCTTTTTTCAGTTTTGATCTATATGTTTGTTTTATTAATATATATATATATATATATATATATATATATGATACACTATATATAAAGTAATATTTTAATTAATTAAGAAGAAAGATTTTCTCTCTCACTTCAATTTTCTCGATATTTTTTCGTGAATTGTATTCTCTAAAATTTTAGTATCTATCTATCTATATATATATATATGTCGCATATATGTGTCGCAGATTTTATACATGTCTGCGTAAATAAAAATAATCGTATATAAAAGCTTTATTTGTATATTGAGCACTTTTTATAAACCTGGTTGAAATTCTTTGGATTACTACCCTGTAGATGTTTTACCTGGATTATCATTATAATATATATATATATATATATATATATATATATATATATATATATATATATATATATATATATTGATATAAAGCTTCTGGGATTGACCTTCAGACCTGAAATCAAATCCGTTGATAAAGTCTTAAAACGCTGTAAGTTATACAGTCGACCCGATGTCATAGTTAGTGAAAGCCAACGACAGAGTTACAGCAACATAAATGGAAAACAATATATATATATATATATATATATATATATATATATATATATATATATATATATATATATATATATTTATTTATATATATAGTGCATGTATCCCAAGTTACTTGAAAAATAAGGCTCGACCGTAGGTTCTACACGAGCTAATAAAACGTTGTTTTTTTTAATCTATATATTAGAGTGTCTGTTGGGTTTCTATCAATTTTGTCATGTCGGATCTGGGGTAAAAACCGGCTGTTAGAAACAAATAGTCTGTTTAGAACGGTTCAGTAGTCGAAAACTGAGAATAAAGAAGAGAATTTGTCCCGGCTAAACTCAACAGACAGTAATGTATAGTTTTTACATAAAATACTTCATATATATATATATATATATATATATATATATATATATATATATATATATATATATATATATATATATATATATGATATGATGGACTCTCCCGTCGATTTCGACGTATGAGTGCCTCACCAGGGGCTGCCCGCGCGTGAATGTGTAATTGCAAGGGTTGCGAAATCCCGAGTCGGCATTGCTTGATTCCAATGGCAAGTAGTAGTACAAGACGACTGGAAACAATGCCGAGATAAGCAGAGAGCACATACAGCACCTGGTATTCCCAAATGGTCACCCATTTAGTACTGGCCAGGCTCGACGCCGCTTAACTTCGGTGATCTAACGGGAAATATATATATATATATATAATTTAAAGAAGGAAAGATGAAGACAAAAAATTGTATTAAATAACATAAAATTACATAAAATTGATACAAATTTTATTACATTGAAAGTTCAGATGCAAGGAGTTACACCATGGTTTTTCAAAGATAAAACGCTTCTCGTCAGAGGATAAAATTCGGTAATGTGATATTTATAATAAATAAATATTACCTGTTCCATTTCACTTTGAAAATTGAAGAAGAAATAACAGAAAACTTTGGGGATAAACAAATAGATGGCCGAGAGGGAGAATGGTAGCAGTATTGAGTAGTCATTGCCAAAGACAAAAGGGGACGCTATGGTGCAGATAGCAAAATAGCAAAAGTTTGTAGATTTGGAGAAAGTTTTTAAAAAAAGTTTTACAGGGTTTCAAATAAAAGGCAGAGGGTGCAAAAATATCTCACTTGGTCCGTAGGGATTCGTGTCTCAGTAGAATTACAAGTAAAAATCTGTGGAGTGATATTGTAAGTATCAAATTCGGCGGATCCGAATAAATAGTAATAAATCTGGGTATATATCGCTACGTCTAGCCACACTGATCAGTCATAGAGACGAAAACCACGTATCCCTCTCTCTCTCTCTCTCTCTCTCTCTCTCTATATATATATATATATATATATATATATATATGTATATATATATATATATATATATATATATATATATATATATATATAAAAACGTGTTTTTCGTCTCTATGACTGATCAGTGTGGCTAGACGTAGCGATATATACCCAGATTTATTATTAAATAATAAATTTAGTGTAGATCCGATCGTACTACCTACTGAACATTTTATTAGTAGAGCTGATATATTCGTAAGTTTTTTGGCTTTTAAGCATGTCAATGTTTCGACACACCGATCTTTTCAGAGCCAGATGATTGAAAAAAAACAAACAATCAAGAATATTTATATAAGATTCAACCTTCAAAATGATTATTTAAAAACATATTTATTTCAGTTTTTTAACGTTATTTAACACCAAACACTGAGACGTACGGGGTTACTGTGATAAGAGACCAGATTTATAGGGGACATCTTAAGTGGGTAGTTATGTAGGGAGATGTTTGTTCACATTACATTTAAATCTCTGCAATTTGGTACAGTCGGGAAAACAAGGAGAAGGAGGAGAATTGACAAAGATCAAGCGGTTCGAGGAAAGGTTATTGGAAGAGAAAGTTTTTCGGCATCTAAGGACCTCTACAGTGAATGGGTGGGATTTTGCTGCTAGTCGGGTTGATCGGGGGTATTTACGTTAAGACTGGGGGTACAAGTTCAGTAAGTCCGTCGGAGTACAGTCCCTGGAAGTACTTGTTAAACAACCTCAGGGGTGCACCATTGCGGGGATGGCACAGAGCCTGGAGTTTGGTAGACATTTCGGGACGTTTTAGGTTACAGACTCTTTTGCACTCTGCCCTAGAGGTATAAACTAGTGGTTGGTGCGCTAGCCCAGGTGTGGCAACAATATTCCATGCATGGCGAATGGTGGCTTTATAGATTTATAAGATGATGGCAGGTGTGAGAAGTTTTCCAGCTCGGTAGAGAGTAGCCACCTTCTTTGCAGTATACTTGGCAGTATCTTCTATGTATTTATTCCAATTAATGTTGCCTGCGAATTGGGATATGATAATCTCATTGGCTACCTTTTTTTAAAAACATAGTTCGCCCCAAACAAGGCAGGCCGCCACTGTAGACCTAAGGGGCTACTTAGAAAAAAGAAAGGGGAGAAGGTTGGGGGGTCAACCTAAATTGGGATCTGCACAGCAAGATGTCTGTTTACATTAGTTTTAAATTTATGTATGTCAGTACTGTCGGGGAAACAGGGGCAGAGAGGGAGTTCCAGAGGCCAGCAGCACGAGGAAAGAAGCTATTTGAGTAGAAGGCTCTCCGGCATCTGGGGACCTCCACAGTGAATGAATGAGATTTAGTTCATTGTCGAGTTAGTCTAGTGAATTTACGTCGAGGGGGCACCAGAGTAGCCAATTCATTTGTCAGTGTTACGGGCGTGATAACTTACTGAGGGAGAGGCAGGCATAATTAGTATATACATGAAGCTTAAAAAACAGGGTGCCCTCATTTTTTATTTAGTAGGACGTGGCCGTTCCGTGTGCAACAGTATTAGAAACGGGTGTATAAGAATAGGATTAGTTTGGTAAATTTCCACGTAGGTGTACAAAATTAGGTAGAGTTTATTTTTCTAGTTAAGATTAGAAGAAAGCTACGTGTCTTGGCTTGTCACTAAACGGATGTGGCAAATTGGTAGAGAGAATCGCTATTTTTCGTCTGAACCACCAGAGAGGACAGTTGGGATTTTGGATAGCTTCTTCGTCTCTTTATGTGTGATGGGGCGCGGGGTTGTTTGAGGTGAGTATATGCATACTCTTAAGAATGAATAAAGAAGTTTTTTTAAAAACCAAACTGCATTTGTTTGATGTTTCTTTTCGTCCGTAAAAATGTTTTGTTTTTTTTTACAATAGAGTCACTGTTTATAAAGGCCAACAGGCCACTCAAGGATAAGGGTTATTGAGTTTGACAGGCAGACGGTCACACTCAGAGGGAACTAGTAATGATAGTTGTAACTAGTTAGAAAGTTAGTATTTAAGAGAGCGGCTAAACAAGAATCTGTTTATATTGTACTTGACGACGAAAATGTTATAGTCAGTCGATAAACAGCCCCGTGGTACCGTGTTCCACAGAGGTGCAGTTTTAAGAAATAAACTTTGCTCATGGAAGTTTTTCTTAGTTCTAGGTACACAGAGGGAGAAAAAGAATTTATTGACAGTTTTTTTTTTTAAATATAAACAGAAACCACCACTTTATCAAGGCCGAGGCCACCCGTGGACAAGTGTTAATGTGATTTTTATTTTATCCCCCCTCCAGGAGATTAGACACAAGTGTCATGTGGGTTTGATGGAAGCGTTTTCAGTGGAATTACTTGGATTTGAACCTGGCACACCCATGTTCTCAGTCCGCGTCGATACCAACTGTAGCTAGACGAGTTAGGGTTGTGAATGCTTACAGAGGGTGGAACCATAAATTGAAGCTCAGTCGAGCACCTGCCATGAAAATAACGATAGAGCAGAGAAAGACTAGCAACGTCTCTTCTGTGGGAAAGAGGCTGAAGGTTTATTTAGAAGAAGAGGCTAGCGACAGATAGAAGAGGAGATGGATGACTTGACTGCCACATCAGCACCGAAACCCGACTAGTGAATCCCGTCGACAAAGTTGACGAACTCCGGGGATCGAGAATGACGCACCGTAAAGATCCAAGGACACCCCATTGTATCACAAGTGGTCAGTCGTTTCTCGGTCAACACTCAATATAAGAAAACTGAGGCTATATTTTCTTTTAGATATTTATTCATATTAAAGAGGAACTATATATGGACATTAAGATTAAGATAATCCATCTCGACCTTTTTATCTACGCCGCATGTTCCCGTGGGCGGGTGTGGTTGAAAGAGACTCTCGCCCGTCTATATTAGTTGGTGCCGGCTGGTCAAAAGAAAATGTCTCACCCAATTCTCACGTGACGTCACACGTATTTTTATTAAAACCGCGGAGATTCACATTACTCCCTCCCCCCCCCCCGTTTACTATAGAATATGAATAAGTACCACCTACTGTGCTGATATTCTCCCCCTTCCTTTTTTCGCTGTTCAAACAAATCGATCATCAAGTAAGCTGAAGCTGGTGGGTGAGGGGTGGAGGTGCGTGCCAACTTCTAATGGCCGACCAGGTTGCGCCTGATTATTTCCCCTTACTTACTGAAATAGTGACATTCAACTCTCAATTACAATATGGCGACAGACACTCTTTATAAGCAATTAAACTCAAACTGTAGATACCGCCCCCCCTCTTCTTCTTCTTCTTCTTCTTCTTCTTCTTCTTCTTCTTCTTCTTCTTCTTCTTCTTCTTCTAACCAAGTCTGTGTTCTATATCTACGCTGTCGACCCCACTCTTAAAATGTCCTGACAGCTGGCTCACGAATTGCAGACCCGACGTAATTAGCGGCTCTCAATTCGCTGAGATTAAAAAACACCAACACTCAAGATGTCGCGCAAGTCGATATTTATCCTGACACACACACACACACACACACACACACACACACACACACACACACATACTCCCTTTCTTACACACACAAATAAAACACACACACATTATATATCAATACATATCAATATATATATATATATTGATATGTATATATATATATATATATATATATATATATACATATCAATATATATGTGCGTGTGTCTACACTATCTGTCAAAAGTATGTTCTCATCTTTAATATTAATTTAAATAAAATAAAACGAGTTAAGCAGCACAATGGTTTTATGTATTACCTGATCGACATACCTGAAGTTGCCCGGGATACAGGGAAGTTATTTTAGTCTTTAAGTTTTATTTGTTTGCACATTTTTTTCAACTCATACAGAAAAAGAAGAAAACTTTTAGTTGCAAGGGGGACAACTCTTTTTTTGATTCTTCAAATTAAAAATATAAGTTATTCCGCTTACTGATTTCGAATTTTCTGGTCGAAAGTGGAAAATGTTTCCATATTAACAGTCTTCCGGGCTGGATTACATCAGTTTTAAAATAAACTGTAGCGAATTATGTTTTTATTTTAATTTTCTTTGCCTCAGACAAAGCATAATATGTTACTGTGATAAGAAGCAGATTTATAGTGGGCAACCTGGGTGAAGAGTTGGACAGTATGATATTTATTAACATTACATTTAAATTCCAACATGCTAGTATAGTCGGGGAAACAGGAATCAGGGAGGGAATTCCAAAAGAAAGCGAACCGATGAAAGAAGCTATTAGAGTAGGAGAGTTTCTGCTAATATGCTGGGTGAGAGGTATTTACGTTCAGAGGGCACAAGCGCACTACGTTCATAAGAGCACGTTCCGTGGAAATACTTGTAAAACAACCACAGGGATGAAACACTGTGGCGATGCAACAGGGGCTGGAGCTTCGCAGACAGTGCAGGACTTATGAAGTGAGATATTCTTTTTTACACTCTGTCCAAGTCGGTGATGCACCAGCTCAGATGTGGACACAAACTTCGTTCACGGGCGAATGATAGCTTTATAGAGATATAGGATACTGGCACATGTGAAAAGTTTTCGAGCTCGGTAGAGGGAGCCTACTTTCTTTGCGGCAGAATTGGCAGCATCTACTATGTACTTATTCCACTTTGTGCTGATTGAGAATGTCAGGCCGATGGAGTTTAAAAATTGGCTTCATCGGGAAAAGTGATATCGACTACGAGAATCCGTGGTTGGAAAGGTTTTATGGTTGCTAAAGGAACGAAGCATTGTCTTGGTAGTATTAAATGTGACCATTCGTTTTTGCACCCATCCTACTACGGAATGGAGGTAATTTTCCAAGGATTCAGTCATTATCTTACATACGTGGGCATTCGATTTGCCCTGCTGGACATAGAGAGTGCTGTCATCAGCAAATATTCCCATCTCAGGCGCGATTGCAGCAGGAAGGTCGTTTATGAAGATCAAGAATAATATAGGTCCGAATATCGACCATATTGGGCACACCCGTATTGATATGGTGTTGTTTAAATGTACGAACATTGAAAACGCCCTGGATCTTTCTTTTAGCTAAAAAGGATGTGATTATGTTAAATATTCGTCCAGTGATACCGGACGAGATGATTTTCCTGAGAATACCTTCATGACAGACGTTGTCAAAGGTTTTAGAGATATTTAGCACTACCACCCCAACTTCACCTTACTTATCCAGTCGGCGGTATATACGCTCAGAAATGACCGTTACGATAACTGCAGTAGAACGGGATTGCCTAAGTCCATACTGTTGTTCAGTGAAAAGTTTAGCATATAATAGGTAATGAACTATCATTATATTGATTAATGATTCAAATATTTTAACGAAAAGCGAGAGGTGACATGGGTAAATACTTTTGCGGGTCAGTTCTTGAGAACTGGTACAATAGAAGAAAATTTTCCAGCTATCAGGGAAACAATATTCTGCAAGGCATTTGTTATAGAGTTTAGCGAGGACAGGGGTCCAGCTCAGCAGAGCATTTCTTTATTGCTATAGCTGGGATAAGATCTGGTCTACATTATTTGAAGGTGTCAGGGTTTTTTTTTATGATAGCCAGGATATGAGAAGGAGTGATGATCAAGTCATATAATGCTGTGTCCATTCGTAGTGGAACATTAGGGAGGGAGTGGTGTTCGAAGTGCAAGCTGCAGTTTAGTGTAAACCGCTTGGAAATCAATTTGTAATGCCGAAAATGTGTCAAACTGTAATGTGTTTCACATCTGCAACGAGCCTGTTGGCAAGTGTGAGTAAGTATTAGTATGATGTTGCATAAGCACACCCGCTAAATAGGTAATAAGTATAGTCGACGATGTCACGGGCGAGTGTCATCGGTCTGTCATCTGCCTAATTCAAGAGCTTAAACTTTTGAATCTGGTCATTATAATGGTAAGTAAAATTTATTTTATGATTCTCTAGTGTATTATGATTATTTAGATGCATATATTGTAGTGTTTTGTTACACATATAAAAGTTTATGCCATTTGTTGCACATTTGGAACATCATTTATTTTTGTGCAATAAATTTGTTTTTTTCAAAAATCATTGATAATACTTTATATTACCCCTGTGAAACGGTTTTCAATTTTTTAAAAGCAATGTAGAAAAAATCAAGTATTTAACAGTTAAAGAAGTAAATAAGCATTTCTTCAATTTGATAAAGTTGATCAAAAGAAGAAGATTATTTACAAAGAAAAAAGAGCTTAATGAACAGGATAAGTAGAAAGTGACTTTGAAAGTCCGACAAGATAACTTTATATGTTAGATGTTCAGCATTGTTTACACCCATGGGACGCTGGGTGAATCCGCTAGTATAGCAACGATAAAAGACTGAAATTGTAACTACGAAAGAAAGAATTATTAGAGGAAGAAATAACCGTAATTAAACCAAAAAAAAACATTTAAAATTTTCTGTTTGTTGATCTAACTTGGTAAATGGACATTCCAAATTGTTTTGACCTTTTCGCGCGAGCGCTTGTCTGTCTATGTGTGTGCATATATGTGTGTGTGTGTGTGTATCACGTGCGTGTGCCACGTGTGTGTTTGCCACGTGTGCGTTTTTTTTTCTCAATTTCTTTGTCTTTCGCTCATGTGTTGGCGCCTTTTGAAAGCAAGTGACACCGGCGAAAGCAACGCATTATCGCTCCGAGACAGACACGCAAAAGCAAACGCAATTCCCCATCAATTATTTATATTAAAACATTAAATTTCCAACATTTTTTCTTCCTCCACGAAAACACGGATATAAATAATTGCAGCCAATTACTTTAGAGGCGACTATTACATTGGCATTCGATGAGATAAAATGGCCAAACGTAGGTAAGTATTCCTCCTCCTCTCTCTCTTACACATACACACACATGCATATATATATATATATATATATATATATATATATATATATATAAATACAATCATCTACAGACACGTGTTTCGCCGTTTTACGTAAAAACTGAGTATTACTTAGGCCTTTATCTATTACGCCACGTATACTATCAGACAATTCTAGTATGAATTTTAGGAACCGTAAACCTATTCTTGTCTTAGATGTGTAGTCTTACTACGTATCACTAATATATATATATATATATATATATATGTATATATATATATATATATTAGATTTATCTCCCTTTGTCGGCCCTCCTTTTTGTAAGGGATTTTTTAGCCTCGACACAGGGCGAGCGGCTTTCCGGTTATGTCCCCTATCTCCTAGCTGCTTAGTTTCGGACCTACATGGAGGAATTTCTTTCCACTTAAATATCCAGATATTTTAGGGATCTCCGTTTTTACTACGCAACCCTAGGACAGAACAGTAAAAACGATGATGCCACCCAATGGTCTGACTCTAGCCTAGTAAAAATGGAGAGCCTCCCGATTGTCGGATTGTGGGATAATGATAACAGAGATTCTTTCCAATTGTCGGACTCCAGCAGTAAAAACGGAGATGCCTTCTAATTGTCGGACTCCAGCAGTAAAAACGGAGATGCTTCCCAATGGTCGGACTTTAGCCTAGTAAAATCGCAGAGCCTCTCAACGGTCGGATTGTGGGATGATGATAACGGAGATTTCTCTCAATGGTGGTATTTTAGCATAGTAAAAATGGAGATGCCTCCCAATGGTCTGACTCCAGCATAATAGAAACGAAGAGCCGTTTAATGACCGTCAGAAGTGCAGACTTACGATTATCCCATGAAAACAAACAAAAGAAAAGAATCCATCTGAACTACGGACGCTACTTCAACAACAGTAGTGTCCATACGGTTCGTCCTCTTCCAGTTACTTTTTCAGCTTCGGTCTCACAACCAGGCATCCTTTTTTTATCCTTTCGACGATGAATCACAATATGTCTAACCGGCCACGGCCTCATGCCTCACGCAACTCTCGCTCCTCGAGCAGGACGTCCACGAGTGCTTCTGTTATCACTCGAGCAAGGGCTGAGACGGCAAAGACACATATCAATTACAGACTATTTCTAGGAGAAAAGTGTAGTATCTGTTCTGATATTAAACTTCATCTTTTCTGTCCTTGGTCACATGAAGGAGAAGTCTTTCTACACCGCGGTCATTTAAATTTTTGTCTCAATCCAGAGTGCCAATTTTTGGGGGAGTTGGATTCTATCTACATTAAAAACCGACCTTGTGTTTAACTTTGTCCTCGTTGGTAGGCAAGTAAAACTATCTACAAAATATATGCCTACAAAGCATCAATCTACTAACCAATCATAAAAAAAAATTTTAACAAAAAAAACAAAAAAAACGAATCTATTTAATATTTTAAAATAGTAAAAACTTGAAACATTTTTTTATTTTTTTTAACCAAAACTAGATTCGGCATTAAATAACCCGAAAAGATTTGATATGCTGTAAAACAAAGCAACTAAACCAATAAAAAAATTGAATTAAATACTAGATTGTTGCCCGTAGTATCACCGGGAAAATATTGATGGGAATGGAAATAAATTCGAAGTTGGAGAGATAACAGCTCAGAAGGGAGGCAGCCGCTGCCGAGGCCGAAGCAAAGGTTTTGAGGGAAGCTGCCAACAAGTATAACAAACGGTCCAGCCATAGCCACTCAACAAAAATCGGTTATATACCAGCTGACCTGGCAAGTCAACCCCAACGAGAGACGACTGAACCGCCACGAGCTCGAACTGTAGACGCGAGATCTTCTCCCAAGCAAAGCGGGAAGGGTGACTTCCTAACAGCAACTGAAGTGGTTTCACAGCGTACAAAGGTCTGTGACGGTAACCCCTCAAAAAACGTACTGCAACACACTGAGGAGGACGACGACAAGGCAGCGCCTTCCATCGAAGATATCGCTTTCCTGAGCACCATGGAACTGGTAACTGAGAAGGACATAAACAACAGTTGGATCGCTCCACTACCTTTCAGATCTACCTCATGCCACTTTCCACAAACAGGAATATCCCGGGTGGTCTTTGACTCCAGTACCAAACCTGACGGATCTTCCTCGAACGAAGTGCCAATAAGGTGACCCGACCTAAACAACACTTTGGTCGTAGTTCTCACCCGTTTCCTCAAAGAAGTCGCCACCGTTACCGCGAACACCGAACAGACGTTATACTGTTTTCCCGCGAAAGACGAACACAGAAACTTTCTGATATTCCTTTGGTACCTCGACAATGACCACATCAAAGTCATTACCGCAGTAGCGTACATCAAAGTAACTGATAACGAAGGAAATTGTCAAATCAGCTTCATCACGGGGAAAACAAAACTTATCCCACGCCCCGAATATTCCAGTCACACCTGTCCATGCACCTTCAAGCGGCTTCGATCTCATTTCTGCAGCGACTCCTCAGACCCGTTCTTTGTGTCAAGGACTAGTGCAGTTTCATGAAACCGAAGTCGCCAGGCGAGGAGTTTTCTGTCCAGCCTAGAATAAGTCTCCTTTTTCGGCCCTCGTTCTTGTAAGGGATTTTTACGCTCGATACCGAGCGAGTGGCTTTCCGGTTCTGTCCACTATCTCCTAGCTGCTTAGTCTCGGACCTACATGGATGAATTTCTATACATATAAATATCTCGATATTTTAGGCATCTCCGTTTTTACCTTTTCCGATTAATAATAAAACCGGAGTTTAAACTACACTATGCCTCAGAGTCTTGTTTGTCGATAAGAGTTTGTGCTAGCTGTCCGACGGTTACACGCAGCTCTAGGACAGCATTATATATATATAAATATATATATATATATATATATATATATATATATATATATATATATATATATATATATATATATATACTAGAGATGTAAGATGAGAATAAAACAATTTGTAAAGATACAATATTTATTAGAACATCAAAAGTTCAAAGCAAGGAGCTTCATATCCTTAATCCATGGATGTTTAAAGATAAACTCTTTTCATCAGAAGATAGAGAAAAACCGACAATTTAATTGTAAATATTATTGGAAACATTTAACTTTGAAAAGATTTATACACGAAATAAAAACCAAAAGATAAAGAGTCTTTTGTTTAGATGAGAACGTAGAATTAGGGTAGTCGCCATCGAAAAACACGTCAAAAATAAAACAGTTGTTATATTGGAAATGAATGTTTGAAAAAGAATAATCCTCAAATTGTTTAGAATTCCAAATGTTGTTGTTAAGAAGCTCAATGTGTAGACGGCTGTTGGTAAAGTCCAATTCATCTTGTCTGTGCAGTAGTCCGATAGTGGAATTATCTGTTTCACAGGGTTCAAAATGAAGTTTTTCGGTTAGAGTTCGATGTATATCAAAGTGTGCATTACGAAAACATTAGCTCCCTCGTTGATCAGTGTTTCGATAATAATTCAAGTATCTTTAATTTAATTCTACATTTAAATATATATATTTTTTAATCACCCGGACATCACACGAACAGCTAAAAACACTCTTGCTGTTATGTAAGATTTTAGAAAAAAAAATGAAAAATAAATAGTAAGTCATATTTCGTATTCGATTTATTGTTATTGTTTTTGTTCCTTACAACTTGCATCTTACCCGGAACTTGCATTGCCCACAGCCTTTCAAATACTTACTACTATATATATATATATATATATATATATATATATATATATATAATAAAATATAGACATATGCCTAAAAGGATAGCAGAATACAATAATAAAATAAAAATCAAGACAGTTTTTTCTCCTTTTTAATGTTATATATTTGTATTTAAGTTTTGCAATCATTTATGAGGGAACACAAGGTACTACTACTGCTTATAATATCTCTCTACTTGACAAGGCTATGTTTTAGCGAAATGATTGCAAAACTGATGTGTGGGGAAGTTTTGTAATGGGTATATATAGCTGATAAGTAGATATAAAAAGAAAGCGATCAAAACTAATGATATAGTAGTTTCGGCTTCGGAAAGTCATATACATATTCTCCATTATATATATATATATATATATATATATATATATATATATATATATATATATATATATATATATATATATATATATATATTAACGAAAAATACATCCTATAAAGTTATGGGCGACTAATAATGCAATTTTCCGCATCTTAATCACTTAGGAAGTGAGACAATCCAAATAATAGTAAGCAATAAAAAACAACGGACGCTGCAATCACCAATAAAAATAATTACATAAAAATACATTAAATATTTAGGTGATAAAAATCGTACATATTTTTAGACAAGCGTCTTGGTCCAGTGGCAAAGATGCCAGACTATAGACATAAATATCGAAGGTTCAATCCTTGATGATGACGGCTGTGAGCCAGAAACACGTGTTCATGGGTTACTTTTATGTACGTATAAAATTGATATATATATATATACATATCTCTCTCTCTCTCTCCCCCTCTCTCTCTCTCTCTCTCTCTCTCTCTCTCTCTCTCTCTATATATATATATATATATATATATATATATATATATATATATATATATATTGCGAATAAATTTGTTCTCGTCTTCAGCTGTTGTCCTTTCGTTGTACTTTGTCGGGGTATGAACGAACTTGTTCGAAGGGGGGCGGTTCTTTAGTCGGGCAGGATCACTTTAAGGGGCGCGTTCCGGAACAAAATGCCAGCAAGGTATGTTATGAACGTTCACGTATTTTCTTTGGTTAGAACTAACAATATATTAGACCTCCCCCCAAAAGTGTGGGGGGGGGGTATATGTGACCGGAAGAGGTGGACCAGTTACATGACCTTCACGCTCACCTGATTTTTATCCTTTGGATTTCTACCTTTGGAACCATTTGAAAGCAAATTCAGCTAATAAATCGAAGGATCTTCACAATAGAAATGAGGCTGGGCCACACGGAACACGCCAGGAATTTGGGAATGTATCCACGCCGTTGTGAGGCTTGCACTACTGTAGAGGTTGCACATTTTCAACAGTTGCGCTAGTGCAGAGGTATTCAAAGTGGGGGTCGCGACCCCCAGGGGAGTCGCGTAACCATAGAAAAGGGGTCGCCAAAATTATAACTATGGAATTTTAAAAATAATATTCAACTTATTTTTTATTTATAAAAAATTTTGGTGGGTCACGAAAAAATTTTTTTTCCAAAAAGGGGTCGCGACAAAAAAAGTTTGAAGAGCACTGCTCTAGTGCATACGGTAACATAATACGTGTTAGATAAAACAAAGTTCATCAGTATCTGTTTAATATATATATCTAGATTTAGATATAAAAATTGAGGATGGTAGATTTATTTATAAAATGTTTGATAAAAGAAATTCTTTTCCCTTTCATATCGTTCGTATGCCGCATAAAAGTAGTACCTGTCCTATGTATATATTTTATGGGAGTATAATGTCCGAATTTCTAAGAATAGCCCGCGTTACTTTAAGGTTAATGGATTTTATACCTCCAGTCACTTCATTAGTAATAAGAATGCTTAAACAAGGTGGAGATAAAAATAAAATATTTAGACAGTTAAATAAGGCAATAACACGCTATCCTGACGCTTTTAAATTATATGAAATAAATCAAAAGAAATTGATAAAAGAAATCCAAAACTCTACTATAAAAATGTATAACATATGTAAATAGTCCATGATAAAATAAATAAATAAATGTATATATATATATATGTATATATGAAATATTTTTATAAATATATATTTTTAATTTTAAAACATTTGTAGACAAAGAAAATAACCAAGGAAAAAAAGGGGGGTTATTATAATGGAATCATCTAACTCTATAAAATAGATGTTCTGTAAAATAGTAAATACCCACTTTGAAAGGAACAACACAGGTAAGGAAACTATATTTTAATACTTTAGAAAAACAAATCTGGAGGCAAAACTAAATTAAATATTTGTAAACTTTTTAAATTAAAAAATAATTATTAAATAGGGAGGTGGTGTCTGATAAACACTGCTGGGATGCCATGATAAAGAAATACTGTTTTGTTTTTAAAATCCCGAAACAGTTTTCATAGTAAACAACTGACGATCCCTTATATATAAAAACATATATAAAAATATATTTATATTAGAGTATATTCTTGGAAGTAAACTAAAATAGTGATTGCAGTAGATTGATTGACTTACTAGACTAAAATCTTTCAACCAAATTTTTTTTTTTTTTTTTTTTTTCTTTCCCAGTTTTGAAGGTTAAAAGAACTTCCGAGACTATATATATATATATATATATATATATATATATATATATATATATATATATATATATATACTGCAAATATTTTTAAATATTAAAGTGTGTTTGTACCTACAGACGTTATCGTTTCGGGGTTTCTACCTTCATCAGTGCAGGAGTGGGTGTTGCAGGCAGTCGTATGGGATCGAACGCAGTTAGTAGATTGAGTATAGAATCACGATCCTAACGTTTATGTCCATGCGGCCACGAGATATCACTACAGACAGTAATTGAAATTAACGTACAGTTACCCGAGAGGCGGGGACAAGAGTCATTGTTGTTGAAAGTATTCGACGCTCGAGCGGAACTATATATATATATATATATATATATATATATATATATATATATATATATATATATATATATATATATATATCTATATGGACATATAAAATGGTTTATACAATTCAATTTATGTTCCTCTACTGTGTACATCGGCGGGACCACATGTTAATACTTTGAACTTGTGGCCTCGACGAGGTGCACTGCTGTACCGAACATGAATTAATTTATGGAGACCATTTTAAATGTTTATATAAAGTATATTTATAAAGCTCTACTTTGTATTTATCACTTTTGAAAAAATATTCGTTTTAGGTTCATTATATTAATACATTTCAACTTTTTCAATTAATATGTTTGCATATACATATACTTACTTTATATATATATATATATATATATATATATATATATATATATATATATATGTGATTTTATGAAGGCTTACCAAAGCATTCCTTTCAAGACACCAATGATCACCATTAAAGATATTTTTTCTTACAAATACTATTTATTCAAATTAAATGTTTTTTCCTACACATGTTTCACTACCAAAAAACATTTAATTTGAATAAATAGTATTTGTAAGAAAAAATATCTTTAATGGTGATCATTGGTGTCTTGAAAGGAATGCTTTGGTAAGCCTTCATAAAATCACATATAAATGCTCTGTACTCTGTAATCGAGTATCATCGTGCTTGTTTTTTATTGGAACAACCCCGGTCTTCACTGAATGATCTATTTTATAAGTGAAAAATCTAAATCTATATATATATATATATATATATGTATATTGATCAAGTTCAAATATGTTAATAAACTGAACATGAAACCAATATTTTTAAAAGTTCTCAATAATAAATAGAGCATTTTCAAATTTACATAACTTATAGTACAGTCTTACGTCAATCAATCAACGTTTCGATGCTGCAGCATCATGTCAATGACTGAATAAAAGTAAAAGTAAAAATAAAAAGTTAAACTTGAGAATCTCGCATTTGGAAAATTCACCAGCAGGAACCGGGTGCAAATAAAAAAGAGAAATGATAAAATTGAATATGTAAAACGGTCAAAGTTCGTGTTGATCAACTATAGGTCACGGTCAGCTGGCTCTCCAAGTTTGCATTTATTAATCCCCAGTCCACTCCCATATCTCTATATATAGTTGACCCACACGAACTTTGATCGTTTTAAATCTCTTTTATCATTTCTCTTTTTATTTGCAACCGGTACCTGCTGATGAATTTTGCTATGCGAGATTCTCAATTTTCACATTTTTTGAATTTTTATTTTTATTCAGTCTTTGAAATGATGGTGTTGCATCGAAACGTCGATTGATTGAGTTAAGGCTTTAATATTACTTATGCAAATTTATATATATATATATATATATATATATATATATATATATATATATATATATATATTGTATTTGTTTCTGTAGATGTAAATCCGTTGAAGCTCAAGTGTTTATAAAAAGTGCTCAATAACAAGTAGAGCAATTTATAAGTACAATTTTTTTATTTATATAAACATTATTGGTTACATATGTGCATACATGTTTCGGTTGTACTCTTCGCAGAGAGTGAACCTCTTCAGACCAAAAACTCTATAGAAGTGCGAAAAGTACAACCGAAAGATGTATGCACATATGTAGCCAATGATGTTTGGATAAATAAAAATGTATACTTATATATATATATATATATATATATATATATATATATATATATATATATATATATATATGTGAGTGTGGGGATGTATATATGTGTGTGTGTGTGTGTGTGTGTGTAAACACACGCAACGGTATTTTATGGATGTATCTGCTCTGGATGAAAGTCCAAGTACACATTACTAACAGGTACATAATTAGTAACAGTTGTGCATATCTATGTGTGAGAGATGATGAATGAGTAAGAAAACAAGGCAATAATGGAATGACAGAGAACGCTCAGAGAGAAGGTGAAAAGCACAGACGTTTTATATACATTTATATATATATATATATATATATATATAATCAAAAGAACTAACTAACGCACGCGCGCACATGCACACATAAAACGACACGTGCACACTAGCTTACAGACTGATACGTACACGCATGTGTAAAATGGAAGCCCACCGAACTTGGATGTTGCACTGGGGCGACCTGACACTTCAAGCCAGAACGAGGCTGACTGGAGACGCACTGTCTCGGCATTCAAGTGGCAGTGGGCGAGATCTGTCGTCCGCCATTAGCATAACTTTCCTCCTCTTCCTCTTCTTCCCACCTCCTACCACTACTCTCTCTGTCTTTCATCATTACTCATCTTTTTTCTCTACTTCTTCCTCATTATCATCAACGGCTTTTCTTTCTCCTTCACGGATTTCCCCTCGTTTTTTTGTTATGTATTTCTCCTTTTCTTTTTTTTTCTTTTTTGACTCCATCTTTGCATAAATATATTTACTTCTTATGTGTCCCTATATTTTTGCAATCCCCATGAGGGTAAAGTTAGACACAAGGTCGGATTTTGATGTGCAGAAAATGCAGCTCCTCAAAAGTCGTTAGGAGAAAATATAACCTATAAAGTTCGGTCAACAGCCTACTCCTATGTCTTGGAATATAAACCCAACCACCCTCCGAAAGAAAAGGGTAATAGCAGGGTTATGACCTCATACCGAACAGATTCCACACTTTGATCTTAGTCAAAACGTCTGATAATCGCTCAGTATCTTCTTTTTTATTTTTTTTTATTTTTCTCTTTTATTAATTGTTTTTTTTTCTCATATTTATTTTCTGTTTTCTTTCTTGTTCTTTTTTTTCTCCTTTCTTTTTTTTTTTAGTTTATTAATTTTTTTAAACATACTCTCATTTATTTTTGTCTTTGTGTTTTCTTTTATTTTTCGTTGACATTGTTTTCTTTTTTTTTTGCTATTTCGGTGTTATTTCCTTTTTTTTTCTACATTTTTACATTTTCCTTTTTTCTCATTTCTTTTTTTCTTTATCTATTAGTCTTTCTTTTTCGTTTCTTTTAATTTGGGTGATTCAAATAGGATTTACTGATGAAGCACTAAAACACCGCCAACAATGGCCGACCTGTTTCACACACTCTACTTTCTTTCTTTTTTACTTTTATTCACTTCAAACAAGACAGATTGCCACTGACACGTGAGGAGCTACTGTGAATTATACGAAGCATCTTAAGTGACGAGCTGTGCAGCGAGATGTTTGTCTACATTACATTTAAATTTCTGCCGTGTTGATACGGTCATGGAAACAGCGAGCAGGGAGGGGATACCAAAGACTAGCAGTTCGAGGAAAATAGCTATTAGAGTATTGATTTAGTCCTCTCCAGGAGTTAGGCACAAGGCCAGTTTTTATCTTACTCCCACAGTAAGATGTGACCCAAGGTCGGGTCGGGAAAGTGGGGTTTAAAAATTGCCTGGGCAGCCCCGTCGGCATTCCCCGGTAGGGGCGCCTCAGGCAGTAAGCAATAAACTTACTCCTCCCCAAAGAGGGGAGGCAAAGCCTGGGAGGGTGGACCTCCTAGAACTGCACAGGACAGACCCATAGACCGGCGTAAATCAAGACCCGAAGGTCAAGACAATACCGATCTATGGGGTGCAGTATCCATCGGAACAGATACTACACTTTGATCTTAGCCAAAAGGCCAGAAAGCATCCGAAATAGCTATTAGAGTAGAAACTCCTCCGACATTTGGGGACCTCCACAGTGAAAGGATGGGTTTAGCTGACTGTCGGGTTAGTCGGGTGTATTTACATCGAGGGGGCACCAGAGCAGCAAGTTAATCGGAGCATATTCCACTAAAGTACGTGTAAAAGAAGCATATGGATACAACACTGCGGCGATGGGGCAGTGGTGTGAGATTGGTGAACAGTGTGGAACTTATTAGATTAGAGACACTTTTGGGACCCTATCTAAGGAGGAGAGACTAAAGGCGTCTGGTTACTTTTAATGCGTCCAACCCCAAGTTTCTCTCTTTTAACCACCAACGCTCTGATCACAACTTGACACAATTGAAATGAATGGATCTCGTCTTGAGGAATCGCCCTGCTTTGACAAGCTTCTGGGACTGACCTTCACTCCTAACTTGAAATGCCAAGGTCGCTGAATAAATTGTTGAATTATTCTACGGCCACAGAAGGTATCTCACTCCTGACGCAATCCTCTACGTGTATAAGAGAAAAATACGTCCTAAGATGGGGAGGAACTGTTATCACATCTGGGGAGGTGCTGCTCAAGGCACCCTGTTTTACTTTGACAGATTACAAAACCGACTTCGAAATCTAGTGGGCGATGTCCTCTTCTCCTCCCTACTACCTCTTTCTCACAGAAGAGACGTTGCTAGTCTTTCTTTACTCAATCATTATTTTTATTGATTGGTGCTCGGCTCAGCTCCAATCTATGGTTCCCTCCTGTAAAACATTCACAACAAAAACTCGTCTAGCTACAACCACTGACAATAATTTCTCTTTCTCCCTTTCTGTGCCTAAAACTAAACGAAACTTCTAAGAGGAAAGTTTATTTCCTGGAACTACCCGTTCGTTGAACTCGATACCGTGGGGTTGCTTCGAGGCTGACTACAACATCGTCGTTTTCAAGTCTAATGTAAACAAATTCTTTTTAAGCCGTCCTCCTAAATAGTCAAATTCTGTCAAACTTCCACCATCATCACGTTAATCATCACGGTGTTGTCTCACCGTCCACCTGACACTTATTAACCTCGAATGGCCTTTAGGCCTTGATAAGTGTTGACTGTTTAGAAGAAAAAAAGCTGGTGCACCAGTCCAGATGTGACAACAATACTTTGTGCATGGGCAAGTGTTTTCGCCTTCCAAAACAAGTTTTTTTGTCTTTTATATTCACCCAATGTCCTTTATACGAGTGTTTCAGAAATGCTGGTTGTTGTGATGGGTTATATCCATTAGTGTTGGGACGATTAATCGGAATCGGGAATCGAGAAAAATCGGAACTTTTTGCGATATCGAAATCGGCGTCGGAATTGTAAACATTTTACCGATTCCGAAACCGATTCTTTTCATTTTATTTCTCTTTTTTTGTTTGTTCAAAACTTAATGTTACATTGCTGGTACGAATGATAAAATGATAAATCTTTACTGATTTTAAACTACAAGTAAAACTAAAATTTATAGATCATCAAAAAAAATGAAACAAGCAAAAATGACATGAGTGGATAAGTAGGAAAAAATGGCGCGACTGAAAAATATAGATGAAAATCTTACAATCACTTTATCAAAATCTTGGCTACAATACGTAAAAACAAAACATTAAGAGGTTTGTCAAATTAAAAAGATAATCATATCTACATTTAAAAATAGATGAGGACTCTCAGCTCAATCACCCCCCCCCCCATAAAAAATGAGATTCTACTTTTTTAGGCGATTATGCGATTTTAGAATCGGAATCGGAAATTGTATCGGAATCGGGAATTTAGAACAGAATCATTACTTTTATCGGAATCAGAAATAATATTGGAATCGTCCCAATCACTAATATCCATGTCAAGTCTGTTCGAAATGTTGCCTGTGTTCAATTGTTCTCTTGTCCATTTGACTAGAGCGGGATATATTGAATCGTATATCCGGTATTACCTAATCACGGTTCTTACAGGACACTGATCGGTTTGTCAGTCGTGCGAAAAAACACGTGCGTCACACAGCAAGATATCCGTTGAGATGGGTCCTCCTCGGTATTTACCTCTCTCCCACCACGGGAAGATGTGACACAATGCCGGAAGGCGGAGAGAATACGTAAGCGCACAAGACGTGGTCCATTTTGGCCTTTGAAATAAATTATATGAGCAGCCCCGTTAGCATTTCCCGGTGATGACACCTCAGACTATTAGCTGTAAACTAACCCTTTCCCCAAATGAAGAAGGTAAGGTCTGGGAAGGGGGGAACTCTTAGAGCTGAACAAAATTATTACCACAGGCCGACAGAAAAATAAAGCAAACGTCGTCACACTGGCCCAGACATTGACGAACTGATTGTCGAAGACGGATCCTCGGCTGGTATAATAGGTATAAGAAATAAGACGGCTCCTCATCATCTCGGCTTGATTGTAAACAGAATCAGCGCATATCGGTGGTGCAGATTTTTTAAAAATTGTTAATAGGGTCGAACTATCTTTGTAGCATTCGAGTGAGTCTGTTGAATCGGGGTGCATCCATAGACAGATCATATTCAACGACCATTTCGCAATACCATTTTCTTAACTGTCAAACCTTCTGATCAGTGTCTCGCTTGATTCCTTAGTGCGCACCCTGGCTTTGCCCGTTAAAGTGTTTATTCAACACCTACCCACAATACGAGTATGTGACACAAGGTCGGAAAGTGGGATTTGAAAAGTCAGCGCCTGAGAAGGTGAGCACTCTGGCCATTAAAAATTGCCTGGGCAGCCCCGTCGGCATTCCCCGCTAGGGGCGCCTCAAGCAGTAAGCAATAAACTTACTCCTCCCCAAAGAGGGGAGGCAAAGCCTGGGAGGGTGGACCTCTTAGAACTGCACAGGACAGACCCATTGACAGGCGTAAATCAAGCCCCGAAGGCCAAGACAATACCAGTCTATGGAGCGTAGTATCCATCGGAACAGATACTACACTTTGATCTTGACCAAAAGGCCGAGGAAGAGGAGTCAGTTTGCATATGCAATTCTTAAGACTTCCACTGAATCGCCAAGTTGAGAGCTTCTAGTATAGCGTCGCCTCCTCTATTGATCTTCCGACATTCTCTAAAAAAAATACTCTGAATACGCTAAAGAGCTTGCATTGACCCATATGCTCATCTATTTTCCACGCACACACAAATCTCCCTTATTCAGAAGAAGCCGGCTCAACTCGTCCGGAGTGATTGACGCACTAGGTACCATAGACGAACCAATATCTTTTTCAGTCTGTTTCCGTCACCATACTAATCAGCAGGCGATCGGTTGTCTCGTTGTTCAAACAGTTCGTGACTGTCCTTGCCCTACGTTTCATTGTACATCTGTACACCTACAAGTGTCCTACAAATGTTTCGATTACAAAAAGAAATAGTGTCTTATTGAAACATCGGTTATCGCGTCTTTATTTCTATCAATGTCCAATGACTAACTAATGACAGCAACTTTTAAGTTAAATTCGGACTTTATTCATCAACACCTGGTGATTATAATAAACTTGTAAAGCATGTAACATTACTTTTATTTCATTAATTCAATATTTCATTCATATATATATATAAAATATTTGTTATTGTTTATATCTATGGACGTATACGTTTCGTCTTTTTTCAATCAAGACTCATCAGCATAGAAGTACGACTATTCATCACCGGTCACACGATTCGAAACCCTGGACAACAAGTATTTTCCAACTCCCGTCCAACGTCGCTAACCGCTAGGCCAGTTCTGAACAGCTTATAAACAATGATAATTTTAACACGTTAACGGCGGCGAAGCGAAGAGGCATTCAAACTTCTATAAGTGAAGGAACGATGCATATAAAGCAAGTGACGCTACGCTGTGTTACTACTACCATTTTACGGTGCTCTACTTTTTAATGAGGAGCTTCAAATATAAAATATTTGTTATTGTTTATATCTATGGACGTATACGTTTCGTCTTTTTTCAATCAAGACTCATCAGCATAGAAGTACGACTATTCATATATATATATATATATATATATATATATTTGGAGAGTTTACTAAGATATTTCATTCAAGAAAAGATTCATCACAACAAAAAAGTTTTTTTCTTTTATTATGTATTTATTTTCTAAAGTCATTTTCATTTTTTATTGGCCTTGTTCCGGACTTTACTGAATATACAATATTCTCAGTGAAACATCAAAATATATATATATATATATATATATGTGTGTGTGTGTGTGTGTGTGTGTGTGTGTATGCATCTTTGTATGTATGTATTAATTCATATAGTTGTATTGGTTACTATATGTATAGGTGAGAGTGCTTAAGCTTGGACACATTTGATCAACCGTGCATAGTGTCTGGTAGTTTCTCGCTACCATTTTAGAACAGACGACACCTATAATTTTCAAAATGATCATATGTAAAACAAGGCGTAATTATAAAGGCGTCAATATGTCTCGAAAAGGAAAACAGGTCGTATTGACAATTACCCTGTTAATTGATCGAGACAGACGTTTCCACAATGTGCACCCGGTTGCCTTGGGCCATCGAGGTTATCTCGTAGGGGCCTCACATGACATTGGACAATTTCAACTGGATTATACACCAACTTACGCTCGACCGAATAACGTCCGATGATACATTATATCAATAAAAACTGCGCACTTTATGTTGAGACGAGATTTCTCGTTTCTTCATCGCATTTTTACAACTAAATGATTATTCGGACTACTGTTCTCATCATAGATGTTATTTCCACAACGCGTCTAATCAGTTCTAAGTGACAGTCTTGTGGAGGTTCAAGGTTCAATCCCCAAATCGGGCAATACTAAAAAAATACAATTACGAATTATTTACAACATCTACCCGATCATGGCTGACGGAACGAGAACAAACAACCTTCGTGGATTAAATAACGGGTCATGTCTGAAATTCCGTCGAGATTCACGAATTCGACGAAACAAATCAGAAAAAGTTACACCGGCCGAAACGTTGTGAGAATTACATCCAAGATGAGAACAGTACTTCGAATAATCAAAATAATACAGATGATCAATCCTTTTAAAATAATTCCAAAAAATGAATGATAATTGTACTAAATATTAAAACCCCTTCACGTGCGAATGCATAAAGAATTCGTTTTTAAATGAAATCGATTCCTGAATAGATATTTTAACCTGATAACTTATCAAAGTGATATGGAAGAATAACTTAGAATAGAACGGAGATGTTCAGGTTACCGTAAAGAGTTTCGCTCAAAGAAAAACAGGACGAGAGTCGTAGAAGACAAGTTCTTCGAATCGGCAAATTCACATAACCATAACTCTTTTACAACCGGCACTTGCTAGACAAGCCAAAATGTGCGACAGGCTCTGACAAGGGATTGCTTTTAAAATTCTTAAGATCGACAGATCTTCTATTAACTTCGATATTTTAGTGGCTATTACATTTTAAAAATTGTGAAAAGAAAAAAAATTCATGTTATTATTGAAGTATTTCAACAATCGTGCGAGTTGCCTAGGCTGGAACTTTATTACGTTACTTAAACATGTTCGGTTTTCATTTCTATTACGTTACTTAAACATGTGTTTTCGTTTCCATGACATTACTTAAACATGTTTCGTTTTCATTTCCATTACGTTACTTAAATATGTTCCGTTTTCGTTTCTATTACATTACTTAAACATGTTTCGTTTTTGTTTCTATTACATTACTTAAACATGTTCTGTTTTCGTTTTTATTACGTTACTTGAACATGTTTCGTTCTCATTTCTATTACGTTACTTAAATATGTTCGGCTTTCATTTCTATTACGTAACTTAAACATGTTCGGTTTTCATTTATATTACGTTACTTAAACATGTTCCGTTTTTGTTTCTATTACATTACTTAAACATGTTTCGTTTTTGTTTCTATTACATTACTTAAACATGTTCTGTTTTCGTTTTTATTACGTTACTTGAACATGTTTCGTTCTCATTTCTATTACGTTACTTAAACATGTTCGGTTTTCATTTCTATTACGTAACTTAAACATGTTCGGTTTTCATTTATATTACGTTACTTAAACATGTTCCGTTTTTGTTTCTATTACATTACTTTAACATGTTTCGTTTTCATTTCTATTACGTAACTTTAACATGTGTTTTCGTTTCTATTACGTTACTTAAACATGTGTTTTCGTTTCTATTACGTCACTTAAACATGTTCCGTTTTAATTTCTATTACGTTACTTTAACATTTGTTTTAGTTTCTATTACGTTACTTAAACATGTTCCGTTTTCATTTCTAGTACGTTACTTAAACATGTTTGTTTCGTTTCTATTACGTTACTTAAACATGTTCCGTTTTCATTTCTAGTACGTTACTTAAACATGTTTCGTTTTCGTTTTCATCACGTTCTTTAAACATGCTCTGTTTTCATTTAGATCACGTTACTTAAACATGTTCCGTTTTCGTTTCTATTACGTTACTTTAACATGTTCCGTTTTCATTTCTATTACGTTACTTGAACATGTTCCGTTTTCGTTTTCATTACGTTACTTGAACATGTTTCGTTCTCATTTCTATTACGTTAGTTAAACATGTCCTGTTTTCGTTTTTATTACGTTACTTAAACATGTTCCGTTTTCGTTTCTATTACGTTACTTAAACATGTTCGGTTTTCGTTTATATTACATCACTTAAACATGTGCCGTTTTCATTTCTATTACGTTACTTAAACATGTTCCGTTTTCGTTTCTATTACGTTACTTAAACATGTTCCGTTTTCGTTTCTATTACGTTACTTAAACATGTTCCGTTTTCGTTTCCATTACGGTACTTAAACATGTTCCGTTTTCGTTTTCAAGTTATTCTGAAGTTATTTATTTTAACACTTTTCAGGTGAAAATAATTATTCATATTTAATTTGTTCATCTTATATCCGTTTAACTTTGACAACATATCCGCACAGAAAGGTCGTTTAAATTATAATTACGGAAAATTATCGTGTAATTATTAACTTTTTAAACAGAATACAATGAACGTACCACTGATTATCGGTTAGTTTATATAAAAATGAAATAACAAAACGAGAAATCTTGTCGAGATGAAGTGTGCAGATTTTATTTATACCATGTTGTATTGGACGTTACTCGATCGATCATAAGTAGGGGTATTTTATTTACAGGTTTGATACAACGTCAGGTGTGGTTTTGAAAAGCCAGCGCCCTAATAAAATGCACTCTGGTCTATGAGAAATATTTGATCATCCCTGTCGACATTCTTTGGTATGGGCGCCTTAGGCGATTAGCAGTAAACTAACCCCTTTCTCAGAGATCTAATATTGGGTAGGAGTAGCACTTTTGGTTGCTGGCAGCTGCATCCATCCGTGAGTGGTCAAGCGCCTCTCGTCTTAACCTATCCCCTAAATCTCTCACGTGCGGCTCCAAGCGCAATACTCCAGTACATCGCCCCAGCTAGCGGACCAAACCACGTTTGGATACGGCACCACTAGGCGCACGAGTTTCATAACAAAACAGCCGACTAAAACCTCCGTTCCAGCACTTGAAAGAGACCGACATGTTAATCCGTGGCGATCGGTCTGCAACTGCACTGGAGAACTTTTCACTTATAGTATCTTTCCTAAATGCTACAACTTTAGCTTCAGGCTAGCGACTTGTTCCTGTAAAATATCTCTTGCTAAGAAAACCGTCAACATTATGTCAAATTAAAATTCAACTCAGTGAGATTTTTTTAGCAAAAGGCAGGGGCGCTGTGGATTTGGTTACAGACCGGATGCGATTGATCAGTTTGACTTCCTTAGGACGCAGGAGTTCCTTAGTCTAAGTCTTCTCAGAGCGTAGGTAAAGCCTGCGAGGGTGGACCTCCTAGGACTCAACAGGACTATACGCCAGTCCAACAGCATCAAAGCCACTGTCGGACTGAGTGTCAAGGTCGTATCCTCAACTTGTACGAGCACCTACTCAAGCTGTGCAAGCAACGTAGGTGTTTGATCCAATTAAAATTGTTCAATGTCATGTGAGGATTTTTCGAGATAACTTTGATGTTCAAAAGAAACCTAGTGTTCATTGTGGAAACGTCTGTGTCAGTCAATTAACATGTAAGACCAGTTAGGTAGGTTAATCCTTGAGTAATCAGTCAATTAACATGTTAGGTAGGTTAATCCTTGAGTAATCAGTCAATTAACATGTTAGGTAGGTTAATCGTGGAGTAATCAGTCAATTAAAATGTTAGGTAGGTTAATCTTTGAGTAATTAGTCAATTAACATGTTAGGTAGGTTAATCCTTGAGTAATCAGTCAATTAACATGTTAGGTAGGTTAATCCTTGAGTAATCAGTCAATTAACATGTTAGGTAGGTTAATCCTTGAGTAATCAGTCAATTAACATGTTAGGTATGTTCATCCTTGAGTAATCAGTCAATTAACATGTTAGGTAGGTTAATCCTTGAGTAATCAGTCAATTAACATGTTAGGTAGGTTAATCCTTGAGTAATCAGTCAATTAAAATGTTAGGTAGGTTAATCCTTCAGTAATCAGTCAATTAACATGTTAGGTAGGTTAATCCTTGAGTAATCAGTCAATTAACATGTTAGGTAGGTTAATCCTTGAGTAATCAGTCAATTAACATGTTAAGTAGGTTAATCCTTCAGTAATCAGTCAATTAACATGTTAGGTAGGTTAATCCTTGAGTAATCCGTCAATTAACATGTTAGGTAGGTTAATCCTTGAGTAATCAGTCAATTAACATGTTAGGTAGGTTAATCTTTGAGTAATCAGTCAATTAACATGTTAGGTAGGTTAATCCTTGAGTTATCAGTCAATTAACATGTTAGGTAGGTTAATCGTGGAGTAATCAGTTATTTAAAATGTTAGGTAGGTTAATCCTTCAGTAATCAGTCTATTAACATGTTAGGTAGGTTACTCCTTGAGTAATCAGTCAATTAACATGTTAGGTAGGTTAATCCTTGAGTAATCAGTCAATTTACATGTTAGGTAGGTTCATCCTTGAGTAATCAGTCAATTAACATGTTAGGTAGGTTAATCCTTGAGTAATCAATCAATTAACATGTTAGGTAGGTTAATCCTTGAGTAATCTGTCAATTAACATGTTAGGTAGGTTAATCCTTGAGTAATCAGTCAATTTACATGTTAGGTAGGTTAATCCTTGAGTAATCTGTCAATTAACATGTTAGGTAAGTTAATCCTTGAGTAATCAGTCAATTTACATGTTAGGTAGGTTAATCCTTGAGTAATCAGTCAATTAACATGTTAGGTAGGTTAATCCTTGAGTAATCAGTCAATTAACATGTTAGGTAGGTTAATCCTTGAGTAATCAGTCAATTAAAATGTTAGGTAGGTTAATCGTGGAGTAATCAGTCAATTAACATGTTAGGTAGGTTTATCCTTGGGTAATTAGTCAATTAACATGTTAGGTAGGTTAATCCTTGAGTAATCAGTCAATTAACATGTTAGGTAGGTTAATCCTTGAGTAATCAGTCAATTAACATGTTAGGTAGGTTCATCCTTGAGTAATCAGTCAATTAACATGTTAGGTAGGTTCATCCTTGAGTAATTAGTCAATTAACATGTTAGGTAGGTTAATCCTTGAGTAATCAGTCAATTAACATGTTAGGTAGGTTAATCCTTGAGTAATCAGTCAATTAACATGTTAGGTAAGTTAATCCTTGAGTAATCAGTCAATTAACATGTTAGGTAGGTTAATCGTGGAGTAATCAGTCAATTAAAATGTTAGGTAGGTTAATCCTTGAGTAATTAGTCAATTAACATGTTCGGTAGGTTAATCCTTGAGTAATCAGTCAATTAACATGTTAGGTAGGTTCATCCTTGAGTAATCAGTCAATTAACATGTTAGGTAGGTTAATCGTGGAGTAATCAGTCAATTAACATGTTAGGTAGGTTAATCGTGGAGTAATCAGTCAATTTACATGTTAGGTAGGTTAATCGTGGAGTAATCAGTCAATTAACATGTTAGGTAGGTTAATCCTTGAGTAATCAGTCAATTAACATGTTAGGTAGGTTAATCGTGGAGTAATCAGTCAATTAACATGTTAGGTAGGTTCATCCTTGAGTAATCAGTCAATTAACATGTTAGGTAGGTTAATCCTTGAGTAATCAGTCGATTAACATGTTAGGTAGGTTAATCCTTGAGTAATCAGTCAATTTACATGTTAGGTAGGTTAATCCTTGAGTAATCAGTCAATTAACATGTTAGGTAGGTTAATCCTTGAGTAATCAGTCAATTAACATGTTAGGTAGGTTAATCCTTGAGTAATCAGTCAATTAACATGTTAGGTAGGTTAATCGTGGAGTAATCAGTCAATTAACATGTTAGGTAGGTTTATCCTTGAGTAATTAGTCAATTAACATGTTAGGTAGGTTAATCCTTGAGTAATCAGTCAATTAACATGTTAGGTAGGTTAATCCTTGAGTAATTAGTCAATTAACATGTTAGGTAGGTTAATCCTTGAGTAATCAGTCAATTAACATGTTAGGTAGGTTCATCCTTGAGTAATCAGTCAATTAACATGTTAGGTAGGTTCATCCTTGAGTAATTAGTCAATTAACATGTTAGGTAGGTTAATCCTTGAGTAATCAGTCAATTAACATGTTAGGTAGGTTAATCCTTAAGCAATCAGTCAATTAACATGTTAGGTAAGTTAATCCTTGAGTAATCAGTCAATTAACATGTTAGGTAGGTTAATCGTGGAGTAATCAGTCAATTAAAATGTTAGGTAAGTTAATCTTCGAGTAATTAGTCAATTAACATGTTAGGTAGGTTAATCCTTGAGTAATCAGTCAATTAACATGTTAGGTAGGTTCATCCTTGAGTAATCAGTCAATTAACATGTTAGGTAGGTTAATCCTTGAGTAATCAGTCAATTAACATGTTAGGTAGGTTAATCGTGGAGTAATCAGTCAATTAAAATGTTAGGCAGGTTCATCCTTGAGTAATCAGTCAATTAACATGTTAGGTAGGTTAATACTTGAGTAATCAGTCAATTAACATGTTAGGTATGGTAATCCTGGAGTAATCAGTCAATTTACATGTTAGGTAGGTTAATCGTGGAGTAATCAGTCAATTGACATGTTAGGTAGATTAATCCTTGAGTAATCAGTCAATTAACATGTTACGTAGGTTAATCCTTCAGTAATCAGTCAATTAACATGTTAGGTAGGTTAATCCTTGAGTAATCAGTCAATTAACATGTTAGGTAGGTTAATCCTTGCGTAATCAGTCAATTTACATGTTAGGTAGGTTAATCCTTGAGTAATCAGTCAATTAACATGTTAGGTAAGTTAATCGTGGAGTAATCAGTTATTTAAAATGTTAGGTAGGTTAATCCTTCAGTAATCAGTCTATTAAAATGTTAGGTAGGTTAATCCTTGAGTAATCAGTCAATTAACATGTTAGGTAGGTTAATCCTTGTATAATCAGTCAATTTACATGTTAGGTAGGTTCATCCTTGAGTAATTAATCAATTAACATGTTAGGTAGGTTAATCCTTGAGTAATCAGTCAATTAACATGTTAGGTAGGTTAATCCTTGAGTAATCAGTCAATTAACATGTTAGGTAGGTTAATCCTTGAGTAATCAGTCAATTTACATGTTAGGTACGTTAATCCTTGAGTAATCAGTCAATTAACATGTTAGGTAGGTTAATCCTTGAGTAATCGGTCAATTAACATGTTAGGTAGGTTAATCGTGGAGTAATCAGTCAATTAACATGTTAGGTAGGTTTATCCTTGAGTAATTAGTCAATTAACATGTTAGGTAGGTTAATCCTTGAGTAATCAGTCAATTTACATGTTAGGTAGGTTAATCCTTGAGTAATCAGTCAATTAACATGTTAGGTAGGTTAATCCTTGAGTAATCAGTCAATTAACATGTTAGGTAGGTTCATCCTTGAGTAATCAGTCAATTAACATGTTAGGTAGGTTCATCCTTGAGTAATTAATCAATTAACATGTTAGGTAGGTTAATCCTTGAGTAATCAGTCAATTAACATGTTAGGTAGGTTAATCCTTGAGTAATCAGTCAATTAACATGTTAGGTAAATTAATCCTTGAGTAATCAGTCAATTAACATGTTAGGTAGGTTAATCGTGGAGTAATCAGTCAATTAAAATGTTAGGTAGGTTAATCCTTGAGTAATTAGTCAATTAACATGTTAGGTAGGTTAATCCTTGAGTAATCAGTCAATTTACATGTTAGGTAGGTTAATCCTTGAGTAATCAGTCAATTAACATGTTAGGTAGGTTAATCCTTGAATAATCAGTCAATTAACATGTTAGGTAGGTTAATCGTGGAGTAATCAGTTATTTAAAATGTTAGGTAGGCTAATCCTTGAGTAATCGGTCAATTAACATGTTAGGTAGGTTAATCCTTGACTACTCAGTCAATTAACATGTTAGGTAGGCTAATCCTTGACTAATCAGTCAATTAACATGTTAGGTAGGTTAATCCTTGAGTAATCAGTCAATTTACATGTTAGGTAGGTTAATCCTTGAGTAATCAGTCAATTAACATGTTAGGTAGGTTAATCCTTGAGTAATCAGTCAATTAACATGTTATGTAGGTTAATCCTTGAGTAATCAGTTAATTAACATGTTAGGTAGGTTAATCCTTGAGTAATCAGTCGATTAACATGTTAGGTAGATCTGAGGATGGCGGTATAGGGTCTCGATGCAACCGTGAAATCCGTGTTGCTGAAGTCGGTCAAACATAGAAAGTAACAGTTCAAAGAGTGCATCTTGAGACGCATCCGGGATAAGTATATCATCTATAAACGTATCGACTACTGTGAGTAAAGTCACATTATTATCTATTGTTCCCGTAGTCACGATTTGCAAATCCGACGAAAGTCCGCATCTTTATGTGATAATTTCAGGCAGTTGTGCACCGAATATCGCGATTAAATGATCCACATCTCGTATTGAATTGATATTTTCGTTAAATTGTTTCGGCAATATAACATTTGTAAAGTGGTCGTATTCCTGTTTGTCAGTGTTTCCACAGTTAAAAGCGAAATTTCTTAGACGGAAAGATTCGTGGTGGAAAATGTATTTTTGACGCTTGAACCACGATGCGAAAATCGAGCAATGTACTAGATTGAACAGGGAGTATCAAAATCTTCTAGTGACTATGTTTTTTAGAAACATGCTTACACGTCCGTTGGCTTCGGCACCAAATGTTATTGCTACCGAATTTTGTTCCTTATTCATTCCAGTTACATTATTCGGGCAGAGCGAGAGAGAGAGAAG
>OY744533.1:83246189-83248689 GCA_963556195.1 Sepiola atlantica
TATATATATATATATATATATATATATATATATATATATAACAAGGTTTATGAAATTACCTGAATCTGGCCTTTATAACATTGATATGGTATACAATTAAATAAAAATTATTTGATATTACAAAGCTCTGGCTTTAAACTATTGAGCTATTTTAATTACTTTATGTTATAAAATTTATATTAAAATTTATATTTGAATATATATTACAAATTGTAAATATAAATAAAATATATATATATATATATATATATATATATATATATATATATAATCCCAGTAGGTTTATGCTCATAGGGTACAATCTAGTGAAGTCTAATTGTGTCTATATAAAAGTGCTCAATAATAAATAAAACCGTATATCTATGTGGTATAAAACTTTTTATTATTTATAGAAACACATTCAGCTACACATTTTCAGACGTGTTTCAATTTTAACTGGAAACAAGCTGAACTCGTTCAGGGAACTATTAAGTATGGATGCAAAAATTAAAATGAGCAAGTCTTTCATGAACTCACATGTAATTAGGGTCACGTGATTAAAGATAAACTTTATGAATTACAAGGCTGACGATCAAAATGTCTCGAGTATTTTTAGGTTCTTTTAATTTTGTGATTCTCTTAATTTCTTACCTTCGAAGGACAGGTATTATGACGGTTCTCAAATTAGGTCAGCTGAGTCATTCAATCGCACATCTCATCCACCTCATTGCAATATGAAGGGTCTAGTCAGTACAGACTTCCGCAAAGACTCGCCCGTCAAAGTTGCACACATATATGTACACAAAAATAGATAGCCATATATATATATATATATATGTATATATATATATATATATATATGTTTTTATTTGTTTATTATATATGTACGTATACGTTTCGTCCTTTTTAATCGGGACTCATCAGCAGCATAGAGATATAGCTATTTACTACTGGTCGCGTGATTCGAAACCCCGGGATACGAGTATTTTACAACTCAAATCCCGACACCTAGAATCACTCGGCCACCACTGGATAGCTAAATAAACAGTGATAATTTAAACACTTATTTTGGCGGCTTGACGTCATAAGAGCGTTCAACTTAATGAAAGGAACGATACATTTTTAGCTAGCGACGTCATGCTGTGTTAATACTACACTTACAGTGACCATCTAGAGGGTTTTCTAGGGGCTACAAATAATAAATATTTGTTTTTGTTTGTTTATATATATATATGTATACGAATACCTTAGTCGAACAATCGAACAGTCTTCTATCTGTGCCCGTTTCTAGGTACATATAGATCTTAATTTCCCTTAATTAGGTGACAGTTTTCGGTGGTCGAGTAGATATGGCGACTGCTTGCAGATTCTAGGGTGACTCTGTGAACTGGGTTCGCGCCTCTCGATCGTCTGAAGTTTAAACTGATATCCATACGCGAATTGGATAGACATGGTTCCAGTAGCTGATAGGGTTTGGAAGTAGGGTAGGTAGAAGGAGACAAAATTAAAAAATAAAAGTTAAAAGGGGCTAGGGGAGATATATTTCGTGATGGAGATACAATCACCTTGCTAAAGGGTGTCCGATGAAGTTTAGTGCCGTTCTCTGGGCCATCTATGACAGGCAGTAATGTAACGAGCCACTTGGGGAGGGAGGAGGTAGACGACTCTCACGTTTGCTTTTATTTTATACAGTATCGATGACTTTCACGTCTTTCTCTTTCTCTTTCGTTATTAGCAGTCAGAGGAGCTAAAGAAAGAAAAAGAGAAAGATTGGTATAGTCTATTATAAACGAAATGGAATATTGCCACAAGTAGTAATATTGTTAAACCCGTGTACTGTAAACGGAAACAGAGAGAGAGTGGGAGAGAGAAAGAGAAAGAGAGTGAGAGAGATGTCAAAGTGACTGATTTTTTATTGTCTTTTCTATTTTATTTTTATATTCGACTGGCTTTGCAAACTCATTTTTTTCTGATTCAAACCATCTAACGTGAGCTCAATGGATTACCCAACGGGTCACATTTTTTTTTAGTAATTAAAAGCCTTTTAATTCATAAAATGCAGTTCGAGGTAAATAGTTTTCAGCGAGTTTATGTAGATTGTATTTTTTTAACGGCTTCTATATTAACGTATGTAGATGTTCGGCGTTTTAACAAGCATTTTGCGTCACTTCGTCGAAGTTTTCTGAGACCAATCTCTCGACAAATATTGTAATTACGCTTTGGCATCAGGTTTACTGTATTTTATTTATGTTCTTATTCGTTTACGTCTCTTATTTATTCATGTACGACTCTTCCGTTTAAAATATACATTACTTTCGCGTCCATAATTGTTCTGCAAGATGGGAGTTTATTAAGTCGGTCCCTGAAAAAAGTAATTACCGCCTGTAGACTTGTATTAGAATTGTGTTTCATGTCACAGTAGCATATTAGCATAGTGTGTTAGTCATTCTCAAAAGATCGTCTCAATGATTCTATCTAGTATCCGAACTTTCCACGTTTCTTTTAGCCGTGTCACGACCTT
>OY744533.1:83253689-83258689 GCA_963556195.1 Sepiola atlantica
ATTAAAAATAATAATGAGCAATTAGAACGCCATACAATGCATTTCAGTTTATTTTTATTAACTTTTTTTTCCAATTTAATTTTCGAAGATATACTTCATAATCAGAATTTCAAATAAAGATATATTAAAATACCTTTTTTTTCTTCATCTCGTGTTTTGGTCTGTATGTCGTGTTTCTAAACCAAGAACAACATTTCTATATATATATATATATATATATATATATATATATATATATATATATATATATATATATACACACATATATATATATATATATATATATATAAATATATATATAAATATGACACAAAAAGTATACTTTTAGAGAATTGAACCTATAGTGAAACGGTTTAAGCTCAATATACGAGATAGAGCAATTATAAAGATAAATGAAGGAAGAGAGATAAAGATGTGCGGATGACAAATCTATTTCAGCTTCGATTGTTCAATGCAATGTGCACTCGATAAATACATATTTATTTTTCTTTCCTTAAGCCAGGCTTTTCAAAGATAAAAATCTTATCATCAGAGAAAGTTACATAGATGGATAAGTTGGCAGAAGAATAGGCAAAAATCAAAATTTGACAAATTTAAGAAACAATATAACCTTTTTACACACACGCTCTTACTTTCCATTACTTTATATTGTTTATTAAATTTTTCAAATTTTGAATTTTAGCTATTCCCCTGCCAACTTATCCATCTATGTAATTCCTCTGATGATAAGATTTTAATCTTTGAAAAGCTTGGCTTAAGGAAAGAAAAATGAACATGTTTTTATCAAGTACATCTTGCATTGAACAATCGAAGCTGAAATAGATTTATCATCCGTACACCTTTATCTCTCTTCCTTCATTTATCTTTATATGTATATATATATATATATATATATATATATATATATATATATATATATATATATATATATATATATACATTACATAAGCAAATAGACACTACCATAGAGTACAATTTAATTTTTATTTTATGCCTAAAATGAACATATATTGTTTCAACTGTTGCTTATACGGGTAATGTCAGTTTATTAATCTATATGTATATATAATGCAGGTATACATGTGTGTACATATAATCCTCATTATTAATCAGAAAGATGCATGTATATATATATATATATATATATATATATATATATATATATATATATATATGTATATATATATATATATATCCTTTCTGAACGGCGAGAAAAGGTTTTGTTTATTTGGCTCGCGGGAGAGTGAATACTTTCAAACTTTACTCATTGGAATTATCTTTGTTGGACCCGGGGGAAGAGATGACCGTGTTGGTTGGCTCAATCCAATTTTAATTTTATTCAAATCGGATTTAACGGATTTTCCATTTAACCAGCAAATTTTGATTTGTACTGCTCCGATCAAATCATTGGAACCCTAAATTTTGAACAGTATGATTTCTACACATAGTGAGTTTACTGAACTTTTTATTTGATTTGGTTTATTTATCGTTGTAATAATTAACATAAACATTGGATGCATTTTTAACTGCGGACGCATCTCACGACTGGATAACTTTTTCAATTTTTTCAATTTTTTCAATTTTTTCAATTTTTTCAATTTTTCATTTTTGGCCTGTCACTCCTTACCTGGATCAATCTTCAATCAACCTCTTGGATATCTTTCCTCAATATGTTTTTTAAATTGTATGACTTGGATGGATTGTATAGATTTAACAAAAAAGTATGTTTTGGGGTTGATATATTTGGTGTTATATGCTTTTATGTATTTTTGTATATACTTTTATATATTTTCAAAGTGTAATTTTATTACATGCAGTAATGTCACTGCGGTAATGGTCCTCTAAGGAAAAGAATTATCGTTAAAAACTCATGAGTTAAGGACGTTAAGATACTTTGCTTGAACTTTGAATTCTAATAAAATTTGATTTGCACCCTATTTTATTATTTCATTTTATATTTTATATTATGATATATATATATATATATTAGTATTTCATGTATTCACATAAAATGTTATGAGATATAATTTTTTATGTATCAATTTTCAGTATTTACTTCAACAGTGATCGATACGTAAGTAGAGCTAGGTAGTACGCTATGAAAATATATTTATGGCAAGTAAGCTACAAAGAGGCTGCCGCGGTTCATCCCCGGGGGGGGGATCTTCATGCATTTTAGCCTGAATATTCTCCCGGGGATGAAACGCGGGAGTCTCTGTGTAGCTTAATTGCCATAAATATATGTTCATAGCTTACTATATATATATATATATATATATATATATATATATATATATATATATATATATATATATATATATATATATATATATTAGTACTTAATGTATCCACAAAAAATATTATAATGAGATATAATTTTTATGTATCAGTTTTCAGTATTTACTTCAACAGTGCTCGATACGTAAGTAGAGCTAGGTAGTAAGCAATGAAAATATATATGGCAATTAAGCTACACAGGCTCCCGCGTTTCATCCCCGGGGTGAATCTTCAGGCATTTTGCCTGAAGATTCCCCCCGGGGATGAAACGCGGGAGCCTCTGTGTAGCTTAATTGCCATATATATTTTCATTGCTTACTATATATATATATATATATATATATATATATATACAGGGTGACTCAAAAAAAAAACGGGCCCCGTGTCCACTTTATGTGATATCTCCTTTATTTATTCACCGATTGCCCTTATTTTACAGGACATGGCAGAATCAACAACCGTGAGTACACCAAGACCTCAGTGAGAGCTGGGACAAAGAACACACTGTGTTAACTGTTACTACAAGACACGCTCGTTTAAGAAACCCCAGGACAGTTTTATGCATCAGTTTCGACAGTGAAAAGGCTCCACCCAAAAGCAGAATTCAGAACTGGGTGGACCATTTCGAGAAGTATGGGACCGTGGAAAACTTCAACGCAGCCAGTGAGAACCGTCCAAGCCACTTGGCACGTCCCAAGAAGCGGACAGCCGAGCTGGTCGAAAGTGTGAGAGAGTCTCTCCAGGAGAGTCTGAAACGCTCTGTGCGTAAGCGAAGTCAGTCCCTCGGTATCTCCCATGAGACTTGCAGGAAAGTGCTGGTGAATGATATCAGGGCGTACCCATACAGAATACAGACGCTGCAGACACTTACAGCCTCAGACAAGAAGCAGAGGAGCGTCATGGCAGTCAAGATGCTCGATAAGATCGAGGAGACACCAGGTTTCCTTAACATCCTTTGGACCTCAGATTAAGCCCACTTCCATCTTGACGGAAAGGCGAACTCCAAGACAAATGTCTTCTGGGTGTCATCCAGACCCAATGAAGTAGCCACCAAACCCCTGCACTCTCCTAATTGCACGGTGTGGGTTGCAATCTCGGTTAGAGGCATCATCGGACCAATCTTCATCGAAGAATCTGGCGCAGCAGTGACAGTCACCAAGGAGCGGTATCTGGAGGTCCTCAAAACCTTCAAGAGTGAGCTCCAGACCCTCTACCCGTTGCTCATGAGCAAGTTCTGGTTCCAGCAAGACGGAGCAAGTTCTTACACCTCAAACCTGTCCTGAGATTGGCTGAAAGAGAACTTCGGAGACCAGGTGATCAGTCTCAAGACTAATTTTTAGTGGCCACCCCATAGCCCGGACCTAAGCTCCCCAGATTATTTCCTTTGGGGCTATCTTAAGGACAGAATGTACGCAAGGAAACCCAGAACCATCACGGAACTCAAGGAAACCATCAGGGAGGAGATGAGAGCCCTTCCCACTTCAGTCTGTAAGAACGTCATGGACAACTTCGTGCTGCGCCTCAAAAAATGCACGGAGCTAAAAGGAGTCCATCTAGAACACATGCTGTAGAACGGAGAAAAAAAGGCCAAATACCCTAGTGTTTTGATATGATGTTGTGAATATAATAAACTAGTTATGCCCCAAAATTCATTTCATTCGGACGAAATACTAAGAAAAATGCCTAATTAGATTTGGGGCCCGTTTTTTGGGGGGTCACCCTGTATATGTTAAGTCTGCGATATCTTGGATTGAGTTAGTTTCTCTAGGAATTTTAACTGCATTTTTTTTCTTTTGTTTGAAATTACTCAAAGCTTTTTTAGACTATATATATATATATATATATATATATATATATATATATCAAGGGAGGCGCGATAGCGCTCTATCCCTTAATAGACTTCAAAAACGACCTATGCTAGAAATCTCATTGCTGTGATCAGTCATAACTCAAAAACCAATAAACCAAATTATTTAAAACTTTGCACAAATTTTTTTTGATAGGTTCTATAAGTGTGTAGAATTTTAGCATCATTAGTCAAGGCAACCCAGAGATCCAGAAAGGTCAGGAGTGATTTTGTGTTATCCGTGTGTACGTACGTACGTGTGTGCCACCCTGTATATCATCAACTATTTGATGGATTAAGCTGATTTTTGGCAGAGATAGAGGTTCCAGGGTTTAGTTGATGGCATTTTAATTTCAGTTTACCATATACCATAGTTTTCCAGAAAATTTAAAAAAACTTAAAGATTACCATTGTCTTGAGGCATAGCCTTTACAAAAGTATTGACATTCCATGTTAAAGGCCAGTATACTGAAATCATATGCCCTTAATAGGGTTAAGATGAAAATTCATATACACTAAATGTACAAAAGCAAGGAAATTCCCAAATGTTTACACTTTTATTGTCATTAAGGGTATGACTACATATCAATCAAGCCATTTCATTATCACATCACTACAGTATAAATCTCTATGCGTGAGTGGATGAAGTGTGTGAGGTGCGCTGAAGAAAAATTCCTACCAGTAAAATACATAGCTCTGTTGTGCTCGCATACCTTTAATGACAATAAAAGTGTAAAAATTTTGGAATTTCCTTGCTTTTGTACATTTAGTCTATATGAATTTTCATCTTAACCCTATTAAGGGCATATGATTTCAGTATACTGGCATTTATCATGGAATATATATATATAGTCTAAAAAAGCTTATATATATATAT
>OY744533.1:83263689-83416189 GCA_963556195.1 Sepiola atlantica
AAAATTCATGAAATAATTTTGTTTATTTACATTAACGCAGCAACGGCGCTCAACTTAACTATTCATTTTTAATTAATTCTTGTTTATTTATTTATTAATATTGAATAAAGTTCAGTTTAAGTATAAATCGGATCCCGTTCCTTTCTTTTCCTTTTTTAAAACAATTTTTCAAGTTTTCCAAACTTTTTTAAAGCTATCATTCATTATGGACAGCCTAACTTTTCGAGAGGTCTCCCCTACACCAAAGTGTATGATGTAATTTTCAATCGAACAGGCCTTATTAACAAGTGTCGTGGGAAAACACTTTCTCACCTAATCAATATGAAGCGGAGAAAAGATTGGGCCCATGGAATGGTTAAAAGACTTATAGCATATGTTTATATCGTCATATTGTCTGGTGTCACACTTTCATTATTTTCAGACAATGGTAGAGTGTGAGTCTGGGGAAGTTGTAATCAAGATTTTCACATCTTAGGATTGTAGACGACACTGAAAATGGTAGTTATTCTGGTTTAGTATGGGCAGCAGTTTGGAGTGATGGTCGCTCGGAGCTAGTAGAGTGCCAGGATAACATTACTTCTGTTAAATGTTTCCATATTGTAGGAAGGGTGCATTCTCAAGTGGTAGAATGATAAACATGATTCCTAATTACTAGAAGACGGGTCTCTTTGCAACCCTTCTAAAAGCATACAAAATTAGTTACATCAAAATGAGATGTTAAAACTTATGTGGCCCAGTCAGTCGCCAGATATATTTTTTTTAATTTAAGGAAATCACTCTAGACAAGACACGAAGCCATTTGATGTAAGAGGCTAAAAAAGTTTTTTAAATAATAAAAAATGAACACTACTTCAAGGTCAAAAACTAGCCAACGATAAGTGTTAGATGGACAGATTTTTACCCAGAAAACAGCAATCCTTCCCCCCCGCCTTTGGTAGAAACCTCCCCATAGAATGTTGGAACTAAAAGACAAGATAAGGGAAGCGAGAGTTACGAGGCTGCCGAAAGTGACCCCCAATGTCCACTTTTTAGTCTCTTAAATCCTTCTTCTTCTTTCGTGTGAATCAGATGATTCTGGTGTTAGCATTAGTTTCCCCGATGTTTTTCTAGTTAGAAACCTTTCTGGAAAGACATCGGGTACTTACGAGAATGACCACTTGAAGGTTGCTAACATCCCTAAGTGAAAGTGATACTGTGGAACCAACTGGATTCGTACTTGGAACACCCAGCTCTTTCAGTCCGTGTCGATATCCACTTAACCACCGTCACCGCCCTCCTAAAACCCTGATGAACCCTACAAAAACCTGCGGACCATAATAGATCGAAACTTTCGGGAAAAAAATTAGAAATAATCTTCTAAGACAGAACTTTACAGATTACTGCGTTAAACATAGTAATAAATCAGCCAAGGTGATGTTCGTGAACTGATTACCCATATGGATGAAAGGGTCCTTGCATTAACGAAGGCAAAAGGGGATATCAGCTAAGTATCAGTAATAAAGTATTTGTAGTTTATTGTGAGACTTTCAGTAAATTATTAATATTTTAAATGAACATTAAAGTTGTTGCTTCTGTTGTAAAATAATAATTTGACCATAACAGAAGAGAACATCTCACGATTGCTCTCATCCGTAGGACAACCGGTTAAATGTTTTAACTTTTAACTTAAAAGATATATATATATATATATATATATATATATATATGTGTGTGTGTGGGGGGTGTAATTACAGAAGATTAAGAAAACATCGGTACCGTCGGTTTCAAATCCTTACAAAGGGAACCTATAGTTGACTTCCTATGCCATACTCTCTTCAGTCTCTGTTTTAAGGGGTACCGATGTTGTCTTAATCATCTGTAATTACATATATAAATAAATATTACGCTCTTATTTTTGAATTTTTCTTAATAATCGAGCACTTTGATGGAGTTCTTTCCCACTAACCTCACACACACATTTACACATATATATATATATATATATATATATGTGTGTGTGTGTGTGTGTGTGTATGTGTGTGTGTGTTCGTGTGTGCTGTTAATTTGTCGTTAAAGCTACAATGACATTGTTGTGTGATTAAATGGAATAATTTAATAAGTTGGATGGTAGGAAGAGGAGCTTAATTTTGAACTTAATGAGATGAATTTTTAGGAATCCAAGCATTTGTCTGTAGGGGTGTTAGTATAAAGGATTTCATATATAAACTGGTCATCGTGATGTTATACATATTGGTATGCTATTTTACTCACAGTCTTTGTAGAAGATCTCCAAAGTGTTTTTTAATTGGGCCGGCGTAATGGAACCGAGTAAGGGGGTTAGTATTTCTTCTAATTTTCTGGCTAATTAATGTGGTGTGCTGCCGATACTTGATATGCTTGGCCCCATGTTACTATCACAAATGATTAAAGATATGGGGATACCGACTTTGAAAAAGGGTACAATCACGGCTTTATAACAGCCTCACTTGGCCTTCTAAGTGATGCCACTTTACGACGGAGATACTCAGAGAGCCCATAACCAGGACATCCATATCACTCATGCTGATAAAGGAGACGGGCTGTAATCATGGACGCGGATGAATACCAACAAAAAATTAAGCTCCAACTAAATGATCACATCCTCATGAAGACCACCTCACAGCAAATACTCAAGGACACACAATACTTCAAACACGAAATCAGAAAGATTTTGGAAGACTACCCTACCTGATTGAAACTCCTGGAACATGAGCCTAAAACTTCCAGGCTTTATGGACATCCCCATGAGAGTATCATATCAAGTATCGACAGCACACCACATAAATCAGGTAGTTCCACTAGTTCAGCCCATGCGAAAAAGAACTCCGCAGATCTGCTACAAAGACTCCAACACATCAACATGAATAACCTCACCATGACCAGTTGAGATATCAAATCTTTTTACACTAACGTACCTATAGAAAAATGCCCTGGATATCTCAAAATTCATCTCATTAAGTCCTAATAGAGCTCTCCTTCCTAATTTAATTATACAGCAATGCCATTTTACGCACAGACACATACACACATATATATATATATATATATATATATATATATATATATATATATATATATATATATATATATATATAGTGAACGGTATATATCCCTTATTATATCAGCCAAATTGCTACAAATTAAACTGCAGCCGGAGACATAGCTTCATTGAGATTATATATATATATATATATATATATATATATATATATATATATATATATATATATATATATATATATTAGTATTTCATGTATCCACATAAAATTTTAGAGGGAGATATAATTTTTTATGTATCAATTTTCAGTATTTACTTCAACAGTGCTCGATAAGTAAGTAGAGCTTGGTAGTAAGCTATGAAAATATATTTATGGCAATTAAGCTACACAGAGACTCCCGCGTTTAATCCCTGGGGGGAATCTTCAGGCTAAAATGCATGGAGTTATTTTTGCCGAGTGTTTTTATATACACGGCTAGCTAGTTAGCCAATCAGATTTTTTGTTGTTCTCTCAGCCAATCGTTGGGCTTCCCGAGAACAAAGGTCTTGTTAGTGTTACTTTCTATATCTTGTTCTATTGTTCTGTTTTCTATAAATTTGCCTATATACTGTTTCGTGTGTTGTAACAATATAATGGGTGAATTTATTTTTACACGTGGTTCCTTGTATTTCTATTTTAGGTTTTAATTTTTAAATTGTTAAGTTTTTTTTTTACTTATTTGTTTATTTATTTATCATTAGCCTAAGGTAAATTTATTTCTGTGTAAGCAGCTGTTTGCTATCTCACTTCTACAGTTTAATAGACTTCAATAATCTTTAAAGTTTAGGATTTCAAATTTCTCATTCAGGCAAAATCTACACGGGTCGTCTAAATTTCTACATGTTCTGGCCTGTCGTATTATTTTCCATTCAATTATTGGCGAGCGTCCATTTTCTTTGAGCTCCCAATAGTGGTTTGCTAGTGCTGTTTTAATTCGACGTTCTCTGTTTTTAAATGTGCTTTTGTGGTCATAATATCTGGTTTTAAAATCTAGGGAGGTCATATCCACGTAGTATTACTTGTTATTTGGTCTTGCCTTGGCAAATATTGTTACTTGTTATACAATACTTTTGGTTAGGCATTTATTTTGTAGTGGGGGAAGTGTACGATTTATGCAGTTACATCTTTTCTCTTCATTGTTAACTTTTTCATTTCGATTCGGGTGGTTATTATTAGTGTTTTGCTTATTTCTATTAGTATTGTTTATATGGTATCTTTCTTAGTGTAGTGTTTGTTATATTTTCCATTTTTTTGTAATTTGTTATTTTTTTCCTCTTTGTTGTTTTCTTTCAATATTTTGTAATTGTGTGTCTTAATTATCATTTCTAGGTTTTCGCAGCAGCTGTAGGATAGTTTTAGGTTATTTTTATTGAATATTTTATGCAGGGGATTGGTTACGGGGAAGTGTTTTTCAATCAGATTTAGGAATTTTTTGCCCAGTTTAGTTTTTAGCATCTGGTTATAGGGCGGGGTATAGTAGATTATATTTCTTTTTCTTTTATTTTTGATTTTGTTGTAATTATTAGTGTCCTGTTTTTCATATTTAATTTCGGTATTATGGTAACAACTATTCTTTAGAGCTGTATTGTAAATGTTGTATTGATTTTTTTTAAACACTTTCGTTGCTAAAATTGTTGATAAGCCTACGTTCGATATAATTCGGGATATGTTTTATGATTGATAGGGGTGATTAGACTTTGGGTTTACGTATATTGGATTGGCGTTATCTTTTAGGTATGGTTCGTAAGTATTTTTATTTAAGTTTAACGTGACATCTACAAAATGAGTTGTTTTTATGTTAGCCAGTACTTCTACTTTTTGGCCTAGTCTTTTCATTTCCATATATATAATGTTCTTGAAGTTTTTTCCCTTGACTTTGTCGGAATCTTTTATTATCGCTAATCACTCATCTCTATAAAGGCCGATATCTGTATTATCAAATATATTTGTGAGTGTATATAAAATGAATAACCCCACAAGATCTGATGCCTCCGCAGAGTCAAGGGCACCCATGGCCAAATCAAAGGAGTTTGTCATATTCGTTTTAATCCATTGGTCCTCGTTTTTGATTAAAACTGATCTCCTACATTTTTTAATAATGTGAATTTCATCCTTGGATATATCGGTATACATCTCGGCAAATTTTAGGGCGATGTTGTAGAGTTATTCTGATATAGATGGGTAGAAGTCCACTATGTCAAATTGTAAGAAGGTACATTTGTTCTTATTTTCTATACTGTTAAAGCAAGCGATTGCGTCGGCAGGATTAATCCATTGGTTTAATCATAGGTCTTTTTTTATTTGTTTGTTGATTCTAGATAGAATTGTTTTGCTGATTCTTCCTATTTCTGGTTTGGTCGGATTAATTAAGCGAGTGGTGGGGTTATTGTTAAAGTTACTTTTGTGGTCTTTAAATAGGATATAGGCTTCCTAGGGTTTTAATTTACTAACTTTGTCGCTAATTTTTAGTTTATCGGTGATTTGCTTACTTTCAGTATTTATTATATCTATGTAGTGATGTTCGCTTGTATCTAGTTTTTTGTAATATTTTCTGTTAGTAGTTTGTTATACTCTTGTTTATCTATTTTGTAAAAAAATCTAGTTTTGTCGGCTTTTACGAAGATTTTGTAAGATGTGTTTATGTTTTTAACGATGGTGTGTAATTGTTTTTGGAAATTATTATGTTCTTTGTGAAATTCTAAGTTTGTAATTACATTTAAGAAGTAATTTTCAAAGCTAGTCATAAGATCTATCGGTTTAGCGTTTTTTAGGCTTTTGAATCCGTAAGGTTCTTTTGTATCTAGGTGTTTACCTTTATTGTTAAGGAAGCTTGCTCGCCATCGCATTCGGCGTATTAGTTCGTCCGTTTTTTTAATTAATCTAATAATGTATCCATGCTTGCTAGGTGTTGGGATATTTTTGAGTGATGTTTCTAAGTTAATTTTTTCCATATTATTTTTGAGTGGTGAAATACATTCTTGTGTAAGTGCTCAACTGCTTGAAAAGCTAAATATTAGTATTTAATGTATCCACATAAAATATTATAAGGAGATATAATTTTTTATCTATCAATTTTCAGTATTTACTTCAACAGTGCTCGATACGTAAGTAGAGCTAGGTAGTCAGCTATGAAAATATATTTATGGCAATTAAGCTACACAGAGGCTCCCGCGTTTCATCCCCGGAGGGAATCTTCAGGCTAAAATGCATGGAGTTATTTTTGCCGGGTGTTTTAATATACACGGCTAGCTAGTTAGCCAATCAGATTCTGTGTTGTTCTCTCAGCCAATCGTTGGGCTTCCCGCGAACAAAGGTCTTGTTAGTGTTACTTTCTATATCTTATTCTATTGTTCTGTTTTCTATAGATTTGCCTATATCCTGTTTCCTTTGTTGTGTCAATATAATGGGTGAATTTATTTTAACACGTGGTTCCTTGTATTTCTATTTTAGGTTTCAATTTTTAAATTGTTAAGTTTTTGTTTAGTTTTGTTTTTCTACTTATTAGTTCATTTGTTTATTTATTTATTTATTTATTTATCGTAAGCCTAGGGTAAATTTATTTCTATGTAAGCAGCTGTTTACTATCTCACTTCTAGAGTTTAATAGATCTCGGGATCTTTAAACTTCAGGATTTCAAATTTTTCCTACAGGCATAATCTACACGGGTCGTCTAAATTTCTACATGTACTGGCCTGTCGTATTTTTTTCCATTCATTTTTTGGGGAGCTCATCTTTATCTTCAGGTGGTCTTTGAACCTTGACGTGCTGAATTGTAGTATAAAATTGAAGTATGGTTAAACCTTATATTAAGCTCGATCCTACAGTAGATATGCAGGTAAATACCATAGAGAGAACCTAAAGATTGTCCTTTTTAACCATTTGATGATAGCAAGTAAAATAGTTAGTATTTTCTAATTATCTCGTGATATATATATATATATATATATATATATATATATATATATATATATATATATGAAATGGAAAACTAAAAGCGAACTTTTAGGAAAGGTAGAACCTATTGTGAAAAATATACAGCTCAATTGCCTTCTACCTACAAATCACTTTCTCCGCTGAACTTTTTGACACCGGATTTTCTTGCAATCGGACATTTGCTTACATTCGAGCAGCGTTTTGACTTGTGTTTTTCTCCCCACAATCTTTATTTTACTTTTTCAAATTTTAAATCTTGGCCTTTGCCAACTTATCTATCCCAGCAATTTCCTCTAATGATAAGATTTTGATCTTTGAAAAGCCTGTCTTAAGGAAAACATTAATTAAAAAAATGAATTGAATAAATTGCCTTTTTGCGGAATATACCTTGCATTGAGCAACTGAATTGAAAAAAAGATCTGCCTTTCACTTTTCTAATTCCTTTTCATCCTTCTACCTATATATATATATATATATATATATATATATATATATATATATATATATATATATATATATATAGGCAAACATTATTTAATAACACGGAGTGTTTTTGCTTGATAAGACTTTGTTTTATTTTTTTCAATTTTCCGAATAGTCCATTTAATGTTTCGGTCAAATTAGTGTATGTAAGTTCCGTGCGTTTTCTTGTTCCATTTTAGTTGGAAAAGAACCCCACGGAACTGACCGTAACACAAAGTTGACTATTCGAAAAATTAAACAAATAAAGACAGTATTATCAAGCAAAAACACTCCGTGTTATTTAATAATGTTTGCCTAAATGAAAATATGCTGCCTAAATACGCAGAATATATGTATGTGTATGTGTGTATATAACTTAATAAATGTTCCTTATTTCTTTAAAAAAACATATTTATTCATACAATTGTTTCTGCTTATTTTAAAACACATTTTCTTTGATAATTTAAAAAAATTAATATATACTTTCTCGCTTAATTTCTATTTTTCGTAAAAAAATCGTCAACTTCAAAATTGTTCTCTTCATTTCACTTATTTCTCCCATTTTCAAAGCAAACACTAAAAATATCTCTGGCATTAGTTTGCTCATGATTTTTTATTCAAACATGTACAAAGTCTGCTACACTGGCATGTCGATGTTATCGATCTACAGCTATCAAGAGCTGAGGTCTCATAAGGCAGAAGGTTTTTTTGTGATCCAACCCTTTCGATCACAAAAAACCTTCTGCCTTATGAGACCTCAGCTCTTGATAGCTGTAGATCGATAACATCGACATGCCAGTGTAGCAGACTTTGTACATGTTTGAATAAAAAATCATAATACAGCTCTATATTGTTAATGAGCAATTTTTATAAGCCCGGTTTGATTCCCTTTGGATTTCTACCCTGTGTATTTTTACCCTACCTGGATTACTATATATATATATATATATATATATATATATATATATATATATATATATTAGTACTTCATGCATCCACATAAAATATTATGAGGAGATATAATTTTTTATGTGTCAGTTTTCAGTATTTACTTCAACAGTGCTCGATACGTAAGTAGAGCTAGGTAGTAAGCAATGAAAATATATATGGCAATCAAGCTACATAGAGGCTCCCGTGTTTCATCCCCGGGGGGGGGGATCGTCAGGCTAAATGCCTTTAGACTATTCAACCCCGGGGATGAAACACTGGAGCCTCTGTGTAGCTTGATTACCATATATATTTTCATTGCTTACTATATATATATATATATATATATATATATATATATATATATATATATATATATATGTGTGTGTGTGTGTGTGTGTGTGTGTACATGTTTCAAATAAATGTGCTTTGCCATATATATCTTGAATAGTGTACCATCATGCTAAAAATCAAAATACCTATAATGAAATACTTATAGATGTTTGGATTCTCTTCTGGAGGTGTACGCATTATTTCAAGATGAGAGGATACATATTATTATGCTATGACACATTTTAAAGATTGGAAGCCGGTTTTGAACAGGTCGTAAATGCCCCTCCCAATCTTCTTCTCGATCCGCTGTTATAAGACGTTGTAGGTAATTTATACTTTGCTCAAATATCTGGAAATTGTTGCATAACAAAGTCATCCAATTGTTGTACTAACGATGCGGATACAAGAGAACATTAACTTAGAGCATTTTGAGATTTCCCGTGACATTCCTTAATCAAGACTGAACATAAATTACTCGAAAGCTACAATGCCCGACTCATGTAACTACCTTTTGTCTCTGGATGCACAGGATGAATAAAATTTAAACTGTTGCAGCACATCGTAGACGGTTTCCGTTCGTCAAAGACAGCTTTGGCATTGAGTACCAAGAATAACTGTCTCTACAACATTCAGTCCAAGTACTCGCCATTACTAAATTAACGTCTACTGCCTCTGAATAAGTCAACGTTAAAAGATCTAAACTGCTTCATTATAACATCGATCGCCTTCTGAAGTTTGTATTGCTTATAGCATTCATCGGTCGTGCGACTGTAAAAGTCTGCTTCAATTTTCTTCAGACGCCAGTAAACAATATCTCGTCTAACATCCGCAATAATTATCTTCTCTCGTCCATTCGGCGGCCATTTTGAGTCGCCATTTTGAGCCGCCATTTTGAGTTCCGCTGACAAATTAAACATTTTACTGGGTGAAATACTTCTTTATCAGCGGTCTGGAGACAAGTCTCCATTCCAATAACGGTAGTGTTCATCTCACTTTAATGTACACTACATTATCTATACAAAATGTAGATATAAATTGTTCTAAGATTATTTATAGTTAATATATTGTCACTTATTGAATAATATTATGTATTCGAACTTTGTTTTTTTTTTCTGAAAATTAAAGCATATGTAAACAACGTCTGGTTTTTATATCAAACTAGCAAACTGTCCGTACCAGGACGGGTATAAGAAATATGTATAGCATTGGTTTTTGCTTTTAATTTTTTTTTTCCTGTGTTTTTGTATGGAAGAGTAGAGTGCTCCAGAATAGTACAGTATTAGTAAAACGTAATAAACCCACGTTACTTACCGTGTTTTCTCGAATACGTATCCTATAATTAATAATGGTAATTTTATTAGTTTACGATTTTACCCCGCATGTACATATTATCGACGTACAAAAATCCACTACATAATATATCTCAAAATTTGATGTAGAGATATTTTTGTATTATTTTTTTTTTTTTGTATCTAGCTTATTTTAAAACGGTTTTGGGGATGAGAGTTTGGAGGTTGTGCAGATGCTTGCAATAGTAAATTTTACAAAACATATATCTTCATAGCGTTCATGTGTTTTACAAACAGCAGCTGGTCTTTCCAAATGGTCACCCATTTAGCATTGGCCAGGCTCAACGTCGCTTAACTTCCGTTGTGTAAATGTGATTATATCCACATATGCATAATGTTAGTCAAATGGTCGTAAAATAGAATATGTGTAGTGCGTACAAGTAGAATCCATTTTAGTACTAAACGCTCGGAGTGGATTGTTGTTATAAATATTTTCTAGAATAACGCAAATAGTTTTGTTAACAGTTACGTTAACGAAGAGATGTCTTTACTCGGATATGTATTCCATAATTCATAATTATCGGTTCAGTAGTTTAGAAGTGAATTCTATGAGAGAAATGTCTATCTATAAACATATACACATACACATTTCTCTACATAGATAGACTAGATGCCCCGTGACCCGTTGGGCCAACGTTGGTACATTGTACATTAGTTTAAAGTACACCCATAGAGGTAGAGATTAGTGTTATCGTTTTTTTTTGTTTTTTTTTCAATTTAACGAAAATTAGCGCGATATTACGAATCACAATCAACATTGATAAATCGTGTTAAATGATGAAAGCTACTTTTTCAGCGGGTCCTGAAGGTCGGATGTCACCCCCGGCGGAAGTTTATGGGGGTCAACTGACTTCCGGTGGGATCCCTGTCGAGATTTCAAAGAGGAAGGACGCGTAAGACTACTGTCCTCAATCGGGACAGTGTGACCGGGTGTAGCGAAACGTGTTCTCTCTCTCTCTCTCTCTCTCTCTCTCTCTCTCTCTCTCTCTCTCTCTCTCTTTCTCTATCACGCATACGAAAATAACTTTTTATTTACCTCCCCAGGAGGTTAGGCACAAGGCCAGATGTATCTTACTCCCACAAGGTAAGATGTGACCCAAGCTCGGGTCGGGAAAGTGGGACTTGAAAAGCCAGCGCCCGAGAAGGTGAGCACTCTGGCCATTAAAAATTGCCTGGGCAGCCCCGTCGGCATTCTCCGGTAGGGGCGATTCAGGCAGTAAGCAATAAACTTACTCCTCCCCAAAGAGGAGAGACAAAGCTTGGGAGGGTGAACCTCCTAGAACTGCACAGGACAGTACCTCAGACCGACGGAATCAAGGCCCGAAGGCCAAGACAACACTTGTCTACAGAGTGAGCATCCATCGGAACAGATACTACACTCTGATCTTAGCCAAAAGGCCAAGGAGTATTTTTAACTTGTCTCTGGTAATGTTCCTCTATGTTTGAAATAAATCTTGTTGAAGACTGAACATTAGCTTCTGCATGATTTTGTGTCAACGGACAATCATCAACCTGGGTTCACAACGACAACATGTGTGTACAAAGGGTTTATACACCCATCAGTAAATGAAAATAAGTGTTAAAATGTTTCCGTTGAACTTGAATATAACTAGACGTAACTCTCTTGTTTATCAAATCCATGACTATAGTTGGAGTTGGTGAATTCCCACCTTTATCGATTATCTAACAGTTCAAGTTCAAAAGTTTAAAGTTTGACCTACATGGCATTTAAGCAGACATATCTAACTTTGTTTCTGACTAGCCAATTTCTATTCGTTATTGTTTTACCATGTTATTGGCAATATATTAACGTACTTATATAACATTTAGTTTTAAATTTACTTTCCTAACTGGTATTACTACAAACTTGTTTCAACCGATCGTAAATTGAAGTCGTATTAGATAGGAAAAGAGTTAAAGATATCAGAAAGCAGTTGATTCACTATTTTCGGAATGTTTTAGATGAGGGTTGATAATTTGTAGAATTGTGTATATTCGGACTACTGTTCTCATCTTGGGTGTTTTATCACAACGTTTCGGCCGATGTAACATCCAACCGTCTTCAGATGTACTTTGTCTAACTCGAGTTCGACAGAAAGATTCCCGAGTTCGACAAAGTACACCTGAAGAAGGTCGGGGGTTACATCGGCCGAAACTTTGTGATAAAAACACCCAAGATGAGAACAGTAGTCCGAATATACCAAATTTTACGGATTCACTATTTTGCATGCAAATTCATCAATGAGAAAGCTGTCGATCAAAAAACAGCATCGTCTTGACAATTCAAAGCGTGGTTTGCAACTGTTTCAACGCCCCCAAAAAAGATTTATTTCATCAATATATGACAATAGATGAAATATGGGTCCCCCACTTCACTTCAAAGTTAATTTGGCAGTCAGGTGACTGGACAACAGCAAGCGAAACCCGTAGAAAGCTACCAAAGACGCAAATATCAGCAGGCAAACGTTTGGCCTACATATTTTGGGATGCGCAATGTATTTTATTCATCGATTGCCTTGATAAAAGAAATCCATCAACAGCGAATATTAAAATATTATATAACATTGTTGATGCGTTTGAAGGAAGAAATCGCCCAAATCAGCAACAAATGAAGAAGAAAATGTGGTCTTTCACAAGAGAATACACTGTGTCACAAGTCGATGGCGACAATAGCAGAACTACATGAATTTCACTTCGGATTGCTTCCGCACTCATCCCATTTATCAGATCTGGTTTCCAACGACTACATGCTGTTAGCAGACCTCAAAAGAATGTTCGAAAGAAAATAGATCTGTGCTCCAATGAACGGTGAACGTAGAGATTCAGGACCCGTTTAATTGTCTTCCTTGGAGAATTTTTAACATATGACATAAATTTCACCAAAATAAGATATATTTGAAAGTTTTGATGGAGGTTCTGTCTTATAGTTCCCTTAGGGATTCGGGACCATTTCCATTGTCTTTCATGGAAGAATTTATATATATGCTTTAAATTACATAAGAATATGATATATTTGAAGCTAAATCGACAGTCAGGTGAGTAAACAACAGCAGGGGAAAGTCTTCAAATACACAAACATCAGCAGACAAAGTTTTGGCCTTCGTATTTTGAGGTGTGCAAGATATTTTGTTCGTCGATTACTTTTAGAAAGCAAGAAGCATCAATACGGAACATTATATAGCATTATTGAGAGAAATAAATCGTATAAAAAACGGGCACCAATCAAGAAAACAAGTGCTTTCACACCAATAAAATCTACCGTGTCACAAGTCGATTACAACAATAACGTAATTGCATATCTTGCACTTCGAATTCTATCCGCATAAACCCTCTTTGTTAAATGACTACTCACTGTTTGCAGACCTCAAAGGAATGTCCCAATCAAAACCATTTTACTCAAATGGAGAAGTGATATCAGAAACTGGATGTGTAGTTTGAGGCTAAATACAAATTGTTCTCCAATAAAAAGCCATCGAATTGTAAGAGAAGCGTTGAGATCAATGTATCACCTTAGAAGGAGACTATGTTGATGAATAAAGTCGAATTTTGCCTAAAGGTTGTTGTTTTATTAGTTAGACCTGATGTGTTACTATAAGTTTAATCTATTATACTATAAGATTCTTTCGGGATGTTTGATTTAATTTAAGGTAATAATAATGTGTAAATCACGTATAGGTGAAAAATACACACATGCACAGAAACACGTGTAGTAGTCACATAATTATACCAATATAGAGATGATGAAATATGATCGTGTAAAGATCATAACTCCTTTTCTAACATTACATTATAAGGTATGTCCTTTACATTTTTTTAATTATTTTTTTAATCATGATGCAGCTTTTTCGATAATTATTTAAATTTGTCTCCATTGTAACAATCTTTCTAGCCGGAATAGCTACTTTCTTAAAAGTAACCTAAGTGAAATACCTTATTTTTTTTACAACGAACATAGTAGAAGGAATATTAAGACAAGTTGGATAGTCATAATTACTTGGATCAAGCTTGATGAATAATTGAGTTATTGCGATTTGAATACCTGAACCCGATGTTATTCCTGGAACTGATCACAACTGTTTTTTTTCTAGTTTTGTTTCTTCATAACCAGATCTTATTATTTCCCTTTTGAATTCGATTTTTTTTCGGTAATGCATTAAAAAATCTACTATCCGAAATAACTAGGTTTTTCTCAGGCATGTTTTCTTGAACAACACTATACTTTTTTTGAACACTTAAGTAGTGGACCGATTCTATCATAGCAAATCCGCTTAATTTTCGTTCTTTTTCTCATTTCTAGATCATAAATTTGAAGCTTTACAGATTTTAACAGTAATTTCGCTTTTTTTCATTTTCAATACTCCCGCAGAATTAAAACCTTCTTCATTGTAGTAGGGGTAGTGAAAACCTAGTATTGTCTAAGATACCCGACTAACAGGGTTCTCGTGAAAATCCAGGAGAAGTCAACATCAGGATCCATCGTACTCTGGTCCATAGAGTGATAACGTTTCTTCAGTGCATGTGCGAACTTCATTCTTTTCTGTATTCCGGATAAAACCATACCCGACTTCGTATGCAACTAATGGGCGCTGCTGCTCTTGTTTTAGTGGTAAAAACATCAAATCTTGCAAGTATAACGAATAGCTAGGACCAAATAGTAGAACTTCATGCAGACCATACAGTCCCGAGACGCGATCTTCGTGGGCATTTTGCAGACGTTCACTTCCCTCATCATCATAAGCAGCAGCACAAATCTGAAATCCAAGCCTTCCTCAACGTGAAAAGGCTGTGGCAACGGGTATTATCAGAGTTATGCCGTCGGGAACTTCGGTTTTTGGCAAGTGCACCCAAGGTCGATTGCTCTGTCATCCAGCGGTATAAGTCTCGCAGCCCCGCTTAATGGGCACCGGTGAAATCCAAAAGTATCTGCATCAGGATCCGGTGGTCTCTTGTCATTTTTGTCAATGCGTTTGTGGACAATCTACGACAAGCAAGGACGGTTAGTCATCTTTCGCACAACAAGGTCAGAATAACAACGGCTATAGACGACGACATTCCCCGACTACTTGGATCAATCGCTGGCTCCTGTTGACCTCAGTATCGAGAGTAACCTGATATCCTTCAGGAAGATCAAGTGCTCCAAATTTATGAGAAGGACCTCCATGAAAAGCAGATGATATCGTTAGCTCTATGTTCGACACTGTACTCAGTTCAAACTTGCTCAACAACAACAAAAACAACAGCAGCAACAATAAAAACAACAACAACAACAACAACAACATGATGCCCGTAAAGACCAAGCCAACGTTGATTACCACTACGATCCCGCCAAGGTGCGATCAGATGGTTGAAAAAAGAAAGGGTCCCATCCAACACGAACGTACCCGACATGTCTACGATGACAGGGGTGGGGAGAGCTAAACCGCTTGGACTAGAAGAATCTACCGCGATAAAAATAAACGACTAAAAGTGGCCTTAGCAGTTGCAATGACCCGAACCTGAAGTACTGGCTCGCAAAACTCAACCGAGGAATGGACGTTGTATGCCGAAAACGTGGGCTTGACGAAGACACCGCCGAACACACCATGTATGAGTGTCTACGCAGTCAGCGACCTCCTGTCGAAACCTAATGTTTCAGCAGTCTATCCAGAGAGAGCGTTGGCTACGTGGAAGAAGTGAAGATTGGCGTCCGATCTTCCAGATATCATCGGACCCGGCATTTAGATTTACAAAAATTGCACGACAACAACAACATCATCATCATCATCATCATCATTACTATCACCATCAGCAGCAGAAACATCATCATTTGCAAATCTAGTGGAGAACAATATTCAAAATTATTTAAAATCAACCATTATCATTTATTCTCTTGTTTTAAATGTTCTCAAAATCCAAACGAGAATTATTTGTAGTTTTATTAAAGTTACGCTCACAAAATAGTTTCATTCTCAGAACTTGAGCATTTTGTCTTTTGGATGATTTCACCATCGGGTGAATAGCAGCCTTTGTCTAAATGTGCATTCTTTGGCCAATACCCATCGAGAACTATTTCCCAATTTAATGTCAAACGCCCTTCCCTTGTAAACATGAGTGTTCGTATTTTCTATAGCAAGATTCGTTCGCTGTAAACATTCCGATGCCCGCGACATCGAATGTCAAAGACTTAGCCAACATAATCCTGCTTTACTGGATCAAAAAATGATCCCTTTTGATTCGTAATCCATCGTTCTCGGATCCGGATAATCCCTGAAATTGAAATGCACTGCCTGCACAAATGAAAATGGACGGCCTTTGTTTATCTCGGGTGACCTTTTAAAAGCAATATATATATATATATATATATATATATATATATATATATATATATATATATATATATATATATATATATATGGCGTAAGGTGCACGATAAGTCATGAAAATGAAATGCCGTGGTAGACAAAATGTGTGAAAAAGACAAACGGTAAACAGGTTAAAATGCAGAAGAAAAAAAAAACGAGAGATTTGACCGGTCAAATATATATATATATATATATATATATATATATATATATATATATATATGAAGCAATCCAACAAAAGATATAAGCGTCAACTAATATCTTATAATTAGTGAAACATCCGGATAAAAACTGAAGCTCAATATACTGGATAGAGCATTAATATTATAATATAAAATGAAGTAATAAAATAAGGTGTCAATCAAATTTTATTAGAATTCAAAGTTCAAGCAAAGTATCCTTAAGTCCTTTGCTCATGAGTTTTCAAAGATAATTCTTCTCTTCAGAGGACCATTACCGCAGTTATACTACTACAGGTAATAAAATTACGCTTTGAAAATATATAAAATTATATATACAAATACATAAAAATACATAACATCAAACATATCAACCCAAAAACATACTTTTTGTTGAATCCATACAGTCCATCCAGGTCATACAAATTGAGAAACATAATCAGGAAAGACATTACTCCAAGTTATAAACAGCAGTCCATATACGTGAAATTGAATGAGCTGACAAAGTTATCCAGTCGCGAAATGTGTCAATATTCAATGTTAATGATAAATAAATCAAATAATATAGAAAGTTCAATTAAAATTCCAAAATCCCGATATGTGCAACCCAAATCAAATCAAAATTTGTTGTTCAATTAGAAAACCCGTTAAATCCGAATTGAGCAAAATAAGACTGAATCCCGGTCGCATCTTGCCAGCAGAGCGAAAAAATAAGTAATCATATTATATATATATATACATATTTATATTATAATATATTTATATATATATATATATATGTGTGTGTGTGTGTGTGTGTGTGTGTGTGTGTGTTATCATCTTCGGAATATAAATATACATGGCGTCTGACCCTCTGAGAGGAAACGTCAGAATGGTAAATTAAAAACTAAAAGTCGAATGAGAAATAAGGTGAAAAAAAAAAACTTATTTCAGTTTTTTTTTGTTTTTTTTTCACCTCATTACTCATTCGACTTTTAGTTTTTAATTTACCATTCTGACGTTTCCTCTCAGATGGTCAGACGACAAGGCCTTAAGGTAATTTTAACAATTTTCCTTTTTTTCCACTCGTCTGTTTCATTGATTATAATAAAGCCTCTCTCTTAAATTAATCCTACCATTCTGTTGTACACGAAATTTACTTATATATATATATATATATATATATATATATATATATATATATATATATATATATATATATATATATTAATCATTCGTATAGTTCGTCTAGTAGACTATCCGTGACCCGCCGTAGGCAAAACGTTCAAAAGGGTATCTTTTCTCCTTGTTTCTTCTCACGATTTTGATTGATGAAACATTAAATATGCACGGTTATCTCCACCTCTGTTTTAATGTGTGACATCACAAAAGAAATGGTGTCATTAGGTTAGCACGGGGATAAAACGAAATGACATGGATTCACAAATTTAACTTATACCCAAACGGGCTTGACTCCGAGACGAGAATATTTAATAAGTATACATTTTCATCACCCCCCCTCCCATTAATACGAACATCCTTTCAACTTAGCAATATTTTAGAACACTTAAATAGATCTAAAAATTTTACGTTGTTGGCTGATGAAGGGAAAAGGTTCTCTGAAAATTCTCAAATCATTTCAAAAACTAGAACATTATTTTTGTTGAATATTATTAATTTGTTTCTAGTCTCTCTATACTCTATCGCTATTTCCATAGAATGGGGATCAACTTAACGCTGATCTTTGGTTCACCCTTCTGAGACATCCACAGCAAGAACTCGTTTTGCTAGGGCATTGAAAAAAAGACTTTCCTTTCTCCCTCCACGTGCATGGCGCCAGGCGGAATTTTCATCGACAGAGCTTCGTTGCAAGGCCTATTGTGGGACACATTACCGCGAGACGGCTTCTTTGCTAACCGTCCTCCAAAAAACACCCGATGAGTTGTAATAAGTTCATTGATACATGTTAGTACTCTCATAGAGTACTCCCTTTCTCCTGTACTCCAATCGAGTACTCCCATAGAGTACTCTTTTTCGGCTGACAATCACGTCCATCTAATTATTTATGAAAAAACGTCGATAATATATATTTAACTAAATATGAATTAATCAACGCTTGTTTTTCTAAAGCTTTTGCACTATCTCTGGTCTCTGTGTCTCTCTCTATTTCTCGATCTATGTTTCTCTCTCTCTCTCTCTCTCTCTCTCTCTATATATATATATATATATATATATATATATATATATATATATATATATATTAACAAAAGAAGGTAATACAGAAAGTTCAGAATAGATAGATTGGAATAATCTATTAGAAACAAAAGGAAATATCACCAAAGTATAATATACTATTAAACCCATAGCAGAAAATAATATAAAATACAAGTAAAGACAGATAAAAGAGAGGAGGAGGATATAGCGAATCGAAAGGCTACTTTTTGATTTCGTGTTTGATTTTTAAGCTTTGAACTGGCGTTACAAATTCCCTTTTATCTTCATGCCAGTTGGGGGCATTTTTAGCATTATTATGGATACCTAGGAGCTGTCATTACTGTTAAAAGGTGGCAGGATTTCATTAGGTCCTATAAGAGCATACTCCCAGTCATTACACCGTTCCTTTGGAAAGGATTGCCTATTGCCTGTCTTCTGAAGCTCATCTACAGGGAAATGCCGAAAGGTCAGTCCACGGCTATTTTTATACCCTTCCAAATTGCAGCGTTGGGGAAGATGCTTTTCCCCACATTGAACTGGCATGGTGTCACATCCTGCAGTCGTTGGATATTTTGGGGGTGGGGGGATTCCTTTCATACCAACTTGGAAATACTGGACACATTCTGGCTCTAGGGTCTGTATTGCAAAAGGTCTGACTCCTTTTGTCTCAATTAGGTATTGTGCGGTTCGATCCTAGGAAGCTACCATCCGATGGAAGTATCTCTTCTTTTGAGAGTGGGTTAGTTTATTGCCTGTCATCTCTTTCTTGATTCAAATAATCTAACCCGACCTCAATGAGGAACCTAACGCGTCTCATTTTTCTAGTATATATATATATATATATATGTTGTGAAGTAGTCCAACAGTAAAAAGAAGTCAAGTTGAGTTAAGATAACATTTGTATTAGCATACAAGGTGCAAAGGTAAGGAAACTGACTGGCACTTGGCTAGACAGTTACAATACTGTCCTTTTCTCCCTGGTGATTGTCTACTCGCACTATTTATAGTGAGAACCGGTGTAGTTTCTCTTCTGTTAGAACGGCCGGTGTAACAATATATAAGTAATGAAAATGCTTTAATGATTACGTTTATATATATATATATATAGCACAACATTTCATAACGAAATATACTCTAATGTAACGTATTGACAACGTTACAGTCATGCTAAAAATAAAAAAATAAGAGCGTAATATTTAATTATGTTAGTATTACAGAAGATTAAAACAACATCCGTACCGTCGGTTTCAAATCCTAACAAAAGGGGACTAATAAAGGCATCTTTATCGGATTCTCTTCAGTCTCTGTTTATGTCTGTCTAAGATAGACATACTGAAGAGAGTCCGATTAAGATGCCAATCATAAGTTCCCTTTTTAGGATTTGAAACCGACGGTATCGATGTTGTTCTGATCTTCTGTGATACAAACATTAACATATATATATATATATATATATATATATATATATATATATATATATATATATATTATTTTAAATATATACATATAATATTTTTATAAAAGTACAAATAAAAGAAAGAGAAAATTATTCGATTCACGCCACCCTATGACCAGATGCTTAAACCTAAACATGGAAAAAATTCCTAAATCTCATCGAAAACACATCCACGGAACTAACCCCTTGCACAAAATAATCAATAAAAATAACTTAAAACGCTCCAACAGTTGCTGTTAAAACTTAGAAATGATAATCAAATCAAAGAAAAAATAATAATAACAAAATGAGTAAAAAAAAAGTGATAAATATAGCAACAGTAACACTAACATTAAGATAACAATAATATAATCACTAGAAATAGTAATAACAAAAAATCTACTAACAATCACCCAATATAAATAAGAAAGTTTTTTTTTTTTTTAAATAACTGTAATAGTTAGACTCGTACACTTTGCCCACTACAAAATAACTGCTTGATCAAAAGAATCGTTTACCAAGCAACGATATTGGCTAACAAAAAACCCGAAAAACAAAAAAATACTACATATGAGAAATCTGCGTTAATTTTGAAACCAAATATAATAAATACAAAAGCAAATTCAATTAAAAAAAAAACGATTCAAAACGTCATTAGCGAACTATTACGAAAGTAGGTTAATGTCTTCACTGGCCAATAATATAAAGATAAGTTAAATTCGATAAGACGTACTTGAAGAAAATCGGAGGTTACATCGAATAAGATTAAAGATGAGAACAGTAGTCCGAATTATTAAAATAATACAAATTATCAATCCTCATCTAAAATATTCCGAAACATAATTATCGGTGAAAGATATAAAAATATAATTATCTTTTGAAAGATATAAAAATATAATTATCGGTGAAAGATATAAAAATATAATTGTTGGTGAAAGATATAAAAATATAATTATCGGTGAAAGATATAAAAATATAATTATCGGTGAAAGATATAAAAATATAATTTTCGGTGAAAGATATAAAAATATAATTATCGGTGAAAGATATAAAAATATAATTATCGGTGAAAGATATAAAAATATAATTATCGGTGAAAGATATAAAAATATAATTATCTTTTGAAAGATATAAAAATATAATTATCGGTGAAAGATATAAAAATATAATTATCGGTGAAAGATATAAAAATATAATTATCGGTGAAAGATATAAAAATATAATTATCGGTGAAAGATATAAAAATATAATTATCGGTGAAAGATATAAAAATATAATTATCGGTGAAAGATATAAAAATATAATTATCGGTGAAAGATATAAAAATAGGACCACATTGTCTAAATATATATAGAAACAAAAAATGAATAAAAAGAACGGTTCTACTATAAATTTGTAAATATAAGATGTAGCTCCTTCTTGCAATATAAATATTACAAATTTTGTTTTGAAGAAATATTACATAATTATAAACTTAAGAAACCAAATTAAATAATTAAATAAAAAATCAATTTATTGCTATTTATTTCATCTTCGTATCTACGTTATAATCTTACACATAATTTGTGATCAGTGATTAATCTCATGTCGCTAAGTTAAAAAAAAAATCTAATTTTACCCATTTTCAAAAGTGATTATGTCGTTACGTCGACTAAAATAGTAAACTATTAAATAACTACATTTCAAAAATTGGTATTCGTTTTATTGATTTGAAGAACATTTAACAGAATTTTTTTTTACAGTCAGAGGCATATTCATTTTATTTATTTATAAATAAGGATTTTATCCGTCCGTCCGTCTGTCTGTCTGTCTGTCCGTCAGTTACGATTTTTTTTAACGTAATAAATGCATTGCGGAATTTGTCTCATTTCGGAATATCAAAGATCTTAATTACTTTCAGAAATGGAAAATCTTGCATCAATAGTAAATAATGAATTCCCAACAAATAAAGCGGAAGTCATGGCCGGAAACCGGAAACCGGAAACCGGAAACCGAAATATTTCAGCCATACATTTTACTAACTGAGCTATTTACACTTTCTTATAAATACATCTTAAAACATTCCCATAACAAAATAATTATAGCTTTGGCGTAACATCATAGATTTAGGAGTTACGTCATGTTTCAAAACATGAATTCAAACATAAGCTATGATAAAAAAATGATAAAAATGGTTAAACTTGAACTTTAATTATTTTAATATCCAAAACAATTTATTTAACTTTAAATATCTATTGTATGTAGTTTGTTCACAATTATATAATTCTAGACAAGTAAATAGGAACACCCTCTCACAGACAGCGAGTGAGAAGGGGGTGACGCGGTAGCCTAGCAAGAATATGCGACAAGAGGGAGCATATTCTTGTTAGTTTATGTTTAAAATATTATTTTTACGAACGAGGAAAGTAATTTTTAATAGTATTGACCCTGATAAACATTTATTATTTTCAAAAGAAATATCATTATTAACAGTAAATTATGCAGATTGATGTAGAAAGCGTCGTGGCATTTCCACAGGTCCCGCTGCTCATGCATTATTGATATTTGTTTGTGTGTTCGCGATAGAAAAAAGTTAGAGAATCTACATAACATCTAAAAGTGTATTATTATGTAAAAAATACCGAAGAAGACAATGGAAGTGATCACGGCAATATATATATATATATATATATATATATATATATATATATATATATATATATATATATATATATATAATATATATATATATATATATATATAAATATATATATATATATATAAATATATATATATATATATATATATATATATATATATTATGCAATGAATGAAATTCACAGTCCGAAGAACATTAGACAAGAAACACTTAGTCACCATGCGCTGTTGACTCCATGTGTCCATAATTATATCTACATTATCTTGATTACTAATATTAATCAAGTGTTTCTATAAATATACCAAACTCATGTCAGTATATTTACAGAGTGAGGAATGTATAGTGAAAATCACACTTCTTCGATTATTACTTTTGTTCTCTGTCTGGTGCTCGACGATGACCTTTAAGCTGCGATGAAGAATTACATGAACGTCCACAGACAGGACATGTAACGACAGCAGAGGTTTTGAGGATGTCCAAAACATCAAATAGCCGGTTGATTGTACCCTGATTGACTTTTAATGACGTCTCAGTCAGTGATTTTTACAACTTTGTCACATTCTGGGTAGAAAATATATTTTCTAGGTGTTACTAGTCATGAGACATATGCTAGTTAACCCAGCATTTGACAAGCACACAGTACATACATTTGAGGAGTAGCCTATTTTTCAGCCAGGTTTTTAATCCCTATCTTCCCTATTTCCTTTTCTATTCCTTCTTGAAGGGATTACCTTTTGGTTATCCCCTCTTGAAGGGATGACCTTTTGGCTATTCCCTCTTGAAAGGCTTACCTTTTGGCTAACCTGTTTGGAGTCCAGGCGAATGAACGCTGGTAAGGGGGTTTGTTTCGGGCTTGGTTTGTCTGATCATTTGGCTGATAAGTTATGAAAGGTAGTTAAGTATCGTTGGTAGAGAGCGAGGTCTTAGTGCTTTTCTGGTCGGCATTTTCTCGGGTGATAGTACGGGACACCGAACTCAGGGGTAACTCCTCCAGAGAACCCTCCATCAGTACTCGCTAAACGTCGCGGTATTTCCGAGTGCCATGTTACACATGGATGTGTTTCTCTTGAGTTATTTCCGGCGTGGATGATTGGATACATCACTGCCATGCTAATCTCTAGGCTTTATGTTCTATTATTTTGCCTCTGGAGTTTTAAGTGATTTTACTTTCCTCTCCCTTTTTGTTATTATGCAACTTAACCATCTTTCGTTCTTTTTAGTTCCTTACATCAAATGGCTTCATGCCTTGCCTGAAGCGACCTCTATAAAAAAAAATAGAAAAAGTTGAGTTTAGGTAAAACAATAAAAATAGCGCTTGATCTAGATTATGACACACGCACACACGCACGCACACATGCACACACACACACTTTTACGCTGCATGTGTGTGATGATCTAATCGCTTCCCTCTTTTCTTCATTTTCTTACTAACTCCCATTCTGGACACTGTCAATTCGAGAAATCTAAGTTTCAGTCGGTCCTATATGTTAACAACCAATACTTTTTTTTATGAAACCCTTTCTTTCGCATGCAGATATCTGTCGGCTCATAATTCGACACTCAATTCTCTTTTATAACCTTGTGGCTATTTTTATATTTTAATTCCATCTTATCAAAGAATAATCATACATATAGTCATACATGCGCTCACAACTAATGAATCTGAACTTTGGAGATAATACTTATGTAACTTTATAATTCTTATTAATAGCCAAAACCATAAATGACTTTTCCGAAAACGGTAATCTTTACCTCCCAGAATTTTTGGCCGTCACGGAACATATTGTTTAAACGACCACCGAGACAGATCTAGCTACTTTATCAGAGTAAGCAACAGGGTTATGGAACAAAAATCAGTTATCACCATTCTCTTTAGATTTAATAAAATTTTGGCTGTTCAATATTTCGAGTTCAATCCTTACCGAATCCCTTGGAATTATTCGTTTGTATCTTTACTATTTTCTTTTCTTATTACGTTAGAGTGTCAAAATATCACGACGATACTGTCGCTGATTATTGTGCCGAGATAAAAAAAAAATGCCGGTCTATTATACTAAACTACGCAGTAACACCATTCGGAAAGGTATACACCCACAATTATCGACCCCAGCTATGGGCTAAATAACTAGTTGCGCTATATTCGTATACAATAGGTATTGAATTTCGTTTACTATATTTATTGTATTTCGGCATAAAATAACCAAGAAGGAAAATATATCTTGTGATTTTGTATTAAATAAGCTAAAAAAAAGGGTTGGTATGCCATAAAACAGCCAAACAAAACCATTGCATTGTTTCAGTTACGAAACTGAAGTCAGGGTTTAAATACATTTTTTTTCGAAATAAGAGTTTAATTAACAGCAGTTTACTGCAAAAAAAAACTCAGTATGTTTGCGGTTGTTTCTATATAAAATTAAACGGTTTGAAAAAAAGTAGTACATTTTCTAGTTGTCTCCTCGACTTGTCTCTATGCTTGCCAGAAATATGCGATGCGAAAAATATAGCCTCTCCATACTGAATGGCCGTTCGTCTGTGGTGAAGAGAAACATCCTTCTCGAGATTACCCTGTTAATATGCATAGGCATAGACAGAACATGGCGGATCTAGAGGAATAAACTTTGACTATAAATCCTGCTTTTCTACAAGTCGCAATCGTTTCTGTTGCATTTATCGACAAACCGACGATCTGGTTCTGAGAACAGCATAGCTTAGCATATGATTGTATATATTTGACAATGTGAAGGCATAACTGCTCCATTTAGTGGTGTACCATGGATGATATGCTGTTTTACGTGCTGCATATGCAATCAGCTTTTAGAAAAAGAACATGTTTTACCATCAATTGATCGATGACTCAGAAGAAGTAACAAGTGTCTGTATATAACATCAGCTGAATAGCGGAACCTCGGTCTCTTCGGACCACAACTCTAACCAAGAAGCTACCACCATTTTTTCAGAAGTCATTCCTTCGAAATTGAGAAGCCGATGCCCTGACAATGGTTAGAGACCAATTTCTCTTTGTCATAAGATTACGTGCGCGTAGGGCCTTGGAAATCTGATGAAAAGTCGGTGGTCGGAGGGAGAATAGGGTCGGGCGGAATGATAAGGAATCATTTGGTTGGTCGGACGAACGAACGAGATGTCGGGTGAACGGCGAGGTTAACGTCGGTGGGATAAAAGGGGGAAGCAGGGCTCTGCTCTATTATCTCAGACCATCTTCTCACACGTCCGCCTTGATTGCTGGCATCGCCGAAAATTCGACACCCGGGGAAAAAGAATCAATCAATGCAGGCTGGTTTTGATTGGGCAGAGCGGACACGAGGCGCGATAACTCAATTACTGGACACCAGGTGGCACTCTTGGAGAATTCGTTGGCCATTCGCGCTGGTGATCTTGCTTTAGTTTCACATTATCTTATATCTGTATTTTATTTTCGAAGAATATTCCTCAGACATTTTCAATCTCTCTCTCGCTCTCTCTCTCTCATATATATACTTTCTGTCATCCTCTATCTAGAAATCAGTCGTTTTATACGTATATATCTATCTCAGTCTGCCAATATATCTTATCTCGCTCTCGCAATATATATATATATATATATATATATATATATATATATATATATATATATATATATATATATATATATATAGTAAATATGTTAAGAAGGCTGGGGGCAATGCAGAATGCCAGATTTAATAGAAGCTGGAAAAACAAAAATAATAAATCATATTTATTTTTCTTTACAATCTTACATGAGAGCAAGTGTGGTGTCGGCTGTGTGTATTGTCCGGATGATGATTAAGAACCATTTAATATTTCGGGAAAATCTTCCCTTTGTCAAAATTAACCACCGAAGGAAAAATCCGTCTGTGTGGAGAATTCGCCAAAATTGGTGCCTAATATATATATATATATATATATATATATATATATATATATATATATATATAACTTTTTTAGATAATTAAAACAAGGATCATGTCAACCTTTTTAAACACACTCATAATAAAATCCAACAACAACCTATCATTCAAAGTGCACTGCAAGATCACCCACATGAACGATGATATACATTTCTATTCACACAATAACAACAAAATAAAAGCAGGTATAAAAATTAGCTTTCTTCTACTGTAGTCCTCAATATATAAATGAGAAAACGAAATACATCACAAATTATTTTCAAAACACATTTCATATTAAAAGCAACTAAAAATGTCATACAGATATTCTCGTAAAACAATAAACAAAAATCTAAAATACCGAACATTTAACTCATAAATAGACATCATTTTTTACCCACTTATTCTAATAACACAGTAATTTGCGACACGTTTAATAAACTACGAATCCTGACAATACAAACCACATTACAGACTAATAAAAAAAACATTAAATACATCGAGATAATTTGTAATAATTATTGACTAAATGGATAACTGAATAAATTTAATACTTAAATTTTTCATGATTATTGACTAAATAGATGACTAAATTAATTTAATACTTTAATTTCAAATAAGTATTTACTAAATACATCACTGAACCAATTAAATACTTTAATAAAAAATAATTATTGACTAAATAGATAACTGAATTCATTTAATATTTAAATTAAAAATAATCATTGACTACATATACAACTGAATTAATTGAATACTTTAATATTTAATCATTATTGACTAAATGGATAACTGAATTTATAGAATACTTTAATTTGAAATAATTATTGACTAAATAGATAACTGAATTAGTTTCATACTTTAATTTTTAATAATTATTAACTACATAGATAACTGAAGTAATTTAATACTTTAATTTTTAATAATTATTAACTACATAGATAACTGAAGTAATTTAATACTTTAATTTTTAATAATTATTAACTACATAGATAACTGAATTAGTTTCATACTTTAATTTTTAATAATTATTGACTAAATAGATAACTGAAGTAATTTAATACTTTAATTTTTAATAATTATTAACTACATAGATAACTGAATTAGTTTCATACTTTAATTTTTAATAATTATTAACTACATAGATAACTGAAGTAATTTAATACTTTAATTTTTAACAATTATTAACTACATAGATAACTGAATTAGTTTCATACTTTAATTTTTAATAATTATTAACTACATAGATAACTGAAGTAATTTAATACTTTAATTTTTAATAATTATTAACTACATAGATAACTGAAGTAATTTAATACTTTAATTTTTAATAATTATTAACTACATAGATAACTGAATTCATTTAATATTTAAATTAAAAATAATCATTGACTACATATACAACTGAATTAATTGAATACTTTAATATTTAATCATTATTGACTAAATGGATAACTGAATTTATAGAATACTTTAATTTGAAATAATTATTGACTAAATAGATAACTGAATTAGTTTCATACTTTAATTTTTAATAATTATTAACTACATAGATAACTGAAGTAATTTAATACTTTAATTTTTAATAATTATTGACTACATAGATAACTGAAGTAATTTAATACTTTAATTTTTAATAATTATTAACTACATAGATCACTGAATTAGTTTCATACTTTAATTTTTAATAATTATTGACTAAATAGATAACTGAAGTAATTTAATACTTTAATTTTTAATAATTATTAACTACATAGATAACTGAATTAGTTTCATACTTACATTTTTAATAATTATTAACTACATAGATAACTGAAGTAATTTAATACTTTAATTTTTAATAATTATTAACTACATAGATAACTGAATTAGTTTCATACTTTAATTTTTAATAATTATTGACTAAATAGATAACTGAATTAGTTTCATAGTTTAATTCTTAATAATTATTGACTAAATAGATAACTGAAGTAATTTAATACTTTTATTTTTAATAATTATTAACTACATAGATAACTGAAGTAATTTAATACTTTAATTTTTAATAATTATTAACTACATAGATAACTGAAGTAATTTAATACTTTAATTTTTAATAATTATTAACTACATAGATAACTGAAGTAATTTAATACTTTAATTTTTAATAATTATTAACTACATAGATAACTGAATTAGTTTCATACTTTAATTTTTAATAATTATTGACTAAATAGATAACTGAAGTAATTTAATACTTTAATTTTTAATAATTATTAACTACATAGATAACTGAATTAGTTTCATACTTTAATTTTTAATAATTATTAACTACATAGATAACTGAAGTAATTTAATACTTTAATTTTTAATAATTATTAACTACATAAATAACTGAATTAGTTTCATACTTTAATTTTTAATAATTATTAACTACATAGATAACTGAAGTAATTTAATACTTTAATTTTTAATAATTATTAACTACATAGATAACTGAAGTAATTTAATACTTTAATTTTTAATAATTATTAACTACATAGATAACTGAATTAGTTTCATACTTTAATTTTTAATAATTATTGACTAAATAAAATAACTGAAGTAATTTAATACTTTAATTTTTAATAATTATTAACTACATAGATAACTGAATTAGTTTCATACTTTAATTTTTAATAATTATTGACTAAATAGATAACTGACGTAATTTAATACTTTAATTTTTAATAATTATTAACTACATAGATAACTGAATTAGTTTCATACTTTAATTTTTAATAATTATTAACTACATAGATAGCTGAAGTAATTTAATACTTTAATTTTTAATAATTATTAACTACATAGATAACTGAAGTAATTTAATACTTTAATTTTTAATTATTATTGACTAAATAGATAACTGAAGTAATTTAATACTTTAATTTTTAATAAGTATTAACTACATAGATAACTGAATTTGTTTCATACTTTAATTTTTAATAATTATTAACTACATAGATAACTGAAGTAATTTAATACTTTAATTTTTAATAATTATTAACTACATAGATAACTGAATTAGTTTCATACTTTAATTTTTAATAATTATTAACTACATAGATAACTGAAGTAATTTAATACTTTAATTTTTAATAATTATTAACTACATAGATAACTGAAGTAATTTAATACTTTAATTTTTAATAATTATTAACTACATAGATAACTGAATTAGTTTCATACTTTAATTTTTAATAATTATTGACTAAATAGATAACTGAAGTAATTTAATACTTTAATTTTTAATAATTATTAACTACATAGATAACTGAATTAGTTTCATACTTTAATTTTTAATAATTATTGACTAAATAGATAACTGAAGTAATTTAATACTTTAATTTTTTATAATTATTAACTATATAGATAACTGAATTAGTTTCATACTTTAATTTTTAATAATTATTAACTACATAGATAACTGAAGTAATTTAATACTTTAATTTTTAATAATTATTAACTACATAGATAACAGAATTAGTTTCATACTTTAATTTTTAATAATTATTAACTACATAGATAACTGAAGTAATTTAATACTTTAATTTTTAATAATTATTAACTACATAGATAACTGAATTAGTTTCATACTTTAATTTTTAATAATTATTAACTACATAGATAACTGAAGTAATTTAATACTTTAATTTTTAATAATTATTAACTACATAGATAACTGAATAAGTTTCATACTTTAATTTTTAATAATTATTGACTAAATAGATAACTGAAGTAATTTAATACTTTAATTTTTAATAATTATTAACTACATAGATAACTGAATTAGTTTCATACTTTAATTTTTAATAATTATTGACTAAATAGATAACTGAAGTAATTTAATACTTTAATTTTTAATAATTATTAACTACATAGATAACTGAATTAGTTTCATACTTTAATGTTTAATAATTATTAACTACATAGATAACTGAAGTAATTTAATACTTTAATTTTTAATAATTATTAACTACATAGATAACTGAAGTAATTTAATACTTTAATTTTTAATTATTATTGACTAAATAGATAACTGAAGTAATTTAATACTTTAATTTTTAATAATTATTAACTACATAGATAACTGAATTAGTTTCATACTTTAATTTTTAATAATTATTAACTACATAGATAACTGAAGTAATTTAATACTTTAATTTTTAATAATCATTAACTACATAGATAACTGAATTAGTTTCATACTTTAATTTTTAATAATTATTAACTACATAGATAACTGAAGTAATTTAATACTTTAATTTTTAATAATTATTAACTACATAGATAACTGAAGTAATTTAATACTTTAATTTTTAATAATTATTAACTACATAGATAACTGAATTAGTTTCATACTTTAATTTTTAATAATTATTGACTAAATAGATAACTGAAGTAATTTAATACTTTAATTTTTAATAATTATTAACTACCTAGATAACTGAATTAGTTTCACACTTTAATTTTTAATAATTATTGACTAAATAGATAACTGAAGTAATTTAATACTTTAATTTTTAACAATTATTAACTACATAGATAACTGAATTGGTTTCATACTTTAATTTTTAATAATTATTAACTACATAGATAACTGAAGTAATTTAATACTTTAATTTTTAATAATTATTAACTACATAGATAACTGAATTAGTTTCATACTTTAATTTTTAATAATTATTGACTAAATAGATAACTGAAGTAATTTAATACTTTAATTTTTAATAATTATTAACTACATAGATAACTGAATTAGTTTCATACTTTAATTTTTAATAATTATTGACTACATAGATAACTGAAGTTATTTTATACTTTAATTTTTAATAATTATTAACTACATAGATAACTGAATTAGTTTCATACTTTAATTTTTAATAATTATTGACTAAATAGATAACTGAAGTAATTTAATACTTTAATTTTTAATAATTATTAACTACATAGATAACTGAAGTAATTTAATACTTTAATTTTTAATAATTATTAACATCATAGATAACTGAAGTAATTAAATACTTTAATTTTTAATAATTATTAACTACATAGATAACTGAAGTAATTTAATACTTTAATTTTTAATAATTATTAACTACATAGATAACTGAATTAGTTTCATACTTTAATTTTTAATAATTATTGACTAAATAGATAACTGAAGTAATTTAATATTTTAATTTTTAATAATTATTAACTACATAGATAACTGAAGTAATTTAATACTTTAATTTTTAATAATTATTAACTACATAGATAACTGAATTAGTTTCATACTTTAATTTTTAATAATTATTGACTAAATAGATAACTGAAGTAATTTAATACTTTAATTTTTAATAATTATTAACTACATAGATAACTGAAGTAATTTAATACTTTAATTTTTAATAATTATTAACTACATAGATAACTGAAAGAATTTAATACTTTAATTTTTAATAATTATTAACTACATAGATAACTGAAGTAATTTAATACTTTAATTTTTAATAATTATTAACTACATAGATAACTGAAGTAATTTAATACTTTAATTTTTAATAATTATTAACTACATAGATAACTGAATTAGTTTCATACTTTAATTTTTAATAATTATTGACTAAATAAATAACTGAAGTAATTTAATACTTTAATTTTTAATAATTATTGACTAAATAGATAACTGAAGTAATTTAATACTTTAATTTTTAATAATTATTAACTACATAGATAACTGAAGTAATTTAATACTTTAATTTTTAATAATTATTAACTACATAGATAACTGAAGTAATTTAATACTTTAATTTTTAATAATTATTAACTACATAGATAACTGAAGTAATTTAATACTTTAATTTTTAATAATTATTAACTACATAGATAACTGAAGTAATTTAATACTTTAATTTTTAATAATTATTAACTACATAGATAACTGAAGTAATTTAATACTTTAATTTTTAATAATTATTAACTACATAGATAACTGAATTAGTTTATTACTTTAATTTTTAATAATTATAAACTACATAGATAACTGAAGTAATTTAATACTTTAATTTTTAATAATTATTAACTACATAGTTAATTGAATTAGTTTCATACTTTAATTTTTAATAATTATTGACTAAATAGATAACTGAAGTAATTTAATACTTTAATTTTTAATAATTATTAACTACATAGATAACTGAATTAGTTTCATACTTTAATTTTTAATAATTATTGACTAAATAGATAACTGAAGGAATTTAATACTTTAATTTTTAATAATTATTTACTACATAGATAACTGAAGTAATTTAATACTTTAATTTTTAATAATTATTAACTACATAGATAACTGAAGTAATTTAATACTTTAATTTTTAATAATTATTAACTACATAGATAACTGAAGTAATTTAATACTTTAATTTTTAATAATTATTAACTACATAGATAACTGAATTAGTTTCATACTTTAATTTTTAATAATTATTGACTAAATAGATAACTGAAGTAATTTAATACTTTAATTTTTAATAATTATTAACTACATAGATAACTGAATTAGTTTCATACTTTAATTTTTAATAATTATTGACTAAATAGATAACTGAAGTAATTTAATACTTTAATTTTTAATAATTATTAACTACATAGATAACTGAAGTAATTTAATACTTTAATTTTTAATAATTATTAACTACATAGAAACTGAAGTAATTTAATACTTTAATTTTTAATAATTATTAACTACATAGATAACTGAAGTAATTTAATACTTTAATTTTTAATAATTATTAACTACATAGATAACTGAAGTAATTTAATACTTTAATTTTTAATAATTATTAACTACATAGATAACTGAATTAGTTTCATACTTTAATTTTTAATAATTATTGACTAAATAGATAACTGAAGTAATTTAATACTTTAATTTTTAATAATTATTCACTACATAGATAACTGAATTAGTTTAATACTTTAATTTTTAATAATTATTAACTACATAGATAACTGAAGTAATTTTATACTTTAATTTTTAATAATTATTAACTACATAGATAACTGAATTAGTTTCATACTTTAATTTTTAATAATTATTGACTAAATAGATAACTGAAGTAATTTAATACTTTAATTTTTAATAATTATTGACTAAATAGATAACTGAATTCATTTAATATTTAAATTAAAAATAATTATTGACTACATATAAAACTTAATTAATTGAATACTTTAATATTTAATGATTATTGACTAAATAGATAACTGAATTCATTTAATATTTAAAGTAAAAATAATCATTGACTACATATACAACTGAATTAATTGAATACTTTAATATTTAATCATTATTGACTAAATGGATAACTGAATTTATAGAATACTTTAATTTGAAAAAATTATTGACTTAATAGATAACTGAATTAGTTTCATAGTTTAATTCTTAATAATTATTGACTAAATAGATAACTGAAGTAATTTAATACTTTAATTTTTAATAATTATAAACTACATAGATAACTGAAGTAATTTAATACTTTAATTTTTAATAATTATTAACTACATAGTTAACTGAATTAGTTTCATACTTTAATTTTTAATAATTATTGACTAAATAGATAACTGAAGTAATTTAATACTTTAATTTTTAATAATTATTAACTACATAGATAACTGAATTAGTTTCATACTTTAATTTTTAATAATTATTGACTAAATAGATAACTGAAGTAATTTAATACTTTAATTTTTAATAATTATTATCTACATAGATAACTGAATTAGTTTCATACTTTAATTTTTAATAATTATTAACTACATAGATAACTGAAGTAATTTAATACTTTAATTTTTAATAATTATTAACTACATAGATAACTGAATTAGTTTCATACTTTAATTTTTAATAATTATTAACTACATAGATAACTGAAGTAATTTAATACTTTAATTTTTAATAATTATAAACTACATAGATAACTGAAGTAATTTAATACTTTAATTTTTAATAATTATTAACTACATAGATAACTGAATTAGTTTCATACTTTAATTTTTAATAATTATTGACTAAATAGATAACTGAAGTAATTTAATACTTTAATTTTTAATAATTATTAACTACATAGATAACTGAAGTAATTTAATACTTTAATTTTTAATAATTATTAACTACATAGATAACTGAAGTAATTTAATACTTTAATTTTTAATAATTATTAACTACATAGATAACTGAAGTAATTTAATACTTTAATTTTTAATAATTATTAACTACATAGATAACTGAAGTAATTTAATACTTTAATTTTTAATAATTATTAACTACATAGATAACTGAATTAGTTTCATACTTTAATTTTTAATAATTATTGACTAAATAGATAACTGAAGTAATTTAATACTTTAATTTTTAATAATTATTAACTACATAGATAACTGAAGTAATTTAATACTTTAATTTTTAATAATTATTAACTACATAGATAACTGAATTAGTTTCATACTTTAATTTTTAATAATTATTGACTAAATAGATAACTGAAGTAATTTAATACTTTAATTTTTAATAATTATTAACTACATAGATAACTGAAGTAATTTAATACTTTAATTTTTAATAATTATTAACTACATAGATAACTGAAGTAATTTAATACTTTAATTTTTAATAATTATTAACTACATAGATAACTGAAGTAATTTAATACTTTAATTTTTAATAATTATTAACTACATAGATAACTGAAGTAATTTAATACTTTAATTTTTAATAATTATTAACTACATAGATGACTGAATTAGTTTCATACTTTAATTTTTAATAATTATTGACTAAATAGATAACTGAAGTAATTTAATACTTTAATTTTTAATAATTATTAACTACATAGATAACTGAATTAGTTTAATACTTTAATTTTTAATAATTATTAACTACATAGATAACTGAAGTAATTTTATACTTTAATTTTTAATAATTATTAACTACATAGATAACTGAATTAGTTTCATACTTTAATTTTTAATAATTATTGACTAAATAGATAACTGAAGTAATTTAATACTTTAATTTTTAATAATTATTAACTACATAGATAACTGAATTAGTTTCATACTTTAATTTTTAATAATTATTAACTACATAGATAACTGAAGTAATTTAATACTTTAATTTTTAATAATTATAAACTACATAGATAACTGAAGTAATTTAATACTTTAATTTTTAATAATTATTAACTACATAGTTAACTGAATTAGTTTCATACTTTAATTTTAATTAATTATTGACTAAATAGATAACTGAAGTAATTGAATACTTTCATTTTATAATTATTAACTACATAGATAACTGAATTAGTTTCATACTTTAATTTTTAATAATTATTGACTAAATAGATAACTGAAGTAATTTAATACTTTAATTTTTAATAATTATTAACTACATAGATAACTGAAGTAATTTAATACTTTAATTTTTCATAATTATAAACTACATAGATAACTGAAGTAATTTAATACTTTAATTTTTAATAATTATTAACTACATAGATAACTGAAGTAATTTAATACTTTAATTTTTAATAATTATTAACTACATAGATAACTGAAGTAATTTAATTCTTTAATTTTTAATAATTATTAACTACATAGATAACTGAAGTAATTTAATACTTTAATTTTTAATAATTATTAACTACATAGATAACTGAAGTAATTTAATACTTTAATTTTTAATAATTATTAACTACATAGATAACTGAATTAGTTTCATACTTTAATTTTTAATAATTATTGACTAAATAGATAACTGAAGTAATTTAATACTTTAATTTTTAATAATTATTAACTACATAGATAACTGAATTAGTTTAATACTTTAATTTTTAATAATTATTAACTACATAGATAACTGAAGTAATTTTATACTTTAATTTTTAATAATTATTAACTACATAGATAACTGAATTAGTTTCATACTTTAATTTTTAATAATTATTGACTAAATAGATAACTGAAGTAATTTAATACTTTAATTTTTAATAATTATTGACTAAATAGATAACTGAATTCATTTAATATTTAAATTAAAAATAATTATTGACTACATATAAAACTGAATTAATTGAATACTTTAATATTTAATGATTATTGACTAAATAGATTACTGAATTCATTTAATATTTAAATTAAAAATAATCATTGACTACATATACAACTGAATTAATTGAATACTTTAATATTTAATCATTATTGACTAAATGGATAACTTAATTTATAGAATACTTTAATTTGAAATAATTATTGACTAAATAGATAACTGAATTAGTTTCATACTTTAATTTTTAATAATTATTAACTACATAGATAACTGAAGTAATTTAATACTTTAATTTTTAATAATTATTAACTACATAGATAACTGAAGTAATTTAATACTTTAATTTTTAATAATTATTAACTACATAGATAACTGAATTAGTTTCATACTTTAATTTTTAATAATTATTGACTAAATAGATAACTGAAGTAATTTAATACTTTAATTTTTAATAATTATTAACTACATAGATAACTGAATTAGTTTCATACTTTAATTTTTAATAATTATTAACTACATAGATAACTGAAGTAATTTAATACTTTAATTTTTAACAATTATTAACTACATAGATAACTGAATTAGTTTCATACTTTAATTTTTAATAATTATTAACTACATAGATAACTGAAGTAATTTAATACTTTAATTTTTAATAATTATTAACTACATAGATAACTGAAGTAATTTAATACTTTAATTTTTAATAATTATTAACTACATAGATAACTGAATTCATTTAATATTTAAATTAAAAATAATCATTGACTACATATACAACTGAATTAATTGAATACTTTAATATTTAATCATTATTGACTAAATGGATAACTGAATTTATAGAATACTTTAATTTGAAATAATTATTGACTAAATAGATAACTGAATAAGTTTCATACTTTAATTTTTAATAATTATTAACTACATAGATAACTGAAGTAATTTAATACTTTAATTTTTAATAATTATTGACTACATAGATAACTGAAGTAATTTAATACTTTAATTTTTAATAATTATTAACTACATAGATAACTGAATTAGTTTCATACTTTAATTTTTAATAATTATTGACTAAATAGATAACTGAAGTAATTTAATACTTTAATTTTTAATAATTATTAACTACATAGATAACTGAATTAGTTTCATACTTTAATTTTTAATAATTATTAACTACATAGATAACTGAAGTAATTTAATACTTTAATTTTTAATAATTATTAACTACATAGATAACTGAAGTAATTTAATACTTTAATTTTTAATAATTATTAACTACATAGATAACTGAATTAGTTTCATACTTTAATTTTTAATAATTATTGACTAAATAGATAACTGAATTAGTTTCATAGTTTAATTCTTAATAATTATTGACTAAATAGATAACTGAAGTAATTTAATACTTTTATTTTTAATAATTATTAACTACATAGATAACTGAAGTAATTTAATACTTTAATTTTTAATAATTATTAACTACACAGATAACTGAAGTAATTTAATACTTTAATTTTTAATAATTATTAACTACATAGATAACTGAAGTAATTTAATACTTTAATTTTTAATAATTATTAACTACATAGATCACTGAATTAGTTTCATACTTTAATTTTTAATAATTATTGACTAAATAGATAACTGAAGTAATTTAATACTTTAATTTTTAATAATTATTAACTACATAGATAACTGAATTAGTTTCATACTTTAATTTTTAATAATTATTAACTACATAGATAACTGAAGTAATTTAATACTTTAATTTTTAATAATTATTAACTACATAAATAACTGAATTAGTTTCATACTTTAATTTTTAATAATTATTAACTACATAGATAACTGAAGTAATTTAATACTTTAATTTTTAATAATTATTAACTACATAGATAACTGAAGTAATTTAATACTTTAATTTTTAATAATTATTAACTACATAGATAACTGAATTAGTTTCATACTTTAATTTTTAATAATTATTGACTAAATAAAATAACTGAAGTAATTTAATACTTTAATTTTTAATAATTATTAACTACATAGATAACTGAATTAGTTTCATACTTTAATTTTTAATAATTATTGACTAAATAGATAACTGAAGTAATTTAATACTTTAATTTTTAATAATTATTAACTACATAGATAACTGAATTAGTTTCATACTTTAATTTTTAATAATTATTAACTACATAGATAGCTGAAGTAATTTAATACTTTAATTTTTAATAATTATTAACTACATAGATAACTGAAGTAATTTAATACTTTAATTTTTAATTATTATTGACTAAATAGATAACTGAAGTAATTTAATACTTTAATTTTTAATAAGTATTAACTACATAGATAACTGAATTAGTTTCATACTTTAATTTTTAATAATTATTAACTACATAGATAACTGAAGTAATTTAATACTTTAATTTTTAATAATTATTAACTACATAGATAACTGAATTAGTTTCATACTTTAATTTTTAATAATTATTAACTACATAGATAACTGAAGTAATTTAATACTTTAATTTTTAATAATTATTAACTACATAGATAACTGAAGTAATTTAATACTTTAATTTTTAATAATTATTAACTACATAGATAACTGAATTAGTTTCATACTTTAATTTTTAATAATTATTGACTAAATAGATAACTGAAGTAATTTAATACTTTAATTTTTAATAATTATTAACTACATAGATAACTGAATTAGTTTCATACTTTAATTTTTAATAATTATTGACTAAATAGATAACTGAAGTAATTTAATACTTTAATTTTTTATAATTATTAACTACATAGATAACTGAATTAGTTTCATACTTTAATTTTTAATAATTATTAACTACATAGATAACTGAAGTAATTTAATACTTTAATTTTTAATAATTATTAACTACATAGATAACTGAATTAGTTTCATACTTTAATTTTTAATAATTATTAACTACATAGATAACTGAAGTAATTTAATACTTTAATTTTTAATAATTATTAACTACATAGATAACTGAATTAGTTTCATACTTAAATTTTTAATAATTATTAACTACATAGATAACTGAAGTAATTTAATACTTTAATTTTTAATAATTATTAACTACATAGATAACTGAATTAGTTTCATACTTTAATTTTTAATAATTATTGACTAAATAGATAACTGAAGTAATTTAATACTTTAATTTTTAATAATTATTAACTACATAGATAACTGAATTAGTTTCATACTTTAATTTTTAATAATTATTGACTAAATAGATAACTGAAGTAATTTAATACTTTAATTTTTAATAATTATTAACTACATAGATAACTGAATTAGTTTCATACTTTAATGTTTAATAATTATTAACTACATAGATAACTGAAGTAATTTAATACTTTAATTTTTAATAATTATTAACTACATAGATAACTGAAGTAATTTAATACTTTAATTTTTAATTATTATTGACTAAATAGATAACTGAAGTAATTTAATACTTTAATTTTTAATAATTATTAACTACATAGATAACTGAATTAGTTTCATACTTTAATTTTTAATAATTATTAACTACATAGATAACTGAAGTAATTTAATACTTTAATTTTTAATAATCATTAACTACATAGATAACTGAATTAGTTTCATACTTTAATTTTTAATAATTATTAACTACATAGATAACTGAAGTAATTTAATACTTTAATTTTTAATAATTATTAACTACATAGATAACTGAAGTAATTTAATACTTTAATTTTTAATAATTATTAACTACATAGATAACTGAATTAGTTTCATACTTTAATTTTTAATAATTATTGACTAAATAGATAACTGAAGTAATTTAATACTTTAATTTTTAATAATTATTAACTACCTAGATAACTGAATTAGTTTCATACTTTAATTTTTAATAATTATTGACTAAATAGATAACTGAAGTAATTTAATACTTTAATTTTTAATAATTATTAACTATCTAGATAACTGAATTAGTTTCATACTTTAATTTTTAATAATTATTAACTACATAGATAACTGAAGTAATTTAATACTTTAATTTTTAACAATTATTAACTACATAGATAACTGAATTAGTTTCATACTTTAATTTTTAATAATTATTAACTACATAGATAACTGAAGTAATTTAATACTTTAATTTTTAATAATTATTAACTACATAGATAACTGAATTAGTTTCATACTTTAATTTTTAATAATTATTGACTAAATAGATAACTGAATTAGTTTCATACTTTAATTTTTAATAATTATTGACTAAATAGATAACTGAAGTAATTTAATATTTTAATTTTTAATAATTATTAACTACATAGATAACTGAAGTAATTTAATACTTTAATTTTTAATAATTATTAACTACATAGATAACTGAATTAGTTTCATACTTTAATTTTTAATAATTATTGACTAAATAGATAACTGAAGTAATTTAATACTTTAATTTTTAATAATTATTAACTACATAGATAACTGAAGTAATTTAATACTTTAATTTTTAATAATTATTAACTACATAGATAACTGAAGTAATTTAATACTTTAATTTTTAATAATTATTAACTACATAGATAACTGAAGTAATTTAATACTTTAATTTTTAATAATTATTAACTACATAGATAACTGAAGTAATTTAATACTTTAATTTTTAATAATTATTAACTACATAGATAACTGAATTAGTTTCATACTTTAATTTTTAATAATTATTGACTAAATAAATAACTGAAGTAATTTAATACTTTAATTTTTAATAATTATTGACTAAATAGATAACTGAAGTAATTTAATACTTTAATTTTTAATAATTATTAACTACATAGATAACTGAAGTAATTTAATACTTTAATTTTTAATAATTATTAACTACATAGATAACTGAAGTAATTTAATACTTTAATTTTTAATAATTATTAACTACATAGATAACTGAAGTAATTTAATACTTTAATTTTTAATAATTATTAACTACATAGATAACTGAAGTAATTTAATACTTTAATTTTTAATAATTATTAACTACATAGATAACTGAAGTAATTTAATACTTTAATTTTTAATAATTATTAACTACATAGATAACTGAATTAGTTTATTACTTTAATTTTTAATAATTATAAACTACATAGATAACTGAAGTAATTTAATACTTTAATTTTTAATAATTATTAACTACATAGTTAATTGAATTAGTTTCATACTTTAATTTTTAATAATTATTGACTAAATAGATAACTGAAGTAATTTAATACTTTAATTTTTAATAATTATTAACTACATAGATAACTGAATTAGTTTCATACTTTAATTTTTAATAATTATTGACTAAATAGATAACTGAAGGAATTTAATACTTTAATTTTTAATAATTATTTACTACATAGATAACTGAAGTAATTTAATACTTTAATTTTTAATAATTATTAACTACATAGATAACTGAAGTAATTTAATACTTTAATTTTTAATAATTATTAACTACATAGATAACTGAAGTAATTTAATACTTTAATTTTTAATAATTATTAACTACATAGATAACTGAATTAGTTTCATACTTTAATTTTTAATAATTATTGACTAAATAGATAACTGAAGTAATTTAATACTTTAATTTTTAATAATTATTAACTACATAGATAACTGAATTAGTTTCATACTTTAATTTTTAATAATTATTGACTAAATAGATAACTGAAGTAATTTAATACATTAATTTTTAATAATTATTAACTACATAGATAACTGAAGTAATTTAATACTTTAATTTTTAATAATTATTAACTACATAGAAACTGAAGTAATTTAATACTTTAATTTTTAATAATTATTAACTACATAGATAACTGAAGTAATTTAATACTTTAATTTTTAATAATTATTAACTACATAGATAACTGAAGTAATTTAATACTTTAATTTTTAATAATTATTAACTACATAGATAACTGAATTAGTTTCATACTTTAATTTTTAATAATTATTGACTAAATAGATAACTGAAGTAATTTAATACTTTAATTTTTAATAATTATTAACTACATAGATAACTGAATTAGTTTAATACTTTAATTTTTAATAATTATTAACTATATAGATAACTGAAGTAATTTTATACTTTAATTTTTAATAATTATTAACTACATAGATAACTGAATTAGTTTCATACTTTAATTTTTAATAATTATTGACTAAATAGATAACTGAAGTAATTTAATACTTTAATTTTTAATAATTATTGACTAAATAGATAACTGAATTCATTTAATATTTAAATTAAAAATAATTATTGACTACATATAAAACTTAATTAATTGAATACTTTAATATTTAATGATTATTGACTAAATAGATAACTGAATTCATTTAATATTTAAATTAAAAATAATCATTGACTACATATACAACTGAATTAATTGAATACTTTAATATTTAATCATTATTGACTAAATGGATAACTGAATTTATAGAATACTTTAATTTGAAAAAATTATTGACTTAATAGATAACTGAATTAGTTTCATAGTTTAATTCTTAATAATTATTGACTAAATAGATAACTGAAGTAATTTAATACTTTAATTTTTAATAATTATAAACTACATAGATAACTGAAGTAATTTAATACTTTAATTTTTAATAATTATTAACTACATAGTTTACTGAATTAGTTTCATACTTTAATTTTTAATAATTATTGACTAAATAGATAACTGAAGTAATTTAATACTTTAATTTTTAATAATTATTAACTACATAGATAACTGAATTAGTTTCATACTTTAATTTTTAATAATTATTGACTAAATAGATAACTGAAGTAATTTAATACTTTAATTTTTAATAATTATTAACTACATAGATAACTGAATTAGTTTCATACTTTAATTTTTAATAATTATTAACTACATAGATAACTGAAGTAATTTAATACTTTAATTTTTAATAATTATTAACTACATAGATAACTGAATTAGTTTCATACTTTAATTTTTAATAATTATTAACTACATAGATAACTGAAGTAATTTAATACTTTAATTTTTAATAATTATAAACTACATAGATAACTGAAGTAATTTAATACTTTAATTTTTAATAATTATTAACTACATAGTTAACTGAATTAGTTTCATACTTTAATTTTTAATAATTATTGACTAAATAGATAACTAGAGTAATTTAATACTTTAATTTTTAATAATTATTAACTACATAGATAACTGAATTAGTTTCATACTTTAATTTTTAATAATTATTGACTAAATAGATAACTGAAGTAATTTAATACTTTAATTTTTAATAATTATTAACTACATAGATAACTGAAGTAATTTTATACTTTAATTTTTAATAATTATTAACTACATAGATAACTGAAGTAATTTAATACTTTAATTTTTAATAATTATTAACTACATAGATAACTGAAGTAATTTAATACTTTAATTTTTAATAATTATTAACTACATAGATAACTGAATTAGTTTCATACTTTAATTTTTAATAATTATTGACTAAATAGATAACTGAAGTAATTTAATACTTTAATTTTTAATAATTATTAACTACATAGATAACTGAAGTAATTTAATACTTTAATTTTTAATAATTATTAACTACATAGATAACTGAATTAGTTTCATACTTTAATTTTTAATAATTATTGACTAAATAGATAACTGAAGTAATTTAATACTTTAATTTTTAATAATTATAAACTACATAGATAACTGAAGTAATTTAATACTTTAATTTTTAATAATTATTAACTACATAGATAACTGAAGTAATTTAATACTTTAATTTTTAATAATTATTAACTACATAGATAACTGAAGTAATTTAATACTTTAATTTTTAATAATTATTAACTACATAGATACCTGAAGTAATTTAATACTTTAATTTTTAATAATTATTAACTACATAGATAACTGAATTAGTTTCATACTTTAATTTTTAATAATTATTGACTAAATAGATAACTGAAGTAATTTAATACTTTAATTTTTAATAATTATTAACTACATAGATAACCGAAGTAATTTAATACTTTAATTTTTAATAATTATTAACTACATAGATAACTGAATTAGTTTCATACTTTAATTTTTAATAATTATGTACTAAATAGATAACTGAAGTAATTTAATACTTTAATTTTTAATAATTATTAACTACATAGATAACTGAAGTAATTTAATACTTTAATTTTTAATAATTATTAACTACATAGATAACTGAAGTAATTTAATACTTTAATTTTTAATAATTATTAACTACATAGATAACTGAAGTAATTTAATACTTTAATTTTTAATAATTATTAACTACATAGATAACTGAAGTAATTTAATACTTTAATTTTTAATAATTATTAAGTACATAGATGACTGAATTAGTTTCATACTTTAATTTTTAATAATTATTGACTAAATAGATAACTGAAGTAATTTAATACTTTAATTTTTAATAATTATTAACTACATAGATAACTGAATTAGTTTAATACTTTAATTTTTAATAATTATTAACTACATAGATAACTGAAGTAATTTTATACTTTAATTTTTAATAATTATTAACTACATAGATAACTGAATTAGTTTCATACTTTAATTTTTATAATTATTGACTAAATAGATAACTGAAGTAATTTAATACTTTAATTTTTAATAATTATTGACTAAATAAATAACTGAATTCATTTAATATTTAAATTAAAAATAATTATTGACTACATATAAAACTTAATTAATTGAATACTTTAATATTTAATGATTATTGACTAAATAGATAACTGAATTCATTTAATATTTAAATTAAAAATAATCATTGACTACATATACAACTGAATTAATTGAATACTTTAATATTTAATCATTATTGACTAAATGGATAACTGAATTTATAGAATACTTTAATTTGAAATAATTATTGACTAAATAGATAACTGAATTAGTTTCATAGTTTAATTCTTAATAATTATTGACTAAATAGATAACTGAAGTAATTTAATACTTTAATTTTTAATAATTATAAACTACATAGATAACTGAAGTAATTTAATACTTTAATTTTTAATAATTATTAACTACATAGTTAACTGAATTAGTTTCATACTTTAATTTTAATTAATTATTGACTAAATAGATAACTGAAGTAATTTAATACTTTAATTTTATAATTATTAACTACATAGATAACTGAATTAGTTTCATACTTTAATTTTTAATAATTATTGACTAAATAGATAACTGAAGTAATTTAATACTTTAATTTTTAATAATTATTAACTACATAGATAACTGAAGTAATTTAATACTTTAATTTTTCATAATTATTAACTACATAGATAACTGAAGTAATTTAATACTTTAATTTTTAATAATTATTAACTACATAGATAACTGAAGTAATTTAATACTTTAATTTTTAATAATTATTAACTACATAGATAACTGAAGTAATTTAATACTTTAATTTTTAATAATTATTAACTACATAGATAACTGAAGTAATTTAATACTTTAATTTTTAATAATTATTAACTACATAGATAACTGAAGTAATTTAATACTTTAATTTTTAATAATTATTAACTACATAGATAACTGAATTAGTTTCATACTTTAATTTTTAATAATTATTGACTAAATAGATAACTGAAGTAATTTAATACTTTAATTTTTAATAATTATTAACTACATAGATAACTGAATTAGTTTAATACTTTAATTTTTAATAATTATTAACTACATAGATAACTGAAGTAATTTTATACTTTAATTTTTAATAATTATTAACTACATAGATAACTGAATTAGTTTCATACTTTAATTTTTAATAATTATTGACTAAATAGATAACTGAAGTAATTTAATACTTTAATTTTTAATAATTATTGACTAAATAGATAACTGAATTCATTTAATATTTAAATTAAAAATAATTATTGACTACATATAAAACTGAATTAATTGAATACTTTAATATTTAATGATTATTGACTAAATAGATTACTGAATTCATTTAATATTTAAATTAAAAATAATCATTGACTACATATACAACTGAATTAATTGAATACTTTAATATTTAATCATTATTGACTAATTGGATAACTGAATTTATAGAATACTTTAATTTTAAATAATTATTGACTAAATAGATAACTGAATTAGTTTCATAGTTTTATTCTTAATAATTATTGACTAAATAGATAACTGAAGTAATTTAATATATTAATTTTTAATAATTATTAACTACATAGATAACTGAAGTAATTTAATACTTTAATTTTTAATAATTATTGACTAAATAGATAACTGAAGTAATTTAAAACTTTAATTTTTAATAATTATTAACTACATAGATAACTGAAGTAATTTAATACTTTAATTTTTAATAATTATTAACTACATAGATAACTGAATTAGTTTCATACTTTAATTTTTAATAATTATTAACTACATAGATAACTGAATTAGTTTCATACTTTAATTTTTAATAAATATTGACTAAATAGATAACTGAAGTAATTTAATACTTTAATTTTTAATAATTATTAACTACATAGATAACTGAAGTAATTTAATACTTTAATTTTTAATAATTATTAACTACATAGATAACTGAAGTAATTTAATACTTTAATTTTTAATAATTATTAACTACATAGATAACTAAAGTAATTTAATACTTTAATTTTTAATAATTATTAACTACATAGATAACTGAAGAAATTTAATACTTTAATTTTTAATAATTATTAACTACATAGATAACTGAAGTAATTTAATACTTTAATTTTTAATAATTATTAACTACATAGATAACTGAAGTAATTTAATACTTTAATTTTTAATAATTATTAACTACATAGATAACTGAATTAGTTTCATACTTTAATGTTTAATAATTATTGACTAAATAGATAACTGAAGTAATTTAATACTTTAATTTTTAATAATTATTAACTACATAGATAACTGAATTAGTTTCATACTTTAATTTTTAATAATTATTAACTACATAGATAACTGAAGTAATTTAATACTTTAATTTTTAATAATTATTAACTACATAGATAACTGAAGTAATTTAATACTTTAATTTTTAATAATTATTAACTACATAGATAACTAAAGTAATTTAATACTTTAATTTTTAATAATTATTAACTACATAGATAACTGAAGAAATTTAATACTTTAATTTTTAATAATTATTAACTACATAGATAACTGAAGTAATTTAATACTTTAATTTTTAATAATTATTAACTACATAGATAACTGAAGTAATTTAATACTTTAATTTTTAATAATTATTAACTACATAGATAACTGAATTAGTTTCATACTTTAATGTTTAATAATTATTGACTAAATAGATAACTGAAGTAATTTAATACTTTAATTTTTAATAATTATTAACTACATAGATAACTGAATTAGTTTCATACTTTAATTTTTAATAATTATTAACTACATAGATAACTGAAGTAATTTAATACTTTAATTTTTAATAATTATTAACTACATAGATAACTGAATTAGTTTCATACTTTAATTTTTAATAATTATTGACTAAATAGATTACTGAAGTAATTTAATACTTCAATTTTTAATAATTATTAACTACATAGATAACTGAATTAGTTTCATACTTTAATTTTTAATAATTATTAACTACATAGATAACTGAAGTAATTTAATACTTTAATTTTTAATAATTATTAACTACATAGATAACTGAATTAGTTTCATACTTTAATTTTTAATAATTATTGACTAAATAGATAACTGAAGTAATTTAATACTTTAATTTTTAATAATTATTAACTACATAGATAACTGAAGTAATTTAATACTTTAATTTTTAATAATTATTAACTACATAGATAACTGAAGTAATTTAATACTTTAATTTTTAATAATTATTAACTACATAGATAACTGAATTAGTTTCATACTTTAATTTTTAATAAATATTGACTAAATAGATAACTGAAGTAATTTAATACTTTAATTTTTAATAATTATTAACTACATAGATAACTGAAGTAATTTAATACTTTAATTTTTAATAATTATTAACTACATAGATAACTGAATTAGTTTCATACTTTAATTTTTAATAATTATTGACTAAATAGATAACTGAAGTAATTTAATACTTTAATTTTTAATAATTATTAACTACATAGATAACTGAATTAGTTTCATACATTAATTTTTAATAATTATTGACTAAATAGATAACTGAAGTAATTTAATACTTTAATTTTTAATAATTATTAACTACATAGATAACTGAATTAGTTTCATACTTTAATTTTTAATAATTATTGACTAAATAGATAACTGAAGTAATTTAATACTTTAATTTTTAATAATTATTAACTACATAGATAACTGAAGTAATTTAATACTTTAATTTTTAATAATTATTAACTACATAGATAACTGAAGTAATTTAATACTTTAATTTTTAATAATTATTAACTACATAGATAACTAAAGTAATTTAATACTTTAATTTTTAATAATTATTAACTACATCGATAACTGAAGAAATTTAATACTTTAATTTTTAATAATTATTAACTACATAGATAACTGAATTAGTTTCATACTTTAATTTTTAATAATTATTAACTACATAGATAACTGAAGTAATTTAATACTTTAATTTTTAATAATTATTAACTACATAGATAACTGAATTAGTTTCATACTTTAATTTTTAATAATTATTAACTACATAGATAACTGAAGTAATTTAATACTTTAATTTTTAATAATTATTAACTACATAGATAACTGAATTAGTTTCATACTTTAATTTTTAATAATTATTGACTAAATAGATAACTGAAGTAATATAATAATTTAATTTTTAATAATTATTAACTACATAGATAACTGAAGTAATTTAATACTTTAATTTTTAATAATTATTAACTACATAGATAACTGAATTAGTTTCATACTTTAATTTTTAATAATTATTGACTAAATAGATAACTGAAGTAATTTAATACTTTAATTTTTAATAATTATTAACTACATAGATAACTGAATTAGTTTCATACTTTAATTTTTAATAATTATTAACTACATAGATAACTGAAGTAATTTAATACTTTAATTTTTAATAATTATTAACTACATAGATAACCGAAGTAATTTAATACTTTAATTTTTAATAATTATTAACTACATAGATAACTGAATTAGTTTCATACTTTAATTTTTAATAATTATGTACTAAATAGATAACTGAAGTAATTTAATACTTTAATTTTTAATAATTATTAACTACATAGATAACTGAAGTAATTTAATACTTTAATTTTTAATAATTATTAACTACATAGATAACTGAAGTAATTTAATACTTTAATTTTTAATAATTATTAACTACATAGATAACTGAAGTAATTTAATACTTTAATTTTTAATAATTATTAACTACATAGATAACTGAAGTAATTTAATACTTTAATTTTTAATAATTATTAAGTACATAGATGACTGAATTAGTTTCATACTTTAATTTTTAATAATTATTGACTAAATAGATAACTGAAGTAATTTAATACTTTAATTTTTAATAATTATTAACTACATAGATAACTGAATTAGTTTAATACTTTAATTTTTAATAATTATTAACTACATAGATAACTGAAGTAATTTTATACTTTAATTTTTAATAATTATTAACTACATAGATAACTGAATTAGTTTCATACTTTAATTTTTATAATTATTGACTAAATAGATAACTGAAGTAATTTAATACTTTAATTTTTAATAATTATTGACTAAATAAATAACTGAATTCATTTAATATTTAAATTAAAAATAATTATTGACTACATATAAAACTTAATTAATTGAATACTTTAATATTTAATGATTATTGACTAAATAGATAACTGAATTCATTTAATATTTAAATTAAAAATAATCATTGACTACATATACAACTGAATTAATTGAATACTTTAATATTTAATCATTATTGACTAAATGGATAACTGAATTTATAGAATACTTTAATTTGAAATAATTATTGACTAAATAGATAACTGAATTAGTTTCATAGTTTAATTCTTAATAATTATTGACTAAATAGATAACTGAAGTAATTTAATACTTTAATTTTTAATAATTATTAACTACATAGATAACTGAAGTAATTTAATACTTTAATTTTTAATAATTATTAACTACATAGTTAACTGAATTAGTTTCATACTTTAATTTTAATTAATTATTGACTAAATAGATAACTGAAGTAATTTAATACTTTAATTTTATAATTATTAACTACATAGATAACTGAATTAGTTTCATACTTTAATTTTTAATAATTATTGACTAAATAGATAACTGAAGTAATTTAATACTTTAATTTTTAATAATTATTAACTACATAGATAACTGAAGTAATTTAATACTTTAATTTTTCATAATTATTAACTACATAGATAACTGAAGTAATTTAATACTTTAATTTTTAATAATTATTAACTACATAGATAACTGAAGTAATTTAATACTTTAATTTTTAATAATTATTAACTACATAGATAACTGAAGTAATTTAATACTTTAATTTTTAATAATTATTAACTACATAGATAACTGAAGTAATTTAATACTTTAATTTTTAATAATTATTAACTACATAGATAACTGAAGTAATTTAATACTTTAATTTTTAATAATTATTAACTACATAGATAACTGAATTAGTTTCATACTTTAATTTTTAATAATTATTGACTAAATAGATAACTGAAGTAATTTAATACTTTAATTTTTAATAATTATTAACTACATAGATAACTGAATTAGTTTCATACTTTAATTTTTAATAATTATTAACTACATAGATAACTGAAGTAATTTAATACTTTAATTTTTAATAATTATTAACTACATAGATAACCGAAGTAATTTAATACTTTAATTTTTAATAATTATTAACTACATAGATAACTGAATTAGTTTCATACTTTAATTTTTAATAATTATGTACTAAATAGATAACTGAAGTAATTTAATACTTTAATTTTTAATAATTATTAACTACATAGATAACTGAAGTAATTTAATACTTTAATTTTTAATAATTATTAACTACATAGATAACTGAAGTAATTTAATACTTTAATTTTTAATAATTATTAACTACATAGATAACTGAAGTAATTTAATACTTTAATTTTTAATAATTATTAACTACATAGATAACTGAAGTAATTTAATACTTTAATTTTTAATAATTATTAAGTACATAGATGACTGAATTAGTTTCATACTTTAATTTTTAATAATTATTGACTAAATAGATAACTGAATTAGTTTAATACTTTAATTTTTAATAATTATTAACTACATAGATAACTGAAGTAATTTTATACTTTAATTTTTAATAATTATTAACTACATAGATAACTGAATTAGTTTCATACTTTAATTTTTATAATTATTGACTAAATAGATAACTGAAGTAATTTAATACTTTAATTTTTAATAATTATTGACTAAATAAATAACTGAATTCATTTAATATTTAAATTAAAAATAATTATTGACTACATATAAAACTTAATTAATTGAATACTTTAATATTTAATGATTATTGACTAAATAGATAACTGAATTCATTTAATATTTAAATTAAAAATAATCATTGACTACATATACAACTGAATTAATTGAATACTTTAATATTTAATCATTATTGACTAAATGGATAACTGAATTTATAGAATACTTTAATTTGAAAAAATTATTGACTTAATAGATAACTGAATTAGTTTCATAGTTTAATTCTTAATAATTATTGACTAAATAGATAACTGAAGTAATTTAATACTTTAATTTTTAATAATTATAAACTACATAGATAACTGAAGTAATTTAATACTTTAATTTTTAATAATTATTAACTACATAGTTAACTGAATTAGTTTCATACTTTAATTTTTAATAATTATTGACTAAATAGATAACTGAAGTAATTTAATACTTTAATTTTTAATAATTATTAACTACATAGATAACTGAATTAGTTTCATACTTTAATTTTTAATAATTATTGACTAAATAGATAACTGAAGTAATTTAATACTTTAATTTTTAATAATTATTATCTACATAGATAACTGAATTAGTTTCATACTTTAATTTTTAATAATTATTAACTACATAGATAACTGAAGTAATTTAATACTTTAATTTTTAATAATTATTAACTACATAGATAACTGAATTAGTTTCATACTTTAATTTTTAATAATTATTAACTACATAGATAACTGAAGTAATTTAATACTTTAATTTTTAATAATTATAAACTACATAGATAACTGAAGTAATTTAATACTTTAATTTTTAATAATTATTAACTACATAGATAACTGAATTAGTTTCATACTTTAATTTTTAATAATTATTGACTAAATAGATAACTGAAGTAATTTAATACTTTAATTTTTAATAATTATTAACTACATAGATAACTGAAGTAATTTAATACTTTAATTTTTAATAATTATTAACTACATAGATAACTGAAGTAATTTAATACTTTAATTTTTAATAATTATTAACTACATAGATAACTGAAGTAATTTAATACTTTAATTTTTAATAATTATTAACTACATAGATAACTGAAGTAATTTAATACTTTAATTTTTAATAATTATTAACTACATAGATAACTGAATTAGTTTCATACTTTAATTTTTAATAATTATTGACTAAATAGATAACTGAAGTAATTTAATACTTTAATTTTTAATAATTATTAACTACATAGATAACTGAAGTAATTTAATACTTTAATTTTTAATAATTATTAACTACATAGATAACTGAATTAGTTTCATACTTTAATTTTTAATAATTATTGACTAAATAGATAACTGAAGTAATTTAATACTTTAATTTTTAATAATTATTAACTACATAGATAACTGAAGTAATTTAATACTTTAATTTTTAATAATTATTAACTACATAGATAACTGAAGTAATTTAATACTTTAATTTTTAATAATTATTAACTACATAGATAACTGAAGTAATTTAATACTTTAATTTTTAATAATTATTAACTACATAGATAACTGAAGTAATTTAATACTTTAATTTTTAATAATTATTAACTACATAGATGACTGAATTAGTTTCATACTTTAATTTTTAATAATTATTGACTAAATAGATAACTGAAGTAATTTAATACTTTAATTTTTAATAATTATTAACTACATAGATAACTGAATTAGTTTAATACTTTAATTTTTAATAATTATTAACTACATAGATAACTGAAGTAATTTTATACTTTAATTTTTAATAATTATTAACTACATAGATAACTGAATTAGTTTCATACTTTAATTTTTAATAATTATTGACTAAATAGATAACTGAAGTAATTTAATACTTTAATTTTTAATAATTATTAACTACATAGATAACTGAATTAGTTTCATACTTTAATTTTTAATAATTATTAACTACATAGATAACTGAAGTAATTTAATACTTTAATTTTTAATAATTATAAACTACATAGATAACTGAAGTAATTTAATACTTTAATTTTTAATAATTATTAACTACATAGTTAACTGAATTAGTTTCATACTTTAATTTTAATTAATTATTGACTAAATAGATAACTGAAGTAATTGAATACTTTCATTTTATAATTATTAACTACATAGATAACTGAATTAGTTTCATACTTTAATTTTTAATAATTATTGACTAAATAGATAACTGAAGTAATTTAATACTTTAATTTTTAATAATTATTAACTACATAGATAACTGAAGTAATTTAATACTTTAATTTTTCATAATTATAAACTACATAGATAACTGAAGTAATTTAATACTTTAATTTTTAATAATTATTAACTACATAGATAACTGAAGTAATTTAATACTTTAATTTTTAATAATTATTAACTACATAGATAACTGAAGTAATTTAATTCTTTAATTTTTAATAATTATTAACTACATAGATAACTGAAGTAATTTAATACTTTAATTTTTAATAATTATTAACTACATAGATAACTGAAGTAATTTAATACTTTAATTTTTAATAATTATTAACTACATAGATAACTGAATTAGTTTCATACTTTAATTTTTAATAATTATTGACTAAATAGATAACTGAAGTAATTTAATACTTTAATTTTTAATAATTATTAACTACATAGATAACTGAATTAGTTTAATACTTTAATTTTTAATAATTATTAACTACATAGATAACTGAAGTAATTTTATACTTTAATTTTTAATAATTATTAACTACATAGATAACTGAATTAGTTTCATACTTTAATTTTTAATAATTATTGACTAAATAGATAACTGAAGTAATTTAATACTTTAATATTTAATGATTATTGACTAAATAGATTACTGAATTCATTTAATATTTAAATTAAAAATAATCATTGACTACATATACAACTGAATTAATTGAATACTTTAATATTTAATCATTATTGACTAAATGGATAACTTAATTTATAGAATACTTTAATTTGAAATAATTATTGACTAAATAGATAACTGAATTAGTTTCATACTTTAATTTTTAATAATTATTAACTACATAGATAACTGAAGTAATTTAATACTTTAATTTTTAATAATTATTAACTACATAGATAACTGAAGTAATTTAATACTTTAATTTTTAATAATTATTAACTACATAGATAACTGAATTAGTTTCATACTTTAATTTTTAATAATTATTGACTAAATAGATAACTGAAGTAATTTAATACTTTAATTTTTAATAATTATTAACTACATAGATAACTGAATTAGTTTCATACTTTAATTTTTAATAATTATTAACTACATAGATAACTGAAGTAATTTAATACTTTAATTTTTAACAATTATTAACTACATAGATAACTGAATTAGTTTCATACTTTAATTTTTAATAATTATTAACTACATAGATAACTGAAGTAATTTAATACTTTAATTTTTAATAATTATTAACTACATAGATAACTGAAGTAATTTAATACTTTAATTTTTAATAATTATTAACTACATAGATAACTGAATTCATTTAATATTTAAATTAAAAATAATCATTGACTACATATACAACTGAATTAATTGAATACTTTAATATTTAATCATTATTGACTAAATGGATAACTGAATTTATAGAATACTTTAATTTGAAATAATTATTGACTAAATAGATAACTGAATTAGTTTCATACTTTAATTTTTAATAATTATTAACTACATAGATAACTGAAGTAATTTAATACTTTAATTTTTAATAATTATTGACTACATAGATAACTGAAGTAATTTAATACTTTAATTTTTAATAATTATTAACTACATAGATAACTGAATTAGTTTCATACTTTAATTTTTAATAATTATTGACTAAATAGATAACTGAAGTAATTTAATACTTTAATTTTTAATAATTATTAACTACATAGATAACTGAATTAGTTTCATACTTTAATTTTTAATAATTATTAACTACATAGATAACTGAAGTAATTTAATACTTTAATTTTTAATAATTATTAACTACATAGATAACTGAAGTAATTTAATACTTTAATTTTTAATAATTATTAACTACATAGATAACTGAATTAGTTTCATACTTTAATTTTTAATAATTATTGACTAAATAGATAACTGAATTAGTTTCATAGTTTAATTCTTAATAATTATTGACTAAATAGATAACTGAAGTAATTTAATACTTTTATTTTTAATAATTATTAACTACATAGATAACTGAAGTAATTTAATACTTTAATTTTTAATAATTATTAACTACATAGATAACTGAAGTAATTTAATACTTTAATTTTTAATAATTATTAACTACATAGATAACTGAAGTAATTTAATACTTTAATTTTTAATAATTATTAACTACATAGATCACTGAATTAGTTTCATACTTTAATTTTTAATAATTATTGACTAAATAGATAACTGAAGTAATTTAATACTTTAATTTTTAATAATTATTAACTACATAGATAACTGAATTAGTTTCATACTTTAATTTTTAATAATTATTAACTACATAGATAACTGAAGTAATTTAATACTTTAATTTTTAATAATTATTAACTACATAAATAACTGAATTAGTTTCATACTTTAATTTTTAATAATTATTATCTACATAGATAACTGAAGTAATTTAATACTTTAATTTTTAATAATTATTAACTACATAGATAACTGAAGTAATTTAATACTTTAATTTTTAATAATTATTAACTACATAGATAACTGAATTAGTTTCATACTTTAATTTTTAATAATTATTGACTAAATAAAATAACTGAAGTAATTTAATACTTTAATTTTTAATAATTATTAACTACATAGATAACTGAATTAGTTTCATACTTTAATTTTTAATAATTATTGACTAAATAGATAACTGAAGTAATTTAATACTTTAATTTTTAATAATTATTAACTACATAGATAACTGAATTAGTTTCATACTTTAATTTTTAATAATTATTAACTACATAGATAGCTGAAGTAATTTAATACTTTAATTTTTAATAATTATTAACTACATAGATAACTGAAGTAATTTAATACTTTAATTTTTAATTATTATTGACTAAATAGATAACTGAAGTAATTTAATACTTTAATTTTTAATAAGTATTAACTACATAGATAACTGAATTAGTTTCATACTTTAATTTTTAATAATTATTAACTACATAGATAACTGAAGTAATTTAATACTTTAATTTTTAATAATTATTAACTACATAGATAACTGAATTAGTTTCATACTTTAATTTTTAATAATTATTAACTACATAGATAACTGAAGTAATTTAATACTTTAATTTTTAATAATTATTAACTACATAGATAACTGAAGTAATTTAATACTTTAATTTTTAATAATTATTAACTACATAGATAACTGAATTAGTTTCATACTTTAATTTTTAATAATTATTGACTAAATAGATAACTGAAGTAATTTAATACTTTAATTTTTAATAATTATTAACTACATAGATAACTGAATTAGTTTCATACTTTAATTTTTAATAATTATTGACTAAATAGATAACTGAAGTAATTTAATACTTTAATTTTTTATAATTATTAACTACATAGATAACTGAATTAGTTTCATACTTTAATTTTTAATAATTATTAACTACATAGATAACTGAAGTAATTTAATACTTTAATTTTTAATAATTATTAACTACATAGATAACTGAATTAGTTTCATACTTTAATTTTTAATAATTATTAACTACATAGATAACTGAAGTAATTTAATACTTTAATTTTTAATAATTATTAACTACATAGATAACTGAATTAGTTTCATACTTAAATTTTTAATAATTATTAACTACATAGATAACTGAAGTAATTTAATACTTTAATTTTTAATAATTATTAACTACATAGATAACTGAATTAGTTTCATACTTTAATTTTTAATAATTATTGACTAAATAGATAACTGAAGTAATTTAATACTTTAATTTTTAATAATTATTAACTACATAGATAACTGAATTAGTTTCATACTTTAATTTTTAATAATTATTGACTAAATAGATAACTTAAGTAATTTAATACTTTAATTTTTAATAATTATTAACTACATAGATAACTGAATTAGTTTCATACTTTAATGTTTAATAATTATTAACTACATAGATAACTGAAGTAATTTAATACTTTAATTTTTAATAATTATTAACTACATAGATAACTGAAGTAATTTAATACTTTAATTTTTAATTATTATTGACTAAATAGATAACTGAAGTAATTTAATACTTTAATTTTTAATAATTATTAACTACATAGATAACTGAATTAGTTTCATACTTTAATTTTTAATAATTATTAACTACATAGATAACTGAAGTAATTTAATACTTTAATTTTTAATAATTATTAACTACATAGATAACTGAATTAGTTTCATACTTTAATTTTTAATAATTATTAACTACATAGATAACTGAAGTAATTTAATACTTTAATTTTTAATAATTATTAACTACATAGATAACTGAAGTAATTTAATACTTTAATTTTTAATAATTATCAACTACATAGATAACTGAATTAGTTTCATACTTTAATTTTTAATAATTATTGACTAAATAGATAACTGAAGTAATTTAATACTTTAATTTTTAATAATTATTAACTACCTAGATAACTGAATTAGTTTCATACTTTAATTTTTAATAATTATTGACTAAATAGATAACTGAAGTAATTTAATACTTTAATTTTTAATAATTATTAACTATCTAGATAACTGAATTAGTTTCATACTTTAATTTTTAATAATTATTAACTACATAGATAACTGAAGTAATTTAATACTTTAATTTTTAACAATTATTAACTACATAGATAACTGAATTAGTTTCATACTTTAATTTTTAATAATTATTAACTACATAGATAACTGAAGTAATTTAATACTTTAATTTTTAATAATTATTAACTACATAGATAACTGAATTAGTTTCATACTTTAATTTTTAATAATTATTGACTAAATAGATAACTGAATTAGTTTCATTCTTTAATTTTTAATAATTATTGACTAAATAGATAACTGAAGTAATTTAATATTTTAATTTTTAATAATTATTAACTACATAGATAACTGAAGTAATTTAATACTTTAATTTTTAATAATTATTAACTACATAGATAACTGAATTAGTTTCATACTTTAATTTTTAATAATTATTGACTAAATAGATAACTGAAGTAATTTAATACTTTAATTTTTAATAATTATTAACTACATAGATAACTGAAGTAATTTAATACTTTAATTTTTAATAATTATTAACTACATAGATAACTGAAGTAATTTAATACTTTAATTTTTAATAATTATTAACTACATAGATAACTGAAGTAATTTAATACTTTAATTTTTAATAATTATTAACTACATAGATAACTGAAGTAATTTAATACTTTAATTTTTAATAATTATTAACTACATAGATAACTGAATTAGTTTCATACTTTAATTTTTAATAATTATTGACTAAATAAATAACTGAAGTAATTTAATACTTTAATTTTTAATAATTATTGACTAAATAGATAACTGAAGTAATTTAATACTTTAATTTTTAATAATTATTAACTACATAGATAACTGAAGTAATTTAATACTTTAATTTTTAATAATTATTAACTACATAGATAACTGAAGTAATTTAATACTTTAATTTTTAATAATTATTAACTACATAGATAACTGAAGTAATTTAATACTTTAATTTTTAATAATTATTAACTACATAGATAACTGAAGTAATTTAATACTTTAATTTTTAATAATTATTAACTACATAGATAACTGAAGTAATTTAATACTTTAATTTTTAATAATTATTAACTACATAGATAACTGAATTAGTTTATTACTTTAATTTTTAATAATTATAAACTACATAGATAACTGAAGTAATTTAATACTTTAATTTTTAATAATTATTAACTACATAGTTAATTGAATTAGTTTCATACTTTAATTTTTAATAATTATTGACTAAATAGATAACTGAAGTAATTTAATACTTTAATTTTTAATAATTATTAACTACATAGATAACTGAATTAGTTTCATACTTTAATTTTTAATAATTATTGACTAAATAGATAACTGAAGGAATTTAATACTTTAATTTTTAATAATTATTTACTACATAGATAACTGAAGTAATTTAATACTTTAATTTTTAATAATTATTAACTACATAGATAACTGAAGTAATTTAATACTTTAATTTTTAATAATTATTAACTACATAGATAACTGAAGTAATTTAATACTTTAATTTTTAATAATTATTAACTACATAGATAACTGAATTAGTTTCATACTTTAATTTTTAATAATTATTGACTAAATAGATAACTGAAGTAATTTAATACTTTAATTTTTAATAATTATTAACTACATAGATAACTGAATTAGTTTCATACTTTAATTTTTAATAATTATTGACTAAATAGATAACTGAAGTAATTTAATACATTAATTTTTAATAATTATTAACTACATAGATAACTGAAGTAATTTAATACTTTAATTTTTAATAATTATTAACTACATAGAAACTGAAGTAATTTAATACTTTAATTTTTAATAATTATTAACTACATAGATAACTGAAGTAATTTAATACTTTAATTTTTAATAATTATTAACTACATAGATAACTGAAGTAATTTAATACTTTAATTTTTAATAATTATTAACTACATAGATAACTGAATTAGTTTCATACTTTAATTTTTAATAATTATTGACTAAATAGATAACTGAAGTAATTTAATACTTTAATTTTTAATAATTATTAACTACATAGATAACTGAATTAGTTTAATACTTTAATTTTTAATAATTATTAACTACATAGATAACTGAAGTAATTTTATACTTTAATTTTTAATAATTATTAACTACATAGATAACTGAATTAGTTTCATACTTTAATTTTTAATAATTATTGACTAAATAGATAACTGAAGTTATTTAATACTTTAATTTTTAATAATTATTGACTAAATAGATAACTGAATTCATTTAATATTTAAATTAAAAATAATTATTGACTACATATAAAACTTAATTAATTGAATACTTTAATATTTAATGATTATTGACTAAATAGATAACTGAATTCATTTAATATTTAAATTAAAAATAATCATTGACTACATATACAACTGAATTAATTGAATACTTTAATATTTAATCATTATTGACTAAATGGATAACTGAATTTATAGAATACTTTAATTTGAAAAAATTATTGACTTAATAGATAACTGAATTAGTTTCATAGTTTAATTCTTAATAATTATTGACTAAATAGATAACTGAAGTAATTTAATACTTTAATTTTTAATAATTATAAACTACATAGATAACTGAAGTAATTTAATACTTTAATTTTTAATAATTATTAACTACATAGTTTACTGAATTAGTTTCATACTTTAATTTTTAATAATTATTGACTAAATAGATAACTGAAGTAATTTAATACTTTAATTTTTAATAATTATTAACTACATAGATAACTGAATTAGTTTCATACTTTAATTTTTAATAATTATTGACTAAATAGATAACTGAAGTAATTTAATACTTTAATTTTTAATAATTATTAACTACATAGATAACTGAATTAGTTTCATACTTTAATTTTTAATAATTATTAACTACATAGATAACTGAAGTAATTTAATACTTTAATTTTTAATAATTATTAACTACATAGATAACTGAATTAGTTTCATACTTTAATTTTTAATAATTATTAACTACATAGATAACTGAAGTAATTTAATACTTTAATTTTTAATAATTATAAACTACATAGATAACTGAAGTAATTTAATACTTTAATTTTTAATAATTATTAACTACATAGTTAACTGAATTAGTTTCATACTTTAATTTTTAATAATTATTGACTAAATAGATAACTAGAGTAATTTAATACTTTAATTTTTAATAATTATTAACTACATAGATAACTGAATTAGTTTCATACTTTAATTTTTAATAATTATTGACTAAATAGATAACTGAAGTAATTTAATACTTTTATTTTTAATAATTATTAACTACATAGATAACTGAAGTAATTTTATACTTTAATTTTTAATAATTATTAACTACATAGATAACTGAAGTAATTTAATACTTTAATTTTTAATAATTATTAACTACATAGATAACTGAAGTAATTTAATACTTTAATTTTTAATAATTATTAACTACATAGATAACTGAATTAGTTTCATACTTTAATTTTTAATAATTATTGACTAAATAGATAACTGAAGTAATTTAATACTTTAATTTTTAATAATTATTAACTACATAGATAACTGAAGTAATTTAATACTTTAATTTTTAATAATTATTAACTACATAGATAACTGAATTAGTTTCATACTTTAATTTTTAATAATTATTGACTAAATAGATAACTGAAGTAATTTAATACTTTAATTTTTAATAATTATTAACTACATAGATAACTGAAGTAATTTAATACTTTAATTTTTAATAATTATTAACTACATAGATAACTGAAGTAATTTAATACTTTAATTTTTAATAATTATTAACTACATAGATAACTGAAGTAATTTAATACTTTAATTTTTAATAATTATTAACTACATAGATAACTGAAGTAATTTAATACTTTAATTTTTAATAATTATTAACTACATAGATAACTGAATTAGTTTCATACTTTAATTTTTAATAATTATTGACTAAATAGATAACTGAAGTAATTTAATACTTTAATTTTTAATAATTATTAACTACATAGATAACCGAAGTAATTTAATACTTTAATTTTTAATAATTATTAACTACATAGATAACTGAATTAGTTTCATACTTTAATTTTTAATAATTATGTACTAAATAGATAACTGAAGTAATTTAATACTTTAATTTTTAATAATTATTAACTACATAGATAACTGAAGTAATTTAATACTTTAATTTTTAATAATTATTAACTACATAGATAACTGAAGTAATTTAATACTTTAATTTTTAATAATTATTAACTACATAGATAACTGAAGTAATTTAATACTTTAATTTTTAATAATTATTAACTACATAGATAACTGAAGTAATTTAATACTTTAATTTTTAATAATTATTAAGTACATAGATGACTGAATTAGTTTCATACTTTAATTTTTAATAATTATTGACTAAATAGATAACTGAAGTAATTTAATACTTTAATTTTTAATAATTATTAACTACATAGATAACTGAATTAGTTTAATACTTTAATTTTTAATAATTATTAACTACATAGATAACTGAAGTAATTTTATACTTTAATTTTTAATAATTATTAACTACATAGATAACTGAATTAGTTTCATACTTTAATTTTTATAATTATTGACTAAATAGATAACTGAAGTAATTTAATACTTTAATTTTTAATAATTATTGACTAAATAAATAACTGAATTCATTTAATATTTAAATTAAAAATAATTATTGACTACATATAAAACTTAATTAATTGAATACTTTAATATTTAATGATTATTGACTAAATAGATAACTGAATTCATTTAATATTTAAATTAAAAATAATCATTGACTACATATACAACTGAATTAATTGAATACTTTAATATTTAATCATTATTGACTAAATGGATAACTGAATTTATAGAATACTTTAATTTGAAATAATTATTGACTAAATAGATAACTGAATTAGTTTCATAGTTTAATTCTTAATAATTATTGACTAAATAGATAACTGAAGTAATTTAATACTTTAATTTTTAATAATTATAAACTACATAGATAACTGAAGTAATTTAATACTTTAATTTTTAATAATTATTAACTACATAGTTAACTAGATTAGTTTCATACTTTAATTTTAATTAATTATTGACTAAATAGATAACTGAAGTAATTTAATACTTTAATTTTATAATTATTAACTACATAGATAACTGAATTAGTTTCATACTTTAATTTTTAATAATTATTGACTAAATAGATAACTGAAGTAATTTAATACTTTAATTTTTAATAATTATTAACTACATAGATAACTGAAGTAATTTAATACTTTAATTTTTCATAATTATTAACTACATAGATAACTGAAGTAATTTAATACTTTAATTTTTAATAATTATTAACTACATAGATAACTGAAGTAATTTAATACTTTAATTTTTAATAATTATTAACTACATAGATAACTGAAGTAATTTAATACTTTAATTTTTAATAATTATTAACTACATAGATAACTGAAGTAATTTAATACTTTAATTTTTAATAATTATTAACTACATAGATAACTGAAGTAATTTAATACTTTAATTTTTAATAATTATTAACTACATAGATAACTGAATTAGTTTCATACTTTAATTTTTAATAATTATTGACTAAATAGATAACTGAAGTAATTTTATACTTTAATTTTTAATAATTATTAACTACATAGATAACTGAATTAGTTTAATACTTTAATTTTTAATAATTATTAACTACATAGATAACTGAAGTAATTTTATACTTTAATTTTTAATAATTATTAACTACATAGATAACTGAATTAGTTTCATACTTTAATTTTTAATAATTATTGACTAAATAGATAACTGAAGTAATTTAATACTTTAATTTTTAATAATTATTGACTAAATAGATAACTGAATTCATTTAATATTTAAATTAAAAATAATTATTGACTACATATAAAACTGAATTAATTGAATACTTTAATATTTAATGATTATTGACTAAATAGATTACTGAATTCATTTAATATTTAAATTAAAAATAATCATTGACTACATATACAACTGAATTAATTGAATACTTTAATATTTAATCATTATTGACTAATTGGATAACTGAATTTATAGAATACTTTAATTTTAAATAATTATTGACTAAATAGATAACTGAATTAGTTTCATAGTTTTATTCTTAATAATTATTGACTAAATAGATAACTGAAGTAATTTAATATATTAATTTTTAATAATTATTAACTACATAGATAACTGAAGTAATTTAATACTTTAATTTTTAATAATTATTGACTAAATAGATAACTGAAGTAATTTAAAACTTTAATTTTTAATAATTATTAACTACATAGATAACTGAAGTAATTTAATACTTTAATTTTTAATAATTATTAACTACATAGATAACTGAATTAGTTTCATACTTTAATTTTTAATAATTATTAACTACATAGATAACTGAATTAGTTTCATACTTTAATTTTTAATAAATATTGACTAAATAGATAACTGAAGTAATTTAATACTTTAATTTTTAATAATTATTAACTACATAGATAACTGAAGTAATTTAATACTTTAATTTTTAATAATTATTAACTACATAGATAACTGAAGTAATTTAATACTTTAATTTTTAATAATTATTAACTACATAGATAACTAAAGTAATTTAATACTTTAATTTTTAATAATTATTAACTACATAGATAACTGAAGAAATTTAATACTTTAATTTTTAATAATTATTAACTACATAGATAACTGAAGTAATTTAATACTTTAATTTTTAATAATTATTAACTACATAGATAACTGAATTAGTTTCATACTTTAATGTTTAATAATTATTGACTAAATAGATAACTGAAGTAATTTAATACTTTAATTTTTAATAATTATTAACTACATAGATAACTGAATTAGTTTCATACTTTAATTTTTAATAATTATTAACTACATAGATAACTGAAGTAATTTAATACTTTAATTTTTAATAATTATTAACTACATAGATAACTGAATTAGTTTCATACTTTAATTTTTAATAATTATTGACTAAATAGATTACTGAAGTAATTTAATACTTCAATTTTTAATAATTATTAACTACATAGATAACTGAATTAGTTTCATACTTTAATTTTTAATAATTATTAACTACATAGATAACTGAAGTAATTTAATACTTTAATTTTTAATAATTATTAACTACATAGATAACTGAATTAGTTTCATACTTTAATTTTTATAATTATTGACTAAATAGATAACTGAAGTAATTTAATACTTTAATTTTTAATAATTATTAACTACATAGATAACTGAAGTAATTTAATACTTTAATTTTTAATAATTATTAACTACATAGATAACTGAAGTAATTTAATACTTTAATTTTTAATAATTATTAACTACATAGATAACTGAATTAGTTTCATACTTTAATTTTTAATAAATATTGACTAAATAGATAACTGAAGTAATTTAATACTTTAATTTTTAATAATTATTAACTACATAGATAACTGAAGTAATTTAATACTTTAATTTTTAATAATTATTAACTACATAGATAACTGAATTAGTTTCATACTTTAATTTTTAATAATTATTGACTAAATAGATAACTGAAGTAATTTAATACTTTAATTTTTAATAATTATTAACTACATAGATAACTGAATTAGTTTCATACTTTAATTTTTAATAATTATTGACTAAATAGATAACTGAAGTAATTTAATACTTTAATTTTTAATAATTATTAACTACATAGATAACTGAATTAGTTTCATACATTAATTTTTAATAATTATTGACTAAATAGATAACTGAAGTAATTTAATACTTTAATTTTTAATAATTATTAACTACATAGATAACTGAATTAGTTTCATACTTTAATTTTTAATAATTATTGACTAAATAGATAACTGAAGTAATTTAATACTTTAATTTTTAATAATTATTAACTACATAGATAACTGAAGTAATTTAATACTTTAATTTTTAATAATTATTAACTACATAGATAACTGAAGTAATTTAATACTTTAATTTTTAATAATTATTAACAACATAGATAACTAAAGTAATTTAATACTTTAATTTTTAATAATTATTAACTACATCGATAACTGAAGTAATTTAATACTTTAATTTTTAATAATTATTAACTACATAGATAACTGAATTAGTTTCATACTTTAATTTTTAATAATTATTAACTACATAGATAACTGAAGTAATTTAATACTTTAATTTTTAATAATTATTAACTACATAGATAACTGAATTAGTTTCATACTTTAATTTTTAATAATTATTAACTACATAGATAACTGAAGTAATTTAATACTTTAATTTTTAATAATTATTAACTACATAGATAACTGAATTAGTTTCATACTTTAATTTTTAATAATTATTGACTAAATAGATAACTGAAGTAATTTAATAATTTAATTTTTAATAATTATTAACTACATAGATAACTGAAGTAATTTAATACTTTAATTTTTAATAATTATTAACTACATAGATAACTGAATTAGTTTCATACTTTAATTTTTAATAATTATTGACTAAATAGATAACTGAAGTAATTTAATACTTTAATTTTTAATAATTATTAACTACATAGATAACTGAATTAGTTTCATACTTTAATTTTTAATAATTATTAACTACATAGATAACTGAAGTAATTTAATACTTTAATTTTTAATAATTATTAACTACATAGATAACCGAAGTAATTTAATACTTTAATTTTTAATAATTATTAACTACATAGATAACTGAATTAGTTTCATACTTTAATTTTTAATAATTATGTACTAAATAGATAACTGAAGTAATTTAATACTTTAATTTTTAATAATTATTAACTACATAGATAACTGAAGTAATTTAATACTTTAATTTTTAATAATTATTAACTACATAGATAACTGAAGTAATTTAATACTTTAATTTTTAATAATTATTAACTACATAGATAACTGAAGTAATTTAATACTTTAATTTTTAATAATTATTAACTACATAGATAACTGAAGTAATTTAATACTTTAATTTTTAATAATTATTAAGTACATAGATGACTGAATTAGTTTCATACTTTAATTTTTAATAATTATTGACTAAATAGATAACTGAAGTAATTTAATACTTTAATTTTTAATAATTATTAACTACATAGATAACTGAATTAGTTTAATACTTTAATTTTTAATAATTATTAACTACATAGATAACTGAAGTAATTTTATACTTTAATTTTTAATAATTATTAACTACATAGATAACTGAATTAGTTTCATACTTTAATTTTTATAATTATTGACTAAATAGATAACTGAAGTAATTTAATACTTTAATTTTTAATAATTATTGACTAAATAAATAACTGAATTCATTTAATATTTAAATTAAAAATAATTATTGACTACATATAAAACTTAATTAATTGAATACTTTAATATTTAATGATTATTGACTAAATAGATAACTGAATTCATTTAATATTTAAATTAAAAATAATCATTGACTACATATACAACTGAATTAATTGAATACTTTAATATTTAATCATTATTGACTAAATGGATAACTGAATTTATAGAATACTTTAATTTGAAATAATTATTGACTAAATAGATAACTGAATTAGTTTCATAGTTTAATTCTTAATAATTATTGACTAAATAGATAACTTAAGTAATTTAATACTTTAATTTTTAATAATTATAAACTACATAGATAACTGAAGTAATTTAATACTTTAATTTTTAATAATTATTAACTACATAGTTAACTGAATTAGTTTCATACTTTAATTTTAATTAATTATTGACTAAATAGATAACTGAAGTAATTTAATACTTTAATTTTATAATTATTAACTACATAGATAACTGAATTAGTTTCATACTTTAATTTTTAATAATTATTGACTAAATAGATAACTGAAGTAATTTAATACTTTAATTTTTAATAATTATTAACTACATAGATAACTGAAGTAATTTAATACTTTAATTTTTCATAATTATTAACTACATAGATAACTGAAGTAATTTAATACTTTAATTTTTAATAATTATTAACTACATAGATAACTGAAGTAATTTAATACTTTAATTTTTAATAATTATTAACTACATAGATAACTGAAGTAATTTAATACTTTAATTTTTAATAATTATTAACTACATAGATAACTGAAGTAATTTAATACTTTAATTTTTAATAATTATTAACTACATAGATAACTGAAGTAATTTAATACTTTAATTTTTAATAATTATTAACTACATAGATAACTGAATTAGTTTCATACTTTAATTTTTAATAATTATTGACTAAATAGATAACTGAAGTAATTTAATACTTTAATTTTTAATAATTATTAACTACATAGATAACTGAATTAGTTTCATACTTTAATTTTTAATAATTATTAACTACATAGATAACTGAAGTAATTTAATACTTTAATTTTTAATAATTATTAACTACATAGATAACCGAAGTAATTTAATACTTTAATTTTTAATAATTATTAACTACATAGATAACTGAATTAGTTTCATACTTTAATTTTTAATAATTATGTACTAAATAGATAACTGAAGTAATTTAATACTTTAATTTTTAATAATTATTAACTACATAGATAACTGAAGTAATTTAATACTTTAATTTTTAATAATTATTAACTACATAGATAACTGAAGTAATTTAATACTTTAATTTTTAATAATTATTAACTACATAGATAACTGAAGTAATTTAATACTTTAATTTTTAATAATTATTAACTACATAGATAACTGAAGTAATTTAATACTTTAATTTTTAATAATTATTAAGTACATAGATGACTGAATTAGTTTCATACTTTAATTTTTAATAATTATTGACTAAATAGATAACTGAAGTAATTTAATACTTTAATTTTTAATAATTATTAACTACATAGATAACTGAATTAGTTTAATACTTTAATTTTTAATAATTATTAACTACATAGATAACTGAAGTAATTTTATACTTTAATTTTTAATAATTATTAACTACATAGATAACTGAATTAGTTTCATACTTTAATTTTTATAATTATTGACTAAATAGATAACTGAAGTAATTTAATACTTTAATTTTTAATAATTATTGACTAAATAAATAACTGAATTCATTTAATATTTAAATTAAAAATAATTATTGACTACATATAATACTTAATTAATTGAATACTTTAATATTTAATGATTATTGACTAAATAGATAACTGAATTCATTTAATATTTAAATTAAAAATAATCATTGACTACATATACAACTGAATTAATTGAATACTTTAATATTTAATCATTATTGACTAAATGGATAACTGAATTTATAGAATACTTTAATTGGAAATAATTATTGACTAAATAGATAACTGAATTAGTTTCATAGTTTAATTCTTAATAATTAATGACTAAATAGATAACTGAAGTAATTTAATACTTTAATTTTTAATAATTATAAACTACATAGATAACTGAAGTAATTTAATACTTTAATTTTTAATAATTATTAACTACATAGTTAACTGAATTAGTTTCATACTTTAATTTTAATTAATTATTGACTAAATAGATAACTGAAGTAATTTAATACTTTAATTTTATAATTATTAACTACATAGATAACTGAATTAGTTTCATACTTTAATTTTTAATAATTATTGACTAAATAGATAACTGAAGTAATTTAATACTTTAATTTTTAATAATTATTAACTACATAGATAACTGAAGTAATTTAATACTTTAATTTTTCATAATTATTAACTACATAGATAACTGAAGTAATTTAATACTTTAATTTTTAATAATTATTAACTACATAGATAACTGAAGTAATTTAATACTTTAATTTTTAATAATTATTAACTACATAGATAACTGAAGTAATTTAATACTTTAATTTTTAATAATTATTAACTACATAGATAACTGAAGTAATTTAATACTTTAATTTTTAATAATTATTAACTACATAGATAACTGAAGTAATTTAATACTTTAATTTTTAATAATTATTAACTACATAGATAACTGAATTAGTTTCATACTTTAATTTTTAATAATTATTGACTAAATAGATAACTGAATTCATTTAATATTTAAATTAAAAATAATTATTGACTACATATAAAACTGAATTAATTGAATACTTTAATATTTAATGATTATTGACTAAATAGATTACTGAATTCATTTAATATTTAAATTAAAAATAATCATTGACTACATATACAACTGAATTAATTGAATACTTTAATATTTAATCATTATTGACTAATTGGATAACTGAATTTATAGAATACTTTAATTTTAAATAATTATTGACTAAATAGATAACTGAATTAGTTTCATAGTTTTATTCTTAATAATTATTGACTAAATAGATAACTGAAGTAATTTAATATATTAATTTTTAATAATTATTAACTACATAGATAACTGAAGTAATTTAATACTTTAATTTTTAATAATTATTGACTAAATAGATAACTGAAGTAATTTAAAACTTTAATTTTTAATAATTATTAACTACATAGATAACTGAAGTAATTTAATACTTTAATTTTTAATAATTATTAACTACATAGATAACTGAATTAGTTTCATACTTTAATTTTTAATAATTATTGACTAAATAGATAACTGAAGTAATTTAATACTTTAATTTTTAATAATTATTAACTACATAGATAACTGAAGTAATTTAATACTTTAATTTTTAATAATTATTAACTACATAGATAACTGAAGTAATTTAATACTTTAATTTTTAATAATTATTAACTACATAGATAACTAAAGTAATTTAATACTTTAATTTTTAATAATTATTAACTACATAGATAACTGAAGAAATTTAATACTTTAATTTTTAATAATTATTAACTACATAGATAACTGAAGTAATTTAATACTTTAATTTTTAATAATTATTAACTACATAGATAACTGAAGTAATTTAATACTTTAATTTTTAATAATTATTAACTACATAGATAACTGAATTAGTTTCATACTTTAATGTTTAATAATTATTGACTAAATAGATAACTGAAGTAATTTAATACTTTAATTTTTAATAATTATTAACTACATAGATAACTGAATTAGTTTCATACTTTAATTTTTAATAATTATTAACTACATAGATAACTGAAGTAATTTAATACTTTAATTTTTAATAATTATTAACTACATAGATAACTGAATTAGTTTCATACTTTAATTTTTAATAATTATTGACTAAATAGATTACTGAAGTAATTTAATACTTCAATTTTTAATAATTATTAACTACATAGATAACTGAATTAGTTTCATACTTTAATTTTTAATAATTATTAACTACATAGATAACTGAAGTAATTTAATACTTTAATTTTTAATAATTATTAACTACATAGATAACTGAATTAGTTTCATACTTTAATTTTTAATAATTATTGACTAAATAGATAACTGAAGTAATTTAATACTTTAATTTTTAATAATTATTAACTACATAGATAACTGAAGTAATTTAATACTTTAATTTTTAATAATTATTAACTACATAGATAACTGAAGTAATTTAATACTTTAATTTTTAATAATTATTAACTACATAGATAACTGAATTAGTTTCATACTTTAATTTTTAATAAATATTGACTAAATAGATAACTGAAGTAATTTAATACTTTAATTTTTAATAATTATTAACTACATAGATAACTGAAGTAATTTAATACTTTAATTTTTAATAATTATTAACTACATAGATAACTGAATTAGTTTCATACTTTAATTTTTAATAATTATTGACTAAATAGATAACTGAAGTAATTTAATACTTTAATTTTTAATAATTATTAACTACATAGATAACTGAATTAGTTTCATACTTTAATTTTTAATAATTATTGACTAAATAGATAACTGAAGTAATTTAATACTTTAATTTTTAATAATTATTAACTACATAGATAACTGAATTAGTTTCATACATTAATTTTTAATAATTATTGACTAAATAGATAACTGAAGTAATTTAATACTTTAATTTTTAATAATTATTAACTACATAGATAACTGAATTAGTTTCATACTTTAATTTTTAATAATTATTGACTAAATAGATAACTGAAGTAATTTAATACTTTAATTTTTAATAATTATTAACTACATAGATAACTGAAGTAATTTAATACTTTAATTTTTAATAATTATTAACTACATAGATAACTGAAGTAATTTAATACTTTAATTTTTAATAATTATTAACTACATAGATAACTAAAGTAATTTAATACTTTAATTTTTAATAATTATTAACTACATCGATAACTGAAGAAATTTAATACTTTAATTTTTAATAATTATTAACTACATAGATAACTGAATTAGTTTCATACTTTAATTTTTAATAATTATTAACTACATAGATAACTGAAGTAATTTAATACTTTAATTTTTAATAATTATTAACTACATAGATAACTGAATTAGTTTCATACTTTAATTTTTAATAATTATTAACTACATAGATAACTGAAGTAATTTAATACTTTAATTTTTAATAATTATTAACTACATAGATAACTGAATTAGTTTCATACTTTAATTTTTAATAATTATTGACTAAATAGATAACTGAAGTAATTTAATAATTTAATTTTTAATAATTATTAACTACATAGATAACTGAAGTAATTTAATACTTTAATTTTTAATAATTATTAACTACATAGATAACTGAATTAGTTTCATACTTTAATTTTTAATAATTATTGACTAAATAGATAACTGAAGTAATTTAATACTTTAATTTTTAATAATTATTAACTACATAGATAACTGAATTAGTTTCATACTTTAATTTTTAATAATTATTAACTACATAGATAACTGAAGTAATTTAATACTTTAATTTTTAATAATTATTAACTACATAGATAACTGAATTAGTTTCATACTTTAATTTTTTATAATTATTGACTAAATAGATAACTGAAGTAATTTAATACTTTAATTTTTAATAATTATTAACTACATAGATAACTGAAGTAATTTAATACTTTAATTTTTAATAATTATTAACTACATAGATAACTGAAGTAATTTAATACTTTAATTTTTAATAATTATTAACTACATAGATAACTGAAGTAATTTAATACTGTAATTTTTAATAATTATTAACTACATAGATAACTGAATTAGTTTCATACTTTAATTTTTAATAAATATTGACTAAATAGATAACTGAAGTAATTTAATACTTTAATTTTTAATAATTATTAACTACATAGATAACTGAAGTAATTTAATACTTTAATTTTTAATAATTATTAACTACATAGATAACTGAATTAGTTTCATACTTTAATTTTTAATAATTATTGACTAAATAGATAACTGAAGTAATTTAATACTTTAATTTTTAATAATTATTAACTACATAGATAACTGAATTAGTTTCATACTTTAATTTTTAATAATTATTGACTAAATAGATAACTGAAGTAATTTAATACTTTAATTTTTAATAATTATTAACTACATAGATAACTGAATTAGTTTCATACATTAATTTTTAATAATTATTGACTAAATAGATAACTGAAGTAATTTAATACTTTAATTTTTAATAATTATTAACTACATAGATAACTGAAGTAATTCAATACTTTAATTTTTAATAATTATTAACTACATAGATAACTGAATTAGTTTCATACTTTAATTTTTAATAATTATTGACTAAATAGATAACTGAAGTAATTTAATACTTTAATTTTTAATAATTATTAACTACATAGATAACTGAAGTAATTTAATACTTTAATTTTTAATAATTATTAACTACATAGATAACTGAATTAGTTTCATACTTTAATTTTTAATAATTATTGACTAAATAGATAACTGAAGTAATTTAATACTTTAATTTTTAATAATTATTAACTACATAGATAACTGAAGTAATTTAATACTTTAATTTTTAATAATTATTAACTACATAGATAACTGAAGTAATTTAATACTTTAATTTTTAATAATTATTAACTACATAGATAACTAAAGTAATTTAATACTTTAATTTTTAATAATTATTAACTACATAGATAACTGAAGAAATTTAATACTTTAATTTTTAATAATTATTAACTACATAGATAACTGAATTAGTTTCATACTTTAATTTTTAATAATTATTAACTACATAGATAACTGAAGTAATTTAATACTTTAATTTTTAATAATTATTAACTACATAGATAACTGAATTAGTTTCATACTTTAATTTTTAATAATTATTGACTAAATAGATAACTGAAGTAATTTAATACTTTAATTTTTAATAATTATTAACTACATAGATAACTGAAGTAATTTAATACTTTAATTTTTAATAATTATTAACTACATAGATAACTGAAGTAATTTAATACTTTAATTTTTAATAATTATTAACTACATAGATAACTGAATTAGTTTCATACTTTAATTTTTAATAAATATTGACTAAATAGATAACTGAAGTAATTTAATACTTTAATTTTTAATAATTATTAACTACATAGATAACTGAAGTAATTTAATACTTTAATTTTTAATAATTATTAACTACATAGATAACTGAATTAGTTTCATACTTTAATTTTTAATAATTATTGACTAAATAGATAACTGAAGTAATTTAATACTTTAATTTTTAATAATTATTAACTACATAGATAACTGAATTAGTTTCATACTTTAATTTTTAATAATTATTGACTAAATAGATAACTGAAGTAATTTAATACTTTAATTTTTAATAATTATTAACTACATAGATAACTGAATTAGTTTCATACATTAATTTTTAATAATTATTGACTAAATAGATAACTGAAGTAATTTAATACTTTAATTTTTAATAATTATTAACTACATAGATAACTGAATTAGTTTCATACTTTAATTTTTAATAATTATTGACTAAATAGATAACTGAAGTAATTTAATACTTTAATTTTTAATAATTATTAACTACATAGATAACTGAAGTAATTTAATACTTTAATTTTTAATAATTATTAACTACATAGATAACTGAAGTAATTTAATACTTTAATTTTTAATAATTATTAACTACATAGATAACTAAAGTAATTTAATACTTTAATTTTTAATAATTATTAACTACATCGATAACTGAAGAAATTTAATACTTTAATTTTTAATAATTATTAACTACATAGATAACTGAATTAGTTTCATACTTTAATTTTTAATAATTATTAACTACATAGATAACTGAAGTAATTTAATACTTTAATTTTTAATAATTATTAACTACATAGATAACTGAATTAGTTTCATACTTTAATTTTTAATAATTATTAACTACATAGATAACTGAAGTAATTTAATACTTTAATTTTTAATAATTATTAACTACATAGATAACTGAATTAGTTTCATACTTTAATTTTTAATAATTATTGACTAAATAGATAACTGAAGTAATTTAATAATTTAATTTTTAATAATTATTAACTACATAGATAACTGAAGTAATTTAATACTTTAATTTTTAATAATTATTAACTACATAGATAACTGAATTAGTTTCATACTTTAATTTTTAATAATTATTGACTAAATAGATAACTGAAGTAATTTAATACTTTAATTTTTAATAATTATTAACTACATAGATAACTGAATTAGTTTCATACTTTAATTTTTAATAATTATTAACTACATAGATAACTGAAGTAATTTAATACTTTAATTTTTAATAATTATTAACTACATAGATAACTGAATTAGTTTCATACTTTAATTTTTTATAATTATTGACTAAATAGATAACTGAAGTAATTTAATACTTTAATTTTTAATAATTATTAACTACATAGATAACTGAAGTAATTTAATACTTTAATTTTTAATAATTATTAACTACATAGATAACTGAAGTAATTTAATACTTTAATTTTTAATAATTATTAACTACATAGATAACTGAAGTAATTTAATACTGTAATTTTTAATAATTATTAACTACATAGATAACTGAATTAGTTTCATACTTTAATTTTTAATAAATATTGACTAAATAGATAACTGAAGTAATTTAATACTTTAATTTTTAATAATTATTAACTACATAGATAACTGAAGTAATTTAATACTTTAATTTTTAATAATTATTAACTACATAGATAACTGAATTAGTTTCATACTTTAATTTTTAATAATTATTGACTAAATAGATAACTGAAGTAATTTAATACTTTAATTTTTAATAATTATTAACTACATAGATAACTGAATTAGTTTCATACTTTAATTTTTAATAATTATTGACTAAATAGATAACTGAAGTAATTTAATACTTTAATTTTTAATAATTATTAACTACATAGATAACTGAATTAGTTTCATACATTAATTTTTAATAATTATTGACTAAATAGATAACTGAAGTAATTTAATACTTTAATTTTTAATAATTATTAACTACATAGATAACTGAAGTAATTCAATACTTTAATTTTTAATAATTATTAACTACATAGATAACTGAATTAGTTTCATACTTTAATTTTTAATAATTATTGACTAAATAGATAACTGAAGTAATTTAATACTTTAATTTTTAATAATTATTAACTACATAGATAACTGAAGTAATTTAATACTTTAATTTTTAATAATTATTAACTACATAGATAACTGAATTAGTTTCATACTTTAATTTTTAATAATTATTGACTAAATAGATAACTGAAGTAATTTAATACTTTAATTTTTAATAATTATTAACTACATAGATAACTGAAGTAATTTAATACTTTAATTTTTAATAATTATTAACTACATAGATAACTGAAGTAATTTAATACTTTAATTTTTAATAATTATTAACTACATAGATAACTAAAGTAATTTAATACTTTAATTTTTAATAATTATTAACTACATAGATAACTGAAGAAATTTAATACTTTAATTTTTAATAATTATTAACTACATAGATAACTGAATTAGTTTCATACTTTAATTTTTAATAATTATTAACTACATAGATAACTGAAGTAATTTAATACTTTAATTTTTAATAATTATTAACTACATAGATAACTGAATTAGTTTCATACTTTAATTTTTAATAATTATTGACTAAATAGATAACTGAAGTAATTTAATACTTTAATTTTTAATAATTATTAACTACATAGATAACTGAATTAGTTTCATACTTTAATTTTTAATAATTATTGACTAAATAGATAACTGAAGTAATTTAATACTTTAATTTTTAATAATTATTAACTACATAGATAACTGAATTAGTTTCATACTTTAATTTTTAATAATTATTAACTACATAGATAACTGAAGTAATTTAATACTTTAATTTTTAATAATTATTAACTACATAGATAACTGAATTAGTTTCATACTTTAATTTTTAATAATTATTGACTAAATAGATAACTGAAGTAATTTAATACTTTAATTTTTAATAATTATTAACTACATAGATAACTGAAGTAATTTAATACTTTAATTTTTAATAATTATTAACTACATAGATAACTGAATTAGTTTCATACTTTAATTTTTAATAATTATTGACTAAATAGATAACTGAAGTAATTTAATACTTTAATTTTTAATAATTATTAACTACATAGATAACTGAATTAGTTTCATACTTTATTTTTTAATAATTATTAACTACATAGATAACTGAAGTAATTTAATACTTTAATTTTTAATAATTATTAACTACATAGATAACTGAATTAGTTTCATACTTTAATTTTAAATAATTATTGACTAAATAGATAACTGAAGTAATTTAATACTTTAATTTTTAATAATTATTAACTACATAGATAACTGAAGTAATTTAATACTTTAATTTTTAATAATTATTAACTACATAGATAACTGAAGTAATTTAATACTTTAATTTTTAATAATTATTAACTACATAGATAACTGAATTAGTTTCATACTTTAATTTTTAATAAATATTGACTAAATAGATAACTGAAGTAATTTAATACTTTAATTTTTAATAATTATTAACTACATAGATAACTGAAGTAATTTAATACTTTAATTTTTAATAATTATAAACTACATAGATAACTGAATTAGTTTCATACTTTAATTTTTAATAATTATTGACTAAATAGATAACTGAAGTAATTTAATACTTTAATTTTTAATAATTATTAACTACATAGATAACTGAATTAGTTTCATACTTTAATTTTTAATAATTATTGACTAAATAGATAACTGAAGTAATTTAATACTTTAATTTTTAATAATTATTAACTACATAGATAACTGAAGTAATTTAATACTTTAATTTTTAATAATTATAAACTACATAGATAACTGAATTAGTTTCATACTTTAATTTTTAATAATTATTGATTAAATAGATAACTGAAGTAATTTAATACTTTAATTTTTAATAATTATTAACTACATAGATAACTGAAGTAATTTAATACTTTAATTTTTAATAATTATTAACTACATAGATAACTGAATTAGTTTCATACTTTAATTTTCAATAATTATTAACTACATAGATAACTGAAGTAATTTAATACTTTAATTTTTAATAATTATTAACTACATAGATAACTGAATTAGTTTCATACTTTAATTTTTAATAATTATTGACTAAATAGATAACTGAAGTAATTTAATACTTTAATTTTTAATAATTATTAACTACATAGATAACTGAAGTAATTTAATACTTTAATTTTTAATAATTATTAACTACATAGATAACTGAATTAGTTTCATACTTTAATTTTTAATAATTATTGACTAAATAGATAACTGAAGTAATTTAATACTTTAATTTTTAATAATTATTAACTACATAGATAACTGAATTAGTTTCATACTTTAATTTTTAATAATTATTGACTAAATAGATAACTGAAGTAATTTAATACTTTAATTTTTAATAATTATTAACTACATAGATAACTGAATTAGTTTCATACTTTAATTTTTAATAATTATTAACTACATAGATAACTGAAGTAATTTAATACTTTAATTTTTAATAATTATTAACTACATAGATCACTGAATTAGTTTCATACTTTAATTTTTAATAATTATTAACTACATAGATAACTGAATTAGTTTAATACTTTAATTTTTAATAATTATTAACTACATAGATAACTGAAGTAATTTCATACTTTAATTTTTAATAATTATTAACTACATAGATAACTGAATTAGTTTCATACTTTAATTTTTAATAATTATTAACTACATAGATAACTGAATTAGTTTCATACTTTAATTTTTAATAATTATTAACTACATAGATAACTGAATTAGTTTCATACTTTAATTTTTAATAATTATTAACTACATAGATAACTGAATTAGTTTCATACTTTAATTTTTAATAATTATTAACTACATAGATAACTGAAGTAATTTAATACTTTAATTTTTAATAATTATTAACTACATAGATAACTGAATTAGTTTCATACTTTAATTTTTAATAATTATTGACTAAATAGATAACTGAAGTAATTTAATACTTTAATTTTTAATAATTATTAACTACATAGAAAACTGAATTAGTTTCATACTTTATTTTTTAATAATTATTAACTACATAGATAACTGAAGTAATTTAATACTTTAATTTGTAATAATTATTAACTACATAGATAACTGAATTAGTTTCATACTTTAATTTTTAATAATTATTGACTAAATAGATAACTGAAGTAATTTAATACTTTAATTTTTAATAATTATTAACTACATAGATCACTGAATTAGTTTCATACTTTAATTTTTAATAATTATTAACTACATAGATAACTGAATTAGTTTAATACTTTAATTTTTAATAATTATTAACTACATAGATAACTGAAGTAATTTAATACTTTAATTTTTAATAATTATTAACTACATAGATAACTGAATTAGTTTCATACTTTAATTTTTAATAATTATTGACTAAATAGATAACTGAAGTAATTTAATACTTTAATTTTTAATAATTATTAACTACATAGAAAACTGAATTAGTTTCATACTTTATTTTTTAATAATTATTAACTACATAGATAACTGAAGTAATTTAATACTTTAATTTGTAATAATTATTAACTACATAGATAACTGAATTAGTTTCATACTTTAATTTTTAATAATTATTGACTAAATAGATAACTGAAGTAATTTAATACTTTAATTTTTAATAATTATTAACTACATAGATCACTGAATTAGTTTCATACTTTAATTTTTAATAATTATTAACTACATAGATAACTGAATTAGTTTCATACTTTATTTTTTAATAATTATTAACTACATAGATAACTGAAGTAATTTAATACTTTAATTTTTAATAATTATTAACTACATAGATAACTGAATTAGTTTCATACTTTAATTTTTAATAATTATTAACTACATAGATAACTGAATTAGTTTCATACTTTAATTTTTAATAATTATTAACTACATAGATAACTGAATTAGTTTCATACTTTAATTTTTAATAATTATTAACTACATAGATAACTGAATTAGTTTCATACTTTAATTTTTAATAATTATTAACTACATAGATAACTGAAGTAATTTAATACTTTAATTTTTAATAATTATTAACTACATAGATAACTGAATTAGTTTCATACTTTAATTTTTAATAATTATTGACTAAATAGATAACTGAAGTAATTTAATACTTTAATTTTTAATAATTATTAACTACATAGATAACTGAATTAGTTTCATACTTTATTTTTTAATAATTATTAACTACATAGATAACTGAAGTAATTTAATACTTTAATTTTTAATAATTATTAACTACATAGATAACTGAATTAGTTTCATACTTTAATTTTTAATAATTATTGACTAAATAGATAACTGAAGTAATTTAATACTTTAATTTTTAATAATTATTAACTACATAGATAACTGAATTAGTTTCATACTTTAATTTTTAATAATTATTAACTACATAGATAACTGAAGTAATTTAATACTTTAATTTTTAATAATTATTAACTACATAGATCACTGAATTAGTTTCATACTTTAATTTTTAATAATTATTAACTACATAGATAACTGAATTAGTTTCATACTTTAATTTTTAATAATTATTAACTACATAGATAACTGAAGTAATTTCATACTTTAATTTTTAATAATTATTAACTACATAGATAACTGAATTAGTTTCATACTTTCATTTTTAATAATTATTAACTACATAGATAACTGAATTAGTTTCATACTTTAATTTTTAATAATTATTAACTACATAGATAACTGAATTAGTTTCATACTTTAATTTTTAATAATTATTAACTACATAGATAACTGAATTAGTTTCATACTTTAATTTTTAATAATTATTGACTAAATAGATAACTGAAGTAATTTAATACTTTAATTTTTAATAATTATTAACTACATAGATAACTGAAGTAATTTAATACTTTAATTTTTAATAATTATTAACTACATAGATAACTGAATTAGTTTCATACTTTAATTTTTAATAATTATTGACTAAATAGATAACTGAAGTAATTTAATACTTTAATTTTTAATAATTATTAACTACATAGATAACTGAATTAGTTTCATACTTTATTTTTTAATAATTATTAACTACATAGATAACTGAAGTAATTTAATACTTTAATTTTTAATAATTATTAACTACATAGATAACTGAATTAGTTTCATACTTTAATTTTTAATAATTATTGACTAAATAGATAACTGAAGTAATTTAATACTTTAATTTTTAATAATTATTAACTACATAGATAACTGAAGTAATTTAATACTTTAATTTTTAATAATTATTAACTACATAGATAACTGAAGTAATTTAATACTTTAATTTTTAATAATTATTAACTACATAGATAACTGAATTAGTTTCATACTTTAATTTTAAATAATTATTGACTAAATAGATAACTGAAGTAATTTAATACTTTAATTTTTAATAATTATTAACTACATAGATAACTGAAGTAATTTAATACTTTAATTTTTAATAATTATTAACTACATAGATAACTGAAGTAATTTAATACTTTAATTTTTAATAATTATTAACTACATAGATAACTGAAGTAATTTAATACTTTAATTTTTAATAATTATTAACTACATAGATAACTGAATTAGTTTCATACTTTAATTTTTGATAAATATTGACTAAATAGATAACTGAAGTAATTTAATACTTTAATTTTTAATAATTATTAACTACATAGATAACTGAAGTAATTTAATACTTTAATTTTTAATAATTATAAACTACATAGATAACTGAATTAGTTTCATACTTTAATTTTTAATAATTATTGACTAAATAGATAACTGAAGTAATTTAATACTTTAATTTTTAATAATTATTAACTACATAGATAACTGAATTAGTTTCATACTTAAATTTTTAATAATTATTGACTAAATAGATAACTGAAGTAATTTAATACTTTAATTTTTAATAATTATTAACTACATAGATAACTGAAGTAATTTAATACTTTAATTTTTAATAATTATAAACTACATAGATGACTGAATTAGTTTCATACTTTAATTTTTAATAATTATTGATTAAATAGATAACTGAAGTAATTTAATACTTTAATTTTTAATAATTATTAACTACATAGATAACTGAAGTAATTTAATACTTTAATTTTTAATAATTATTAACTACATAGATAACTGAATTAGTTTCATACTTTAATTTTCAATAATTATTAACTACATAGATAACTGAAGTAATTTAATACTTTAATTTTTAATAATTATTAACTACATAGATAACTGAATTAGTTTCATACTTTAATTTTTAATAATTATTGACTAAATAGATAACTGAAGTAATTTAATACTTTAATTTTTAATAATTATTAACTACATAGATAACTGAAGTAATTTAATACTTTAATTTTTAATAATTATTAACTACATAGATAACTGAATTAGTTTCATACTTTAATTTTTAATAATTATTGACTAAATAGATAACTGAAGTAATTTAATACTTTAATTTTTAATAATTATTAACTACATAGATAACTGAATTAGTTTCATACTTTAATTTTTAATAATTATTGACTAAATAGATAACTGAAGTAATTTAATACTTTAATTTTTAATAATTATTAACTACATAGATAACTGAATTAGTTTCATACTTTAATTTTTAATAATTATTAACTACATAGATAACTGAAGTAATTTAATACTTTAATTTTTAATAATTATTAACTACATAGATCACTGAATTAGTTTCATACTTTAATTTTTAATAATTATTAACTACATAGATAACTGAATTAGTTTCATACTTTAATTTTTAATAATTATTAACTACATAGATAACTGAAGTAATTTCATACTTTAATTTTTAATAATTATTAACTACATAGATAACTGAATTAGTTTCATACTTTAATTTTTAATAATTATTAACTACATAGATAACTGAATTAGTTTCATACTTTAATTTTTAATAATTATTAACTACATAGATAACTGAATTAGTTTCGTACTTTAATTTTTAATAATTATTAACTACATAGATAACTGAATTAGTTTCATACTTTAATTTTTAATAATTATTGACTAAATAGATAACTGAAGTAATTTAATACTTTAATTTTTAATAATTATTAACTACATAGATAACTGAATTAGTTTCATACTTTAATTTTTAATAATTATTAACTACATAGATAACTGAATTAGTTTCATACTTTAATTTTTAATAATTATTGACTAAATAGATAACTGAAGTAATTTAATACTTTAATTTTTAATAATTATTAACTACATAGATAACTGAATTAGTTTTATACTTTAATTTGTAATAATTATGGACTAAATAGATAACTGAAGTAATTTAATACTTTAATTTTTAATAATTATTAACTACATAGATAACTGAATTAGTTTCATACTTTAATTTTTAATAATTATTAACTACATAGATAACTGAAGTAATTTAATACTTTAATTTTTAATAATTATTAACTACATAGATAACTGAATTAGTTTCATACTTTAATTTTTAATAATTATTAACTACATAGATAACTGAATTAGTTTCATACTTTAATTTTTAATAATTATTAACTACATAGATAACTGAATTAGTTTCATACTTTAATTTTTAATAATTATTGACTAAATAGATAACTGAAGTTATTTTATACTTTAATTTTAAATAACTATTGACTAAAGAATAAACTGAATTAATTTAATACTTTCAGTTTAATAATTATTTACTAAATAGATAACTGTATTAATTAAATACTTTAATTGTTAATAATTATTGACTAAATATATAACTGAATTAATTTAATACTTTAATTTAAAATAATTTTGACTAAACGGATAACTGAATTAATTTAATACTTTTATTTGAAATAATGATTGATTAAATCAATAACTGAATTAATTTAATACATTTATTTAAAATAATTATTAACTAAAAAGATAACTGAATTTATTTATTACTTTAATTTTTAATAATTATTAACTACATAGATAACTGAAGTAATTTAATACTTTAATTTTTAATAATTATTAACTACATAGATAACTGAAGTAATTTAATACTTTAATTTTTAATAATTATTAACTACATAGATAACTGAATTAGTTTCATACTTTAATTTTTAATAATTATTGACTAAATAGATAACTGAAGTAATTTAATACTTTAATTTTTAATAATTATTAACTACATAGATTACTGAATTAGTTTCATACTTTAATTTTTAATAATTATTAACTACATAGATAACTGAAGTAATTTAATACTTTAATTTTTAATAATTATTAACTACATAGATAACTGAATTAGTTTCATACTTTAATTTTTAATAATTATTGACTAAATAGATAACTGAAGTAATTTAATACTTTAATTTTTAATAATTATTAACTACATAGATAACTGAAGTAATTTAATACTTTAATTTTTAATAATTATTAACTACATAGATAACTGAATTAGTTTCATACTTTAATTTTTAATAATTATTGACTAAATAGATAACTGAAGTAATTTAATACTTTAATTTTTAATAATTATTAACTACATAGATAACTGAAGTAATTTAATACTTTAATTTTTAATAATTATTAACTACATAGATAACTGAAGTAATTTAATACTTTAATTTTTAATAATTATTAACTACATAGATAACTGAAGTAATTTAATACTTTAATTTTTAATAATTATTAACTACATAGATAACTGAATTAGTTTCATACTTTAATTTTTAATAAATATTGACTAAATAGATAACTGAAGTAATTTAATACTTTAATTTTTAATAATTATTAACTACATAGATAACTGAAGTAATTTAATACTTTAATTTTTAATAATTATAAACTACATAGATAACTGAATTAGTTTCATACTTTAATTTTTAATAATTATTGACTAAATAGATAACTGAAGTAATTTAATACTTTAATTTTTAATAATTATTAACTACATAGATAACTGAATTAGTTTCATACTTTAATTTTTAATAATTATTGACTAAATAGAAAACTGAAGTAATTTAATACTTTAATTTTTAATAATTATTAACTACATAGATAACTGAAGTAATTTAATACTTTAATTTTTAATAATTATAAACTACATAGATGACTGAATTAGTTTCATACTTTAATTTTTAATAATTATTGATTAAATAGATAACTGAAGTAATTTAATACTTTAATTTTTAATAATTATTAACTACATAGATAACTGAAGTAATTTAATACTTTAATTTTTAATAATTATTAACTACATAGATAACTGAATTAGTTTCATACTTTAATTTTCAATAATTATTAACTACATAGATAACTGAAGTAATTTAATACTTTAATTTTTAATAATTATTAACTACATAGATAACTGAATTAGTTTCATACTTTAATTTTTAATAATTATTGACTAAATAGATAACTGAAGTAATTTAATACTTTAATTTTTAATAATTATTAACTACATAGATAACTGAAGTAATTTAATACTTTAATTTTTAATAATTATTAACTACATAGATAACTGAATTAGTTTCATACTTTAATTTTTAATAATTATTGACTAAATAGATAACTGAAGTAATTTAATACTTTAATTTTTAATAATTATTAACTACATAGATAACTGAATTAGTTTCATACTTTAATTTTTAATAATTATTGACTAAATAGATAACTGAAGTAATTTAATACTTTAATTTTTAATAATTATTAACTACATAGATAACTGAATTAGTTTCATACTTTAATTTTTAATAATTATTAACTACATAGATAACTGAAGTAATTTAATACTTTAATTTTTAATAATTATTAACTACATAGATCACTGAATTAGTTTCATACTTTAATTTTTAATAATTATTAACTACATAGATAACTGAATTAGTTTCATACTTTAATTTTTAATAATTATTAACTACATAGATAACTGAAGTAATTTCATACTTTAATTTTTAATAATTATTAACTACATAGATAACTGAATTAGTTTCATACTTTAATTTTTAATAATTATTAACTACATAGATAACTGAATTAGTTTCATACTTTAATTTTTAATAATTATTAACTACATAGATAACTGAATTAGTTTCATACTTTAATTTTTAATAATTATTAACTACATAGATAACTGAAGTAATTTAATACTTTAATTTTTGATAATTATTGACTACATAGATAACTGAAGTAATTTAATACTTTAATTTTTAATAATTATTAACTACATAGATAACTGAAGTAATTTAATACTTTAATTTTTAATAATTATTAACTACATAGATAACTGAATTAGTTTCATACTTTAATTTTTAATAATTATTGACTAAATAGATAACTGAAGTAATTTAATACTTTAATTTTTAATAATTATTAACTACATAGATAACTGAATTAGTTTTATACTTTAATTTGTAATAATTATGGACTAAATAGATAACTGAAGTAATTTAATACTTTAATTTTTAATAATTATTAACTACATAGATAACTGAATTAGTTTCATACTTTAATTTTTAATAATTATTAACTACATAGATAACTGAAGTAATTTAATACTTTAATTTTTAATAATTATTAACTACATAGATAACTGAATTAGTTTCATACTTTAATTTTTAATAATTATTAACTACATAGATAACTGAATTAGTTTCATACTTTAATTTTTAATAATTATTAACTACATAGATAACTGAATTAGTTTCATACTTTAATTTTTAATAATTATTGACTAAATAGATAACTGAAGTAATTTTATACTTTAATTTTAAATAACTATTGACTAAAGAATAAACTGAATTAATTTAATACTTTCAGTTTAATAATTATTTACTAAATAGATAACTGTATTAATTAAATACTTTAATTGTTAATAATTATTGACTAAATATATAACTGAATTAATTTAATACTTTAATTTAAAATAATTTTGACTAAACGGATAACTGAATTAATTTAATACTTTTATTTGAAATAATGATTGATTAAATCAATAACTGAATTAATTTAATACATTTATTTAAAATAATTATTAACTAAAAAGATAACTGAATTTATTTATTACTTTAATTTTAAATAATTATTGACTAAATAGATAACTGAATAAATTTAATACTTTTATTTCAAATAATAATTGATTAAATACATAACTGAATTAATTTAATACGTTAATTTAAAATAATTATTGACTAAATAGATAACTGAAGTAATTTGATAATGCCATTTGAAATAATTATACACTAAATACATAACTGAATTTATTCAGTACTTTTATTTTTAATAATTATTGACTAAATTAATAACTGAATTAATTTAATAATGTAATTTTAAATAATTATTAACTAAATAGATAAGTGAATTGATTTAATATTTTAATTTAAATAATTATTGACTAAATTCTTGATAAATACTTTAATTTTTAATAATTATTGACTACATATATAACTGAATTAATTGAATACTTTAATTTTTAATCATTATTGACTACATGAATAACTGAATTTATTTAATACTTTATTTTAAAAGAATTATTGACTAAATACATAACTTAACTAATTTAATATTTTTATTTTTAATTATTATTAACTTAATAGGTAACTGAATTTATTTAATACTTTAATTTGAAATAATTATTGACTAAATGGATAATTGAATTTATTTAATACTTTAATTTAAAATAATTATTGACTAAATAGATGACTGAATTAATGTAATACTTTAATTTAATATAGTTTTTGACTAAATAGATATCTGAATAAATTGAATAATTTAATTATAAAAAAGTATTGACTAACTAGATAACTGAATTAATTTAATACTTTTAATTTAATTAATTGTAGACTAAATGGGTAACTGAATAAATTTAATACTTTTATTTGTAATAATTATTGACTAGAAATACTCCATATCTCTTATTAGTGTGTCTTAAATTTGCTGTGGCTTCTCGTGTCTATTTATTTTTTAGATTTGTCCTAGTGGCCCCGGGGGTTCTTATGCCGTCCAATGGTGTCATATGACCCTCGTAGGAAAACCTTGATTTATAATATTTCTTTCTTTTGTTTCTTTGTAATTGAGTTTTATTTTATTTTTTATTCTTATATTGTATCATTTTCTTCTCTATTTTCTTTATCGAATTGTTCGATTATCTCGCTCATCTTTTTTCTCTCATCCATTCCCGCGTTTTTTCTTTCTTTGGGACATATTTTTTAGGTATGATTCATAATCTCGTTCTCGTTCTCGTTCTCATTCTCGTTCTCGTTCTGTTCATCTCGTTTAAGGTCTCATTTTTAAAATTATTTTTCTATGTCTTTCATCTGTCTTTCTATACATTCTTTATAATGATTCATGTTTAATCTCATTCGAAATTTCTTTCTTCTCGTATCTTGTTATTTCTTTTCCCCTATCACCTGTCTCTCCCACTCCTTTTTTCTCCTTCTCTCTCTTTATTTTTCTTATATTAGGTGATCCAATTCCTTGGGAATCAGCTTGAATATCGTTCCACTTCTGGTTCTCTCTCTCTTAATCTCGTTTTGGATATCGTTTGATTTTATTGCTTTCCTTCTTTGACTTATCATCCACCAGTATTTGTCTTTTTTCTGGTTCAAACGTTAAGATGGCGGCACACATTGTGACGAGCGTTGGGCAACTCTTCAAACAGAAAAGGCATAATGGAATTAAAGTTATGCTAAACATAAAATAAATATAAATACATCTGATAGGGCATATTTAGTTGTTAGCGTATTGAGCTTGGTTTAACTGTTCAGAAGACATATTCAATGCTGATAGCGATGGTCTTAACGTTTAACTGCGCAAAGTGCATATTTAGTTGTTATAGACATAATATTTCGGTTTAACTGTTCAAAGGACATATCAGGTTGGAAAGAAAATAATGTCGTTTTTGTCCTACACATTTATTTTTTCTGAAACATACACATTAGGGCATTTTTAATCTTTACAATAATTTCCATAATTTTCTATGACTTCTGTCCAACGATCAACTAGATTTTTTATGCTTTCTTCCAAAATAAATTTCTGATTTTTTAGAGAAAAACAAATTTAGGTACTTTTTTAGTTAGTCGTCATTTTCATAGATTTTATTGTTTAAGTGATGCTGCAACGACCAGTCACAATTCATTGCGAAAATGGTTATCGATGATTTCTGGAAAGCAAATATGTGCAAACAGTCAATCTTTGATTTCGTTTTGCGTCGGTCAAATCGTGGGGAAACCAGAGTTCAAGTTTTAAAACTTTTCATAAATCGTGTAAAATAATTTTGTTATTGGTTGTATTTAATTATTGAGCTACTTCTCTGCTGGTTAACTTTGGATTGGCCTCCACAGCATCTTTAATGGCGTCTTTATCAATTGATTTTGGCCTTCCCGAACGTCGCCGATCTGACAGGTTAAAGTTTCCAGAAGTAAATTTTGCAAACTACCGTTGACATTGTCGATCATTCAGAAAATTTATCCCATAGACAGTTCCAATATTCCTTGTAGCTTCTGCAGCAGAGTTTCCTTTTTTGAATTCATAGAACATGCAATGTCTCAGATGCTCCTTACTAATATCCATTTTTTGACGGCTAAGACCGTTAGACGTAATATTTTCCAACGAATTACTTTATCTGAAAAGCAAAGCAAAATATTAAGACACCAATTCACCCAAAAATCTAGAACTGTGTACAACTTAAGAGGCTGCAAAGTGATTAAGTAAAAAATACAACGTTACTTTCTTTCCAACCTGATATTTAGTGGTTATAGCACTTGGCTTGGTTTAACTGTTAAAAGTATATATTCAGTGGTTATTGTATGGGACTTAATATTTAAGTATTCACATGGCATATTCAGTATTTATAACATTTAGATTATGCGTTTACTATTCATAAGACATATTTAATGTTTATAGAACTGAAATTGGCTCAACTGTCCAAACATGTATTCAATTTTACTACCATGGGTCATTAAGTATTACTTAAGCGCTTATTCAATGGTTATATCATTTGAAATACAGTTTAACTTTTCAAATGGCATATTCAGTGGTTTAGCACTTAGCTTGGTTTAACTGTTAAAACTACATAGTCAATTGTTATAGCATCGGACTTAATGTTTGACTGTTAATGTTAAATACAGTGATTATAGCATTGGAATCACGGTCTCACTTAACAGTTATCCATGTTTGATACAATATAAAGAATGCGACGGTAAGGAAGATGAAATAAAATGCAAAATATTACAATTTGATTAACGTGGCGTGTTTTTTTTTCTGCAAGGAAACATCTTATCGTTACCTCAGCAATGGGGAGTCCAGCCCGAAAGAATAGAATAGAATAAAAAATAATAAGGGTAAGAAACAAAATACATTAAGCAAATAAATGTAGTCAAAACGAGAAAAAGAAAAGAAAGAAATATAACAACACACACATATACATACACATATGCATACACATATACATACACACATATATAGACATATATGAATATATTAAAGGATAAAATAATTCAACGGTATGAAATTAAAATGGAATAAGCGGAAGACCTAAAAATCTCAACGTTTCGCCCAAATGTTATATGGGCTTTGTCAAGAGCGAACAAAAAAATGCAAAAAATTACAAAAGACGAGAAAGTCTATAAATTATGAGAAATATATATAGTGATAGGGCTCATGTAGAGAGGGAAGATATGTAAATGTGTATAGAGTCAAAAATATTTAAAAAATTGTAACGGGAAAGAAAAGAAAAGAATAAAGAGTAGAAAGGAGGTCTAAAGGAAGAATAATTCAAAACTCAGGGAATCAACTGGTGTCTAGATATATCTTGTTTCCATGAATACTTGCTTTTGATAGTTATGGGGAGATGAAGTAGAATCCCATTCTCTGTTTAATTTTATTTGTGTAAAGGGTTATGAGTGCAGATTCAATTAGTCGGCGTGTTGATTTATTATATATAATCTTGATTAAAGTAGACATATTAAAGTAGACATATATGTACACATATACATACACAAGTGTAGTACGTGAAACTAATACCTTTAGCTCGTTAAGAAATTAGGATATAAAGTAGACGTTTAATTTTGCCTACGAGATGTAGAAAGATTAAGGAGGACAAGTTAATTACTACTGAGACCAGAATATTAAATTTGGTCATAGTTTATGTACTGATTGCTGTTTAAATTTTACGAGATGTAGAAAGATTAAGGAGGACAAGTTAATTACGACTTTGACCAAAATATTAAATTTGGTCATAGTTTATGTACTGATTGCTGTTTAAATTTTACGAGATGTAGAAAGATTAAGGAGGACAAGTTAATTACGACTTTGACCAAAATATTAAATTTGGTCATAGTTTATGTACTGATTGCTGTTTAAATTTTATGAGATGTAGAAAAATTAAGGAGGACAAGTTAATTACGACTTTGACCAAAATATTAAATTTGGTCATAGTTTATGTACTGATTGCTGTTTAAATTTTACGAGATGTAGAAAGATTAAGGAGGACAAGTTAATTACGACTTTGACCAAAATATTAAATTTGGTCATAGTTTATGTACTGATTGCTGTTTAAATTTTACGAGATGTAGAAAGATTAAGGAGGACAAGTTAATTACGACTTTGACCAAAATATTAAATTTGGTCATAGTTTATGTACTGATTGCTGTTTAAATTTTACGAGATGTAGAAAGATTAAGGAGGACAAGTTAATTACGACTTTGACCAAAATATTAAATTTGGTCATAGTTTATGTACTGATTGCTGTTTAAATTTTACGAGATGTAGAAAGATTAAGGAGGACAAGTTAATTACGACTTTGACCAAAATATTAAATTTGGTCATAGTTTATGTACTGATTGCTGTTTAAATTTTATGAGATGTAGAAAAATTAAGGAGGACAAGTTAATTACGACTTTGACCAAAATATTAAATTTGGTCATAGTTTATGTACTGATTGCTGTTTAAATTTTACGAGATGTAGAAAGATTAAGGCGGACAAGTGAATTACGACTTTGACCAAAATATTAAATTTGGTCATAGTTTATGTACTGATTGCTGTTTAAATTTTACGAGATGTAGAAAGATTAAGGAGGACAAGTTAATTACGACTTTGACCAAAATATTAAATTTGGTCATAGTTTATGTACTGATTGCTGTTTAAATTTTACGAGATGTAGAAAGATTAAGGAGGACAAGTTAATTACGACTTTGACCAAAATATTAAATTTGGTCATAGTTTATGTACTGATTGCTGTTTAAATTTTACGAGATGTAGAAAGATTAAGGAGGACAAGTTAATTACGACTTTGACCAAAATATTAAATTTGGTCATAGTTTATGTACTGATTGCTGTTTAAATTTTACGAGATGTAGAAAGATTAAGGAGGACAAGTTAATTACGACTTTGACCAAAATATTAAATTTGGTCATAGTTTATGTACTGATTGCTGTTTAAATTTTACGAGATGTAGAAAGATTAAGGAGGACAAGTTAATTACGACTTTGACCAAAATATTAAATTTGGTCATAGTTTATGTACTGATTGCTGTTTAAATTTTACGAGATGTAGAAAGATTAAGGAGGACAAGTTAATTACGACTTTGACCAAAATATTAAATTTGGTCATAGTTTATGTACTGATTGCTGTTTAAATTTTACGAGATGTAGAAAGATTAAGGAGGACAAGTTAATTACGACTTTGACCAAAATATTAAATTTGGTCATAGTTTATGTACTGATTGCTGTTTAAATTTTACGAGATGTAGAAAGATTAAGGAGGACAAGTTAATTACGACTTTGACCAAAATATTAAATTTGGTCATAGTTTATGTACTGATTGCTGTTTAAATTTTACGAGATGTAGAAAGATTAAGGAGGACAAGTTAATTACGACTTTGACCAAAATATTAAATTTGGTCATAGTTTATGTACTGATTGCTGTTTAAATTTTACGAGATGTAGAAAGATTAAGGAGGACAAGTTAATTACGACTTTGACCAAAATATTAAATTTGGTCATAGTTTATGTACTGATTGCTGTTTAAATTTTACGAGATGTAGAAAGATTAAGGAGGACAAGTTATTTACGACTTTGACCAAAATATTAAATTTGGTCATAGTTTATGTACTGATTGCTGTTTAAATTTTACGAGATGTAGAAAGATTAAGGCGGACAAGTGAATTACGACTTTGACCAAAATATTAAATTTGGTCATAGTTTATGTACTGATTGCTGTTTAAATTTTACGAGATGTAGAAAGATTAAGGCGGACAAGTGAATTACGACTTTGACCAAAATATTAAATTTGGTCATAGTTTATGTACTGATTGCTGTTTAAATTTTACGAGATGTAGAAAGATTAAGGAGGACAAGTTAATTACGACTTTGACCAAAATATTAAATTTGGTCATAGTTTATGTACTGATTGCTGTTTAAATTTTACGAGATGTAGAAAGATTAAGGAGGACAAGTTATTTACGACTTTGACCAAAATATTAAATTTGGTCATAGTTTATGTACTGATTGCTGTTTAAATTTTACGAGATGTAGAAAGATTAAGGCGGACAAGTGAATTACGACTTTGACCAAAATATTAAATTTGGTCATAGTTTATGTACTGATTGCTGTTTAAATTTTACGAGATGTAGAAAGATTAAGGCGGACAAGTGAATTACGACTTTGACCAAAATATTAAATTTGGTCATAGTTTATGTACTGATTGCTGTTTAAATTTTACGAGATGTAGAAAGATTAAGGAGGACAAGTTAATTACGACTTTGACCAAAATATTAAATTTGGTCATAGTTTATGTACTGATTGCTGTTTAAATTTTACGAGATGTAGAAAGATTAAGGAGGACAAGTTATTTACGACTTTGACCAAAATATTAAATTTGGTCATAGTTTATGTACTGATTGCTGTTTAAATTTTACGAGATGTAGAAAGATTAAGGCGGACAAGTGAATTACGACTTTGACCAAAATATTAAATTTGGTCATAGTTTATGTACTGATTGCTGTTTAAATTTTACGAGATGTAGAAAGATTAAGGAGGACAAGTGAATTACGACTTTGACCAAAATATTAAATTTGGTCATAGTTTATGTACTGATTGCTGTTTAAATTTTACGAGATGTAGAAAGATTAAGGCGGACAAGTGAATTACGACTTTGACCAAAATATTAAATTTGGTCATAGTTTATGTACTGATTGCTGTTTAAATTTTACGAGATGTAGAAAGATTAAGGAGGACAAGTGAATTACGACTTTGACCAAAATATTAAATTTGGTCATAGTTTATGTACTGATTGCTGTTTAAATTTTACGAGATGTAGAAAGATTAAGGAGGACAAGTTAATTACGACTTTGACCAAAATATTAAATTTGGTCATAGTTTATGTACTGATTGCTGTTTAAATTTTACGAGATGTAGAAAGATTAAGGAGGACAAGTGAATTACGACTTTGACCAAAATATTAAATTTGGTCATAGTTTATGTACTGATTGCTGTTTAAATTTTACGAGATGTAGAAAGATTAAGGCGGACAAGTGAATTACGACTTTGACCAAAATATTAAATTTGGTCATAGTTTATGTACTGATTGCTGTTTAAATTTTACGAGATGTAGAAAGATTAAGGAGGACAAGTGAATTACGACTTTGACCAAAATATTAAATTTGGTCATAGTTTATGTACTGATTGCTGTTTAAATTTTACGAGATGTAGAAAGATTAAGGAGGACAAGTTAATTACGACTTTGACCAAAATATTAAATTTGGTCATAGTTTATGTACTGATTGCTGTTTAAATTTTACGAGATGTAGAAAGATTAAGGAGGACAAGTGAATTACGACTTTGACCAAAATATTAAATTTGGTCATAGTTTATGTACTGATTGCTGTTTAAATTATATTATGCGTGTTTTTCTTCTGTAGAGAAGGCAATTCTTTTAAAAATGAAAAATGAAAATGAAAGTTCACGATATTATTTACATGCAAACTCATTAATTTGAACTTTAATGGAAAGACTTCACAGACATTAGTGTGAATTTAAGTGTTTTTTTTTTTAAAGTAGGGCATTTGCTTATGTGGATATTAATTTTATCTTTAATTTCTTTATTTCAGTAGGGGTGGGACGTAATGGGTGAAAATTTCAGATTCATGCGAGTAGTATTTTTTGTGTTCATGTATACATAAATAACACTAAACAATCAAACATTTTGAAAATTTTGCAAAATTCAGAAGGTGCAGGCCAAAAATAGCCGTTAGGACTCCACAGGACTCAAAATCCATCATTTTTCGGTGAAAAAGTGGTTTCATGCGACATTGCAGGTTCTAAAACATCCTCAAAAGCTATGAATGGATATAGATGGTTAAATCTGATATAGTACTTTAATTTAGGATCATTTTCAGGCTGTGAATGGGTTTTCATGAATGTAAAATAGCCCAAAACTAGTGGCCTGCACCTTCTGAATTTTGCAAAATTCTTAAAATGTTTGATTGTTTAGTGTTATTTATGTATAAATGAACACAAACAAATACTACTCGCATGAATCTGTAATTTTCACTCATTACGTCCGACCCCTAATTTCAGTCTTTCACATTTTAGATACCACAAGAGTAGTGATTGAGCTAACGTTCTTTGTTTTGTTTTGTTTTCTGCTGAATTGTTTCAAGGGTCGTCACTGTGGGTAATGTTTGTATTAAATGAGTCGCCCCAAAATATTATGGGTGTATTACTTTACGAATGGTTCGGTAAACAAAACTGTCTAAGGTACAACGATGGGATAAACCCCTTCGTAAGAGACAGCTTTTCGCAGCTACTTTTAGCGTGGAAAAGAGGAGTAGAGAATACAGCTAAAATATTTCTTGCACCCGAAAACGCCATAACGTATGTGTGCATCCATGTTTAGTTACGTAACACCGTAGTTAAAGATTGTGACCTTCTGATTCATATATTTTGTATTTTTATTTTTGTTACTGTTGTAGTGGACCGTGATATTAAAAGATATATATTAGTTATGGTTAAAGTGTTTTCAATTGTTACACAATTCGGAAAGATTGTAGATCACGTATGTTGTATATAGTGAAGTTGATGGAACCGTGATTTATAGTTCTCGCCTGATTGTGACGGCGTAGGCGATAAGATAGAAAAAGACTAAACGCCTTAAATCAAATGTTGAAAGTCAAACTCCCCTACCAAACCAGTTAAATTACATAACAACGAATACCATGGTTCATGGGAGGTTTTTCCTGGATTCAGACGGGCAATGAAAAAATTAATGAACCATATAACTTTTTTGTCGCTATTGAAACAGCCCAACTATACGAGGCCTGCCTAAAAAGTATCCGAACTTAGGCCAGAAAAAATATTTCAAATACGTGACAGGGTTGGGATCCTAATCCCCTTCAACGTATGCCCCTTGTGCTTGCACACACTTAGCCCACCGCTCCATCCACTGCCGGGAACACATCTGGAAGTCTTCTTTTGGAATGGTGTTCATCTCCGCCGTCGCATTAGATTCAGCAGATGTTTGGAAAAGATGCGATGTGTAACACAAATTAACGAGTGGTTCAACCGATTCAAAAATGGATGTACATCAGCGGAGAGTGACCAGCGTTCTGGCAAGACCCAAACTCCTCTGAGTGCAGCTGTTGTTTAGAGGGTCTGAAAAAAGAGATAATGCGGAACGCGACGGCGGAGATGAACACCATTCCAAAAGAAGACTTCCAGAGATGTTTCCGGCGGTGGATGGATTGGTGGGCTAAGTGTGTGTAAACACTAGGGGCAAACTTTGAAGGGGATTAGAGTCCCACCCCCGTCACGTATTTGAAATATTTTTTCTGGCCTAAGGTCGGATACGTTTTAGACAGGCCTCGTATGTAGATAAAGAATATAACCGGCATCAAATAGAAAGTGCACAAATGTGTTTACATGCCGTAAAACAGGCAAACGAAACTGTTCCAATGTCTTATTATGAATTGGTCACCGAATGGTTTATTCTTTGCTACTGGTATCTTATAGCCGAGTAAAACCTGCTCCACATTACTTTGATGGATTTAGTTAATCAGATGTTATATATCGAATCGTGAACATCTAATGCCTGTTTGATCTGGATTCCACGCTTTATCGCGTCGACATATTTAAATGTATTTAATGCCGCTCAAATATGAGTCAATCTTGGCATTCTATTAATCAGTCCAGTAATTTATTTATTATAGAAGCTTTAAGAAGCTTGAAGCTTGAAGTTAAAAATTCCTTTCTACGTTGGTCATGATGAAAGACATCAAAAGTATCGCTGTACTACACCACTGCTTGACACCAATGATCTTCTATATTCTAGCTAAAGCCCAACAAGCTATTTATCATGACAGAAAACTTGGCTCCACTAATCAGGTACTCTAGTATCAGCATCTCTTCATGATATAACAATAAGTGTAGTCCTGATGTCTAAGCTATCCCGTGAGAGGTTGTTATTATATAAGGTATAGAAAAAAGTTTATGATATCAAAACAGACAGAACAGAGTCACGTGACTCCGTGTCTCACATGGTACTTGGAGAGAAACGGACACCTCGATGTAGCATCGATGCCCTCGAGATGTAATTGAGGAGGGGGGAATATCTCAATATGTCAATCCAAAATCCTAACAGAAGATAAAATATTCAAAAACGAAACTAAGAACCCAAGAACATTTGCAGTGTTGTAGATTAAGAAGTTGTGGAAGGAAATATTGTGTGCCGTGTGAACTGGCAAGACACCCCTCCGTATGTGGTGCTGCGATTGGTTAAGTGGCCTATCAGTAGCATGGTTCGCGCGATGTTCGTCCGATCGGAGAAATAATAAAACAATTAAACCATGAAACTGTGTTGAGTTTTTTTTTCAAGGTACATGGGAAAATAAATCGCCTTTAAGGTTTCCTGTAAGGAAACTTTTATCGTCATCTCAACAACAACAGGTCCCAAGGAAGAGAATAAAAGAAAAAGAAAAATACATGGATAAAAAGATAAATCATGTATGCAAATGATTGTAGTTCAGACAAAAGGAAAAGATAAAAATAGACGACACACACACAAGAATAGAATATTGAAAATAATAATTTAGTAATTTATAAAAAATAGGAAAAAAATATGAATATTACACGATTAATTTTGCCTGTAAGGATTATAGAGGACAAGTGACAGCAAGCTCTTTGTTACCTCTTATTATATGGAATATTGTTATTTCTCTACACAAGGAACATTGCTCAATAAATATACTAATTGTCTGTATCCACCCAAGAGTCTGTTTTTTTTTCATAAGTTTAAGACAACTTAGAAAGCAGAAAAGAAAGCTAGAGTGGTCTCTACGGTCATCCGCAAAAAAGATGTACCGCCGTCGTTTTCGGTTCAATGGAAGGAAGAGGGCGTTCTCTGTCCGTATTTCTACTCGGTGGAAACACCTACCAGAGGAGGTCATGACGATGCCTACCATATCCATGTTTAAAGCGGCCTGCAACAAACATTCAGACTATATGTGGATGTAAATAGCTTCTACCTGTCTCTTTACATGGCTTGTTGCATTTTGCTAGTTTTTGCCAAATAAATTTGATTTGATTTTTACAGCACGACATAATGAAGTGTGCAGGTACCTCCACTGAACCATCTGTAAGAAACTTGATATCAGGTGTAGCAGCAAGCACTGGGAACATCTACCTGAGAGAACTGTGGGGAATGGTACATACACCATCCATTATGACCATGAAATCCCCACAGCTACCTATCTGGAAAACGCAGCTGTCAAACCTTACATTGTCATATGGAACGAGAGAGAGAGAGAGAGAGAGAGAGAGAGTGAGTGGCAACTTTGGTTGAGGTCAGTGTCCCTAATGATGGGAGCATAAACAGAGCTGGGAGACAATAACAAAAGATCAAGGTCTAAGTATAATATGAAAATAAACTGAAACCTCAAAGAGATCTCCATCATTCCAGTTATCATAGGAGCCACTGGACTCATGAAGAAGAACTTGAAAAAGTATTTAGAAAGTATACCTGGTGAACAAAGTGCAAAAGAAATCCAAACAAATGCACTCAAGGGAATAGCCAGCATCCTGAAAAGAGCTCTCGGTTGGAGTCTGTAAATAGCGGGTGATCGTATGGCATTTGGAAGAATGTCCCGTCCCCAGCAAATGAATGAAAAGAAAAAGAAAAAAAAAGTGTGAATGAGAGTTGTTTATACACAAATAAGACACAACTATTTAAGCGCAAAATGTGTTTATTTTTATTATTATTGTTATTTCGTACCTTCATATATAAGTTGCGATTTTAGATGAATGTTTTTTATTGCTTTTATGGCGGTTAAGACTATGGTTAATCTCATGAACATAGGTCACCCGAAATATATTATGAAAGATATTTCGTGAACATTTTAGGGACAAAACGATACTATTTAGCCTTCCGTAAGAGAACAAGAATATGCCCCAGGGAATATTGACGTCAGTGTGAAAAACATGTGAGCTAACGTATACGTCTGAGAAAAATACGGGCACAGGAGAATAGTCCAGGCCAAGATTGGGGACGAAATTTTAGATACATGTGTGTAGAGGCTATGTTTACTTTCGACATCCTCGTAACTCTCGCTTCCTTATTTTGTTATTAAGTCCTCATATTCCATGATCTATTTTTTCTGAAAAAGGGGGAAAATTGCTGTTTTATCGATTGGAATCTATCGATATAACACTTATCGTTGGCTAGTTTTTAAACTTTGAAGTAATTTTTCTTTTAGCTCCTTACATCAAGTGGCTACATGCCTTGTCTGGAGCGATTTCCATAAAAAAAGTTCAATACCGTAGCTGACGGTTGTAATCTTGTGATTCGTATGTTTTGTATTTTTGTTGTTGTAATTGGTATTGTAGCATAATCCGTGGTATTGATCTCGTGTCGTTATAAGACAATATTTGTTGGTGCTAAAAAGTTCTAAATTGTTATAAAATTTTATAAATTGATGAGTAATGTATGTTGTATACTGAGAGAGAGAGAGAAAGAGAGAGAGTAAGAGTAAATCGCCGAGAAGTGATATAAGATCTGATCCTCTTTCCAGTCATACTTCTATGTAACTAGCTGGCAAGACACAACACTCCCTCAGCTAGACTGGTGCGATTTGGTATAGTAAAATGGCGTATTAGTACCATGGTTCACGCGGAGTTTTTTCGATCGAAAAAAACAATAAAACATTGAATTGTTAAACTCTGATCAATAGTCTTTACAATCGAACCGTTTGCAACGCACATGGGAGGAATGAAGATGGTCGCGGTTGATTTTGAAACTATGGCGGAGAGACACTCCCTCAGCTAGAGTGGTGCGATTTGGTATAGTAAAATGGCGTATTAGTACCATGGTTCACGCGGAGTTTGTTTCTTTCGATCGAAAAAAAAAAACAATAAAACATTGAAATGTTAAACTGTGATGAGTGGTCGTTACAATCGAACCGTCTGCAACGCACATGTGAGACGAATGAAGATGGTCGCCAGTAATGTGGATCACATCATGGTAGAACGTCAATCGAGCAATTGTTTTGTCCGTCACATTCTGGTTTAAAATTACATTTAAATACACAATCGATTGGATGCATCGTATTTACCTATGCATATCTGACCGTCGGTCAGTTTGTCACGCTTAGGTTTGGAATAATATTTATCATTGTCTTTCGCGTTTAAGTTTGAAATAGGGTTAGAAAAAGTGAAACTCGAATAAACTAATTAGTCGAATTTAGTTGTATTGGGTTAACGGCATATCAACCCTCTCGATGATATTCAGTACCACATCCAGTCAATTTGGTAAAATTAATTTGTTAGAAAATTATTAACATATTTTTTTCTTTTCAAGAATTTTGGTCGGATGTTCTGCTAAATTAGCATACCGAGAGCAGACTCGAAGCGTTTCCTCGAATTACAGTGATGTGTACATTACAAGGCAGGACGTAGGTTTTTTAACACGGATCGGTGGCAGACATGTTTAAGTATAAAATAAAAGGAACAAAGAATTATTTTGGAAAGAAAAGCACAGAGCGAAAAGCATTCCTAGTCTATGACGTAACTAGGTTAAAAGAACACAGCCACTAAAAATAGTATTGTCCGAAAAAGCGAGAAACGGGTAATAGGTTAGCTCTTAACCTCAGAGGTGAAATGGTATGACGTAAGAAAAAGTTATTTAACTAACAAGTGACCGACCGATATAGAAGTGGAGGGGATCGGTATGTCAACCACTCAAGTCCGAGACTAGTTTGTCTGTTTGTGTAGGTATTTAATCGTGAAATAAAAACCTATGTTATAATCCAAAGGAAAAAAAACTATCTCGCTTGTTTATTTTATGTAATATCAAGGGGGACAACTCTGAGAAAAAAATGGGAAAATAAAAATTTATGTAATTCTCTTTATGTTAATGGTAAGGATTTCCCAGACAGACGGTCAAGATTGGGCCCATCGTGTTACACATGGAGATCGAGTAACTCACGATAGCCTCTGGTGCTGCGCGACATTCATAAACTCAGGCGCTGGACCAATCACACCACTAGTTTCCACAGCGGTCAGTTGTAATACAAATCTGCCGAGAAGACAGACGTCGTGTCTCCATTGCTAAACGCATTAATTGAATGCACAATCTGAAGAAATCGGAGATTATTATCTGAATAACGTAATCATTCTCTGAATAACGTAATCATTCTTGAGAATGACCCATAATCTCCTTCACTTTTTTTATTCTCGTTTTTAATCACGTTTAAGATCTCGTTTTATTTGTACTTATTTCTATTTTTGTTTGTTTTACTGATAACTAAGCAAAAGGCCTTTGAGTAATCAGCAGCCAGCCATACAAACAATGATAAGATAGACAGCGAGAACCTCTTTATCTAATTGTCTTTTGCCAAATGTCGTCAATTATTACTTTTTTTCTTTTCGCTCCTATTTCTTGAGATCAATCGATAATCTCGTTCACTTCGTGATTCTCGTTCTTAATCTCGTTTAGAAAAGTGTTTTGTCTGTTGATATTTCTAGTTTTCATCTTTCTAATGATAATTCGCATTATTGATCTTAATCATGTTTCCATCGATGTTAGTCGGTTATTTTCTTATTTATTTGTTGTTCACAATATTGCAAAAACTTTTTAACCGATTTTTGTCACGTCTAGTAGCACATGAGCAACAGAGAAAAAACAATTACATATTAACATAGACCAGTAAGAATTACATATTACATATTACATGTTACATATATTACAATTAAGCATTACATATTACCTATATTACAATTAAGCATTACATATTGACATAGACGGGTAACCATCACATATTACATATATTAAAAGTAAGCATTATATATTACATATATTACAAGTAAGGATTACATATTATACATTCCATATTGACATAGACAAGTAATCATTACATATTAACATAGACAAGTAAGCATTACATATTAACATAGACAAGTAAGCATTACATATTACATATTACATATATTACAAGTAAGCATTGCATATTATATATTACATATTTACATAAACAAGTAATCATTACATATTAACATAGACAAGTAAGCATTACATATTACATATTACATGTATTACAAGTAACCATTTCATATTATATATTACATATTAGCATTACATATTAACATAGACAAGTAAGCATTACATATTACATATTACATATTACATATATTACAAGTAAGCATTACATATTACATATATTACAATTAAACATTACATATCATATATTGACATAAACAAGTAAGCATTACATATTGACATAGACGGGTAACCATCACATATTACATATTACATATATTACAAGTAAGCATTGCATATTATATATTACATATTAATATAGACAAGTAAGCATTAGATATAACATATTACATATATTACAAATAAGCATTACATATTACATATTACATATTAAGAGTCAAGAGGATGCCGAAAAGAAAAATGGCGAAATATCTTTTTTTCGCAATACCGCTCACTCTTATGTTATATATTATCTATTTCAAGCCAACACTCGTCTCTCTCTAACTGTATTTTTTTAAGTTAAACACTTTCTAACAGCTTTGCTTTCTCATCACCCTCTTCTACCTCCATCTCGGCCAGCGAATAGATGATGCTACTGCTACCCAATTGTCGTCTGCTTGTTAGACTGACATCTTCCACTAACATTGACAATGGGTTGTGAGTCAGTCTCGGAATGTATTTGTCGTCAATTAACTTTGTATGCAGGGTGAGCGCATACAATTCCTATTCATTTTGTTTTCATAGTCGCAGCATTAAAAAAAATATGTACATCGAATATTATGTTGAAAGCAAATAAAATTTAGTACTCCAAACGAATTTTCGTTTCTCTGCATATTTTGTAAGAAGACAAAGAAATTATTTGTTAATTTATTTGCCTGTATATCGCAAGTCAGCGTAATACATAATATGGCACTATGTAGCGCACGGTGTAAGACGAAAAAATGAAACTAATTAGATTCATGCTGTATTTATGTTACGGTGTGCTTGGTCGAAGGAAGAGGGTTTATTACTCCCACGTTGAAATTAGTAACCAAAAAGAAAACGGTTGATCGGATAAAATATAAAAAGCGCTGAATGCGACCGAAAGAAACCTTTAATTTCTGAAAACACACACCAATAATCAAACTCAAGAACATACAAAGCATAATTCTACACGCAGTTTCTGTTTATGGAACTATATATATCCGTCAAAGAAATAATAGAAAATCGGACTTTAATTTTGCTAATACTTCATCCTGCTTATATATTGACGCTCTTAATTATACGCCTTCTCGGGCGCTGGCTTTTCAAATCTCATATTACTAGGACGAAGCAAATCCTTCGTTCTGATTGGCCAGTTAAATAACGATGGAAATTCAAATAGAAAATAAAAAATGACAGAACAATTAAAATAATCTAAATTCATTTTAATTTAATTAATCAAATATATTTTTTATATTCCTTTTTTTTAAATATACATTTCCACTCCACGGAATAACTTAAAAATACGTTTTACTCAACTTCATTAGATTATGTAACGAACATAATGTCCAGTTAACGGAGTAACTAAATATCTCAATACTAAATAATCAGCGATTTGATTCATCCTCGACTGGAAATCGAGAAAGAAATCGAGACGAATATATCAAGGGAGGCGCGATAGCGCTCTATCCCTTAATAGACTTCAAAAACGACCTATGCTAGAAATCTCATTTCTTTGATCAGTCATAACTCAAAAACCAATAAACCAAATTATTTAAAACTTTGCACAAAATTTTCATTTGATAGGTTCTATAAGTGTGTAGAATTTCAGCATCATTAGTCAAGACAACCCAGAGATCCAGAAAGGTCAGGAGTGATTTTGTGTTATCCGTGTGTACGTACGTACGTATGTGCAACCCTGTATCTCATCAACTATTTGATGGATTCAGCTGATTTTTGGCAGATATAGAGGTTCTAGGGTCTAGTTGATGGCATTTTAATTTCAGTTTACCATATACCTTAGCTTTCCAGAAAATTCAAAAAAAACTTTAAAATGACCATTGTCTTGAGGCATAGCCTTTACAAAAGTAGTGAGATTCCATGATAAATGCCAGTATACTGACATCATGTGCCCTTAATAGGGTTAAGATGAAAATTCATATACACTAAATGTACAAAAGCAAGGAAATTCCCAAATTTGTACACTTTTATTGTCATTAAGGGTATGACTACATATCAACCAGCTATTTTCATTATCACATCACTACAGTATAAATCTCTATGCATGGGTGGATGAAGTGTGTGAAGTGCGCTGAATAAAAAATTCCTACCAGTAAAATACATACATGTTGTGCTCGCATACCCTTAATGACAATAAAAGTGTAAAAATTTGGGAATTTTGTTTGCTTTTGTACATTTAGTGTGTTTGAATTTTCATCTTAACCCTATTAAGGGCACATAATGTCAGTATACTGGCATTTATCATGGAATATATATATATATATATATATATATATATATATATATATATATATATATATATATATCTCTTCTAATATATAAAGTAGAGACGTTTTTTCCCCTGTACCTTCTCGGAGAATAGGAAAATAACCACATGCATCACGGGCTACTGAACTCACAATTACATTGCACTTATTCACTCGAGCGTGTTTTAGTTTATCTGTTATTCTTCTTTCCAAACAAACACTGAATATTACATTCGGCCCGGCCGCCACGACTCTCCGAAATACCAACTCCATATAGGTGGTAGTAAAAACTTTTCTCCCTAACAATTCTGTACTGTGACTACACTCATCGACACCGGGTACTAATAAACACAGTATAATTTTCATGAAGCACCCATTGTTATTTCGTATTTGTCTGGCATTATTTTACTACATAATATTAAGCAATACGCAAAAATTTAACAACCGCTCCCTTACACTTCGATGATTATTCGCGAATATCAGATTAAGTTTTATCTAATTCTACCTTCTACATTTAAATTCATTTCGGAATTAAGCGAATGAAATTAACGAACACAGTTCCTGCAACATTTAATGATTCAACATGGCGGATAACATTTCTTGATCGAATCGACTTCCTATTTAATTCAATAAGCATCAAGATACTGGTAGACGCGGATACATTTACATTTTCTAAATCATACACCTTAAACACGCATATTATCGAAAAATTGCCCAAATGAATTTACTTCATCAAAAAATGACCTACACTGTGTCATTTTCGAACTTTCCATTTGGTCAGCAGAATCTAAATGTTAACATAACACGCATGTCAATAAACAAACCTTGCGTTATTAGCTTATTTTCACATGTATTTTTGGGCAAGAAGGCTGGTGTACTTATCCCCGGTATCAGCGTTCGATCCCGTTCAACTCTGCCACTTTTTTCTTTTTTTTTTAAATTTAAAACATTCGCCAACACGGTATAGGGGGTGGGGGTGGAGAAATAACTATAGGACGTCATGAAATAGGTACTAATTTCTCCCGTGCAACGCCGGGCGACGGGTTCCGCTAGTATATATATATTCTCGACGTTAATACTAATACTTGCATTAGTACTGCAAATACGTAAAAACATTTAGACATGTATAGGCTCCAATAATATTGGAAAATATTTACATTACATCTAGCATGAAGAACCTCTGGAAAGACGAGTGACTTATAGGAAAGCAACTGCTACTCTTACTGCTAACACCAATAAGTATAATACAATTATTATCAATAAACACTTAGAATCTCTAAAGCGATTGTTTAAATGTAATTCTGTTGCTGAAAATTATTATATTACTTATGGCTAATAAGAATGAGTTCAATAGTTCTAGGCTTCAAAACTATTAAATAGTATTGCGCCACATTTGAAAATAATGGTTAGAGTGTTCGCTAATGGGTCGGGAGACCGGGGTTTAATCCTCGGTAAGTTATACCAAAAACTGAGAAAATAGTACTTTTGGCCAAGATCAAAGTGTAGTATCTGTTCCGATGGATACTACACGCCATAGACGTGTATCGTCTTGGCCTTCGCGTCTTGATAACACCGGTCTGTGGGTTTGTTCTGTGCAGTTCTAGGAGGTTCATCCTCCCAGGCTTTACCTCCCCTCTTTGGGGAGGAGTAAGTTTATTGCTTATTACCTGATGCGCCCCTACCGGGGAATATCGACGGGGCTGCCCAGGCATTTTTTGTAGGCTAGCGTGCTCACCTTCTCGGGCGCTGGATTTTCAAATCCCACTTTCCCGACCTTGTGTCACATCTTACGTTGTGGGAGGAAGATAAATAAAACAGTACTTGCTACATAGTACTGTTTGCGGACTTTTTTCCAAAGCAAATGTGTATGTGCCATTTTTATTGCATATATTATAAGCTAACACCGCTTCATCTAAATCTCCTTTGCTGACAGTTATTTTTTATTCACAGGATTATAATCACTCCAATGTAGCATGATGTGGCGAGGGGATACGTGAGACCACTTATTTAAGTCAGGTAACTAGAGCGGACGTACCCCGCCGCCTGAAATGAATTCAGAAAAGAAATTATCCACTCTGTAATAAAGACGTCAATGACAGGTGTTTTTCTTTAGGTCATCAGAAATGATAATAATAATTCATATATGAAAAATTAAATTACTTAGTAAATTCTATGATTTTATACGAATATTTTAGCAATAGATCTAGATACATAGCGACTGCAAACACTGGCGAAGCATAATTTGTTTATATAATGTTTACAGAGTGTGTACAGTAACCCTATATATATATATATATATATATATATATATATATATATATATATATATATATATATATATATATATATATATATATATATATGATCCCTTAAATAATGTTAGAAGCAAACTAATATAATAACTGAAAAAGTTAAATTGCCTTACATGAGTGATTTTCCACTGAACGACTTGGGACTTCGGGGTTTTTTTTTTAATATAGTTTTAATGGTTGAGAAACTTCCAAGACTATATATACAGTCTCGGAAGTTTCTCAACCATTAAAACTATATAAAAATTTTTTTAAAAAATATATAAAAAAAAAACAAAAAAAAACAAAACTTATAGTCTCAAGTCTTCTAGTGGAAAATCACTCATGTAAGTCAATTTATTTTTTACAGTTATTATATTAGTTAGTTTCTAACACTATTTTAAGCGATCATCAGTTGTTTACCATGAAAAACTGTTTCGGGAATTTAAAAACAAGACAGTATTTAATTTCATGGCTTCCCAGCAGAGTTGATCAGACCCCACTTATATATATATATATATATATATATATATATATATATATATACACATATATATATATATATGTGTGTGTGTGTGTGTGTGTGTGTGTGTGTGTGTGTGTGTGTGTGTATCCTCCGTATGTAAGTTGACAAGTTAAAAGAAAATGGCTTGATATTAGTACCTGCAAGAAGCAAAAGGTATCCAGCAGAGAAAATCACAGACGAAGGCTATTCTGATGACATTGCAATTTTTGCTGACACAACTAGACAGGCAGAAACCTTATCACAGTGTCTTTTTGTCAACACAAGCAAAACAGAGCACATTCTCCTGAACCAACATGGAAATATTTCTTCCCTAAGTGAGACTTGCCTAAAGAATGTCGACGAGTTTACCTATCTTGGTAGTAAATTTGACAATAAAAATTCCACAGAGTGTGAATTGAAGGTGCAATCAGCAAGGCCTGAGCAGGAGTGGACAAGATGAAAGCGATCTTCACAGGTTTCACGAACGTTTTCGATTCACCTGAGGATGATTCGACGAAGAATAGAAAACGTTCGTGAAACATGTGAAACCTATGGAACATTTATTTTTTGATTTTAATATTGAAAATTGAAAAAATAAAAAAGATATAATTAAACAAACGAATTCTGATATTTTTAACAATGTTTGCATATATATATATATATATATATATATATATATATATATATATATATATATATATATATATATATTAATGACGTATTTATAAAGTTAAAAAGCGATATGTGTCACGTAATTTCAGACAGACGGTTCATGGCGTAATGGTTAGCGCACATAGTTACTGTTCTAGCGATCAAGTGTTCGAATCCTGAAGCTTACTATATATATATATATATATATATATATATATATATATATATATATAAAGTAATATGGGTTTGTCGTTCATTTAAAGCATTGTTGGATTTGTTAATAAAATTGAAAATATAAGCCATTAACAATGCAAGATTAATTTTTTTTTACATTAATCTTATTAATTTCGGAATAAAATTCCATCATCAGAGGTGACCAGTATTGAGTCATTTTTTATTATCAAAAAACAGGAATAACCAAACTTATTTCGTTGTTACTTGATAAACGTCTCTCCGCACTGGTGGTGTTGGCGGTTATGATTCAAATTCCGGTGTCGAACGAAGAGCGTGACTCGCTCGTGTAGGTAAAGTAATATGGGTTGGTCGTTCATTTAAAGCATTGCTGGATTTGTTAATAAAATTACAGTATTTTAGCTATTGCAATATTGATTTTTTTTTTCTGAACAATGGACAAATTCAAAAACAATGTTTCGACGAATAAATTAGAAAGGCAGTTAATGTTTCGGAATCTTTTCGTTGAGAATTGATAATTTGTATAATTCGTATCATTCGGACTAGAGTTCTGATTTTCGTCGTTATATTCACACCGTTTGTACCGATGTTGCCTACGACTTTCTTCAAGTGCATCTTTTAGAACTTGGAAACCTAATGGTCGAACTCGGGAATCTTAATGTCGAACTCGGGAATCTTAATGTCGAACTCGGGTGTCTATATAGAATTTCAAACTGAACCTTTATAGAGAGTAGACCAACTTAGCAAAAACGATATCGTAATATGTAGTAATATTTTAAACCGGATAAGGTTTAAAGACCCCAAATTTCATATAAAGATTGGTTGTTGTTTGTTGGGTTGTAACGACCTTTCAACCCTCATAAGGTCATTTCAGGTAAATATAAAGATTGGCGACGTAAACTCGTTGATTAACAATTAGTTCTAAGTGAAAGTCTTCTGAGCTCAAGGGTCAACCATTTGTAAGGAAATAATAACTAAGAATAATATAGAATTAATACATCTACTCGGCCATGGCTGACGGAACGAGGACAATCTCCTCCCACCCCCATGGATTAAATAAAGGGCCCAGTTCTAAATTTCGTACAGGTTTTCGCGTTCTGCATAAAAAACTTCCCAAGTTCGACTATTAGGTTCTCACGTTCGAAAATATACATCTGAAGAAGGTCGGAGGTTACCACGGTCGAAACGTTGTGAATTTAACAATATGAAAATAGTAGTTCGGATAATACGAAGTCAGTTAATACTTTGTTATCTAGACATGACGAAATTATGGAGAAATTGTTTACCTATATATGGCCCTTTCTTTCTCTCTCTCTTTTTCTTTCTTTGTCTCTCTTTCTTCTGCCTCGCCCTTTCTCCCTCTTTCTTTTTCCCTTTCTCTCTCTCCGATCTCTGTCTTTCTCTTTCTTTCTTTCTTTCTTTCTCTCTCTCTCGCTCTTTTTACTCTCTCTCTCTCTCTTTTTCTCTCTCTCTCCTTTTCTATCTCCCTCTTTCTTCCCATCTTCTCTCTTTTTCTCTTTCTCTCTCCCATCTCTGTTTTTCTCTGTCTTTCTCTCTCTCTCTCTCTCTTTCTTCTGTCTCCCCCTTTCTCCATCTTCCTCTTTCCCTTTCTCTATCTCTTTTCTCTTTCTCTCTCCCATCTCTGTCTTTCTCTGTCTTTCTCTCTCTCTTTCTTCTGTCTCCCCCTTTCTCCATCTTTCTCTTTCCCTTTCTCTTTCCCTTTTCTCTTTTTCTCTCCCATCTCTATCTTTCTCTTTCTTTCTTTCTTTCTTTTTTTATTTCCTTCTTTCTTTCTCTCTCTCTCTCTCTCTTTCTCTCTTACACTCTTTTTACTCTCTCTCTCTTTCTCTCTCTTCCTTTCTATATCCTCTTTTCTTCCCATCTTCTCTCTTTCCTTCTTCTCTTACTCCTTTCTATCTTCTCCCTCTTATCATCTGCTCTCGGCAGTTGGGTCCATTCTTTATTGACAATTCAAACTCCTGATTGTTTTTAGAAATTATTTTCTTTGTTCAGTTTCTTCATAAAGCTCAGCCCTAATCGAGCTGAATTCTTTTAAATGGTTGACTCAGCAAATTAAATGACATAGTTATCTATGCCGCTTACTTCTGTTGCAAACCACCATAGTTCTGCTTCTCCATTTCTTTCCAGTGCGAATGTATGTGAGCACCTTTTTTTTATTTATTCCATATATCGTAAGCTAAAACCGATTTCTTTTTTATCTCTTTTGGTTAAATCCTTTTCTTTTCCACGGGATTCGCATCACTTCAATGCGGCGTGATGTGCGCAGGGTTCTGATTGATACTTTTAAAACAAATCAATCACTATGATCTGAATCCTACGCATCAGCTGGCAAGATAATTTCCAGGGACGGAAATCCTAAAACCAGCTGAACGCTGCAGCGTCTACACTATCCGTCTAAAAGTCTAAACCGGGTGAGCCGGACATGTAATCTGAATGGTATATATTCGATTGCATAAGGAGCTGCTGTACGGTTGTATGAAGGCAATGTCTCGTTCAGGGAGAGAAGGAACGATACAGAAGCTGTATGGAAGTGCCTCTCGAAGACCTGGGTATCAACACATATTAATGGGAGACACGTAGACTAGTTGATGCAGCAAGATCACCACCCGAAACCCGTCTAGCTGAGATCAGGCGCATCGCCGAGTCGTAACGAAAGCGTGCGATGCGCAAGTACCAATCGGCGGTATTATGTTAGTAACCTATAGCATAAATGAATATATATATATATATATATATATATATATATATATATATATATATATATATATATATATATATATATATATTAGTAAGTTTTTGAAAGGCTGTGGGCAATGCAATTCCGGGTAAGATGCAAGTTGAAAGGAAAGGAACAAAAACAATAACAATAAATCGAATACGATATAAGACTTACTATTTATTTTTCCTTTTTTTTCCTTTTTTTTTTTTTCTTACATAACAGCAAGAGTGTTTTAGCTGTTCGTGTGATGTCCGGGTGATTAAAAATCACTATTTGATATTTCGGGAAAAGACATCCCTTTTTCAAAAATAATTAGACCAGAAGAAGAATAATATTTTATTCTTCTCCGACTGTGTAGAGAATAATACAAAACAAAATGGCTGCCAGATATAGACCGCAGCAAAAAAGCAGTTTCACAGGGAATATAAATTAAGTTAAGTTTTATTTTAATATTATGTTAAATATATGATTGGTGTTTAGAATATTTGTGTAATGTTGGTTAGGTGTATGGTGTTCGATAAACTGTTAGTTTTGATAATATATATATATCATTTTTTATTTTTATTTTTTTTATTTTTATATTTGAATATTTACTTTGTTTTATCTTCGTATTTTTATTTTGTTTATCTTTCTATCGTAATTTAAGAATTTTAATATAAAGTAAAGTAATTAGTCTCATATTTTAAATATTCTAGATCTATCTACTTATCGATTTCGATTATCATCTATTAAAGAAGTGTTATTAATTACTAATTGTGAGTTTCGTCAAATTAGATTAACGAATTAACTTATTAACTTGATATATTTACTATAAGATAAAGGGGAGTAACTCTGGATTTTTTTTATTTTTATTAAATATTCTTTTTATAATTAATTTTTATTTATTTTTTTTTTTTTTTTTTTTTTTTTGGTGGAGATCTGTATAACAATATTAGTATATATATACAACATATATACACATAATGCATATATACATATATATATACATATCTATGTATTATTGTTTGTTTAATTGTTTATCTATATATATTCATCAATTTCTTTACATATTTGTTTGTTTTTTGTTTTTTTGTTTTTTTTTATTTATTTATTTATTTATTTTTTATTATTATTATTTACTTGTTTAATTTATTTTATGAATTATTTATTTAATATTTGCATGTTATTTGTATACATTCTATATGTGTTTGGATTTATTAATTAATAATGCTAGGTTATGGAGTGACTTATTTGTGTGGGTTAGAAGAGTATGTTGAATATGGTTTTTGGTTTGTGGTTGAAAGTGTGTAAGGATGGAAGTTCATATGGGGAGGGGCCTGTTTGATTGTTTGGGTGTGTGGTGAGTTTATTATAGGAGGTGAGTAATGAGTGAAGTGGTGGAAACGGACTCTGTTAAGTGTTAGATATGGGGGTTGGTTAGTGGATGGGGGGTAGATATTATAGAATGAAAGGTGAGTAGAGCTCGTGACGTTGATTGAGTGAGGGGTTTAATCTGGAGATAAGGCAATCCTCATCTCCAGATTAAACCCCTCACTCAATCAACGTCACGAGCTCTACTCACCTTTCATTCTATAATATCTACCCACCATCCACCAACCAACCCCCATATCTAACACTTAACAGAGTCCGTTTTCACCACTTCACTCATTACTCACCTCCTATAATAAACTCACCACACACCCAAACAATCAAACAGGCCCCTCCCTATATGAACTTCCATCCTTACACACTTTCAACCACAAACCAAAAACCATATTCAACATACTCTTCTAACCCACCAAAATAAGTCACCCCATAACCTAGCATTATTAATTAATAAATCCAAACACATATAGAATGTATACAAGTAACATGCAAATATTAAATAAATAATTCATAAAATAAATTAAACAAGTAAATAATAATAATAAAAAATAAATAAATAAATAAATTTTAAAAAACAACAAAAAAAACAAACAAATATGTAAAGAAATTGATGAATATATATAGATAAACAATTAAACAAACAATAATACATAGATATGTATATATATATGTATATATGCATTATGTGTATATATGTTGTATATATATACTAATATTGTTATACAGATCTCCACCAAAAAAAATTTTTTTTTAAAAATAAATAAATAAAAATTAATTATAAAAAAAATATTTAATAAAAATAAAAAAATCCAGAGTTACTCCCCTTTATCTTATAGTAAATATATCAAGTTAATAAGTTAATTCGTTAATCTAATTTGACGAAACTCACAATTAGTAATTAATAACACTTCTTTAATAGATGATAATCGAAATCGATAAGTAGATAGATCTAGAATATTTAAAATATGAGACTAATTACTTTACTTTATATTAAAATTCTTAAATTACGATAGAAAGATAAACAAAATAAAAATACGAAGATAAAACAAAGTAAATATTCAAATATAAAAATAAAAAAAATAAAAATAAAAAATGATATATATATATTATCAAAACTAACAGTTTATCGAACACCATACACCTAACCAACATTACACAAATATTCTAAACACCAATCATATATTTAACATAATATTAAAATAAAACTTAACTTAATTTATATTCCCTGTGAAACTGCTTTTTTGCTGCGGTCTATATCTGGCAGCCATTTTGTTTTGTATTATTCTCTACACAGTCGGAGAAGAATAAAATATTATTCTTCTTCTGGTCTAATTATTTTTGAAAAAGGGATGTCTTTTCCCGAAATATCAAATAGTGATTTTTAATCACCCGGACATCACACGAACAGCTAAAACACTCTTGCTGTTATGTAAGAAAAAAAAAGGAAAAAAAAGGAAAAATAAATAGTAAGTCTTATATCGTATTCGATTTATTGTTATTGTTTTTGTTCCTTTCCTTTCAACTTGCATCTTACCCGGAATTGCATTGCCCACAGCCTTTCAAAAACTTACTACTACTATACCCAGCAATGCTTCAAGCAAACTACCATTCTCTACTATATATATATATATATATATATATATATATATATATATATATATATATATATATATATATATATATATTATGCGTGCCTCAAAGATGTTGTCAATTTACTTACTTAAAAAGCGCCAATCTGTGCATAACATCGACAGGACTACACTTATCCTGACGTCTTTTAGAAGTTGACGTCTCTTTATGCTCATATCTTGATTCGACCCCTCGGGGTTAATACCATCAAAATGAGGAGGAAGAAAAGAAGAGTAAAAACTATAAGACAGTCTCGCCTGACAAACTTGTTCTACAACGAAAGCTTGCAAAAAAAAACCAGATAAATACATGAATTTTTCATTTAAATTGCACGATTGCTGATTTTCAAAATATTTAACAATAGGTTGTAAACTCTTACCGTTTATGTAGTTGTTCATGATGGCCGTGAGGGTTAAGTCGTCGGAATTTGTTTTATAAATAAATATTCATAATTATATATATATATATATATATATATATATATATATATATATATATGTGTGTGTGTGTGTGTGTGTGTGTGTGTGTGTGTGTGTGTGTAAAAAAGAAAAACCAAAAATATTATTTATCTATTCATCAATATATATATAATATTTTTGGTTTTCCTGTTTCTATTTTCAATTTCCATTACATCGGAAACCTTCATTCTTTTCTTTATCATATATATACATATATATATATATATATATATATATATATATATATATATATATATATATATATATGGAAAATGAAAAAAGAAAGCCAAAAACTATATTATTTATGTATTCATCAACGTTTCGTCTTCATTGTGAAGCTTCCTCAGGATAAAGAAAAATGTATAAAAAATTATCATACAATTGTTAAATGTGACATGCCCCGAGGGTGGCGAGCCTCTGGTCAGACTGTAAGTGAAAAGAAATTTAAAAAATGAGACAGGCAAAATCATATAGTTTTTTTACTTTTCTTTTTCATTTCTCATTACGTCGGATCATTTTATCCTTATCTTTATTCATATATATATATATATATATATATATATATATATATATATATAGTCTCGGAAGTTGTCTTCAAAACTGGAAAAAAAAAATGTTTTTTTGTTTTCGTTGAAAGATTTTTGTCTAGTAAGTCAATCAATCTACTGCAATCACTATATCAGTTAACACCCAAGAATTTACTCTAATATAAATATATTTTTATATACGTTTTTATATAAGGGATCGTCAGTTGTTTAACATAAAAACTGTTTCGAGATTTTAAAAACAAAACAGTATTTCTCATATTATATATATATATATATATATATATATATATATATATATATATATATATATATATATATATATATATATTGTATGGATAAAGATACTAACATAACACAACAAAAGAATTATGACCCATGGAGGAATAATGTGTGCTTTTCTTAATTACCAAAATTCTAAAGTCAAAACTATTACGACCACTTCCACGAAGAAGAAGAACGAAAACAACTTTACACACATCATACCTACGCCTGCTACAAAGAAAAAGAGAGAGAGAGAGACAAACTATCTCTACTGCTAATATCACGGCCACTATTACAATGCTGCTAACAAAGAGATAGAATAATTCTTTGGAACCTGTTACTTTGGCACTGCGACTATCAACGTGTCAAGAAGACTGCGAGGAGTATGGTACCCCGGGGTAAAGTGGACCATAAAGTGATCCATTTCACTCCTATTTACCCTATGCAACAAACAAATCGAAATAAACTTTAAATAGTAGTTATGCTTTACTCCAACGGCAGTGGAGACTTCTGCAGTTGTCGGCCTTCGTTCAATAGCGTTCATCTGAAAAAAATCGCCAGATTTGCGTCTTGCTTAAAAGAGTATTGATTTACTCCTCTCCAGGAGTTAGGCACAAGGCCAGTTTTTATCTTACTCCCACAAGTAAGATGTGACCCAAGGTCGGGTCGGGAAAGTGGGGTTTAAAAATTGCCTGGGCAGCTCCGTCGGCATTCCCTGGTAGGGGCGCCTCAGGCAGTAAGCAATAAACTTACTCCTCCCCAAAGAGGGGAGGCGAAGCCTGAGAGGGTGGACCTCCTAGAACTGCACATGACAGACCCATAGACCGGCGTAAATCAAGGCCCGAAGGCCAAGACAATACCATTCTATGGGGTGCAGTATCCATCGGAACAGATACTACACTTTGATCTTGGCCAAAATGCCAAGACGGAATGGCTATAAAAACGTATCTCTTTGGCGCCGATGTGAGATAACACTTTCGTAATAACTGCGACTAAAAATAATCGTTCAGTTATTAATTAAATAGTTATGACCAAAAAAAGAAAATAATTAACACGTTTTACTTTCAATCAAATTTCGTAGAATTGAGTATTTTAACGAATAGACAAGGAGACGGAACATGTCAATGTTCCTAATTTTAGATGCGTCCATGAATGTCAGTCATCTGTGTTGTCCACGTGTCAATCTGTCATTTGTATGTTTTAGTTTGAAACATCATATTATTTTATCGGTCAAGTTTAATGTCCGTCGGCCTGTCACACTTACGTTATTAAATAGCATTTAGTTTAGTCTGCCTTACTTAAGTTTGAAATAGCATTTTCGTTAATCCACCATGTTTTAGTTTGAAACATCATATTATTTTATCGGTCAAGTTTAATGTTCGTCAGTCTGTCACACTTACGTTATCAAATAGCATTTTTTTAAGTCTGCCTTACTTAAGTTTGAAATAGCATTTTCGTTAATCCACCATGTTTTAGTTTGAAACATCATATTATTTTATCGGTCAAGTTTAATGTCCGTCGGCCTGTCACACTTACGTTATTTAATAGCATTTTTTTTAGTCTGCCTTAATTAAGTTTGAAATAGCATTTTCGTTGATCCACCATGTTTTAGTTTGAAACGTCATATTATTTTATCGGTCAAGTTTAATGTTCATCGGTCTGTCACACTTACGTTATTAAATAGCATTTAGTTTAGTCTGCCTTACTTAAGTTTGAAATAGCATTTTCGTTGATCCACCATGTTTTAGTTTGAAACGTCATATTATTTTATCGGTCAAGTTTAATGTCCGTCGGTCTGTCACACTTACGTTATCAAATAGCATTTTTTTAAGTCTGCCTTACTTAAGTTTGAAATAGCATTTTCGTTAATCCACCATGTTTTAGTTTGAAACATCATATTATTTTATCGGTCAAGTTTAATGTCCGTCGGTCTGTCACGCTTACGTTATTAAATAGCATTTAGTTTAGTCTGCCTTACTTAAGTTTGAAATAGCATTTTCGTTAATCCACCATGTTTTAGTTTGAAACATCATATTATTTTATCGGTCAAGTTTAATGTTCGTCAGTCTGTCACACTTACGTTATTAAATAGCATTTAGTTTAGTCTGCCTTACTTAAGTTTGAAATAGCATTTTCGTTAATCCACCATGTTTTAGTTTGAAACATCATATTATTTTATCGGTCAAGTTTAATGTCCGTCGGCCTGTCACACTTACGTTATTAAATAGCATTTAGTTTAGTCTGCCTTACTTAAGTTTGAAATAGCATTTTCGTTAATCCACCATGTTTTAGTTTGAAACATCATATTATTTTATCGGTCAAGTTTAATGTTCGTCAGTCTGTCACACTTACGTTATCAAATAGCATTTTTTTAAGTCTGCCTTACTTAAGTTTGAAATAGCATTTTCGTTAATCCACCATGTTTTAGTTTGAAACATCATATTATTTTATCGGTCAAGTTTAATGTCCGTCGGCCTGTCACACTTACGTTATTTAATAGCATTTTTTTTAGTCTGCCTTAATTAAGTTTGAAATAGCATTTTCGTTGATCCACCATGTTTTAGTTTGAAACGTCATATTATTTTATCGGTCAAGTTTAATGTTCATCGGTCTGTCACACTTACGTTATTAAATAGCATTTAGTTTAGTCTGCCTTACTTAAGTTTGAAATAGCATTTTCGTTGATCCACCATGTTTTAGTTTGAAACGTCATATTATTTTATCGGTCAAGTTTAATGTCCGTCGGTCTGTCACACTTACGTTATCAAATAGCATTTTTTTAAGTCTGCCTTACTTAAGTTTGAAATAGCATTTTCGTTAATCCACCATGTTTTAGTTTGAAACATCATATTATTTTATCGGTCAAGTTTAATGTCCGTCGGTCTGTCACGCTTACGTTATTAAATAGCATTTAGTTTAGTCTGCCTTACTTAAGTTTGAAATAGCATTTTCGTTAATCCACCATGTTTTAGTTTGAAACATCATATTATTTTATCGGTCAAGTTTAATGTTCGTCAGTCTGTCACACTTACGTTATTAAATAGCATTTAGTTTAGTCTGCCTTACTTAAGTTTGAAATAGCATTTTCGTTAATCCACCATGTTTTAGTTTGAAACATCATATTATTTTATCGGTCAAGTTTAATGTCCGTCGGCCTGTCACACTTACGTTATTAAATAGCATTTAGTTTAGTCTGCCTTACTTAAGTTTGAAATAGCATTTTCGTTAATCCACCATGTTTTAGTTTGAAACATCATATTATTTTATCGGTCAAGTTTAATGTTCGTCAGTCTGTCACACTTACGTTATCAAATAGCATTTTTTTAAGTCTGCCTTACTTAAGTTTGAAATAGCATTTTCGTTAATCCACCATGTTTTAGTTTGAAACATCATATTATTTTATCGGTCAAGTTTAATGTCCGTCGGTCTGTCACGCTTACGTTATTAAATAGCATTTAGTTTAGTCTGCCTTACTTAAGTTTGAAATAGCATTTTCGTTAATCCACCATGTTTTAGTTTGAAACATCATATTATTTTATCGGTCAAGTTTAATGTTCGTCAGTCTGTCACACTTACGTTATCAAATAGCATTTTTTTAAGTCTGCCTTACTTAAGTTTGAAATAGCATTTTCGTTAATCCACCATGTTTTAGTTTGAAACATCATATTATTTTATCGGTCAAGTTTAATGTCCGTCGGCCTGTCACACTTACGTTATTAAATAGCATTTAGTTTAGTCTGCCTTACTTAAGTTTGAAATAGCATTTTCGTTAATCCACCATGTTTTAGTTTGAAACATCATATTATTTTATCGGTCAAGTTTAATGTTCGTCAGTCTGTCACACTTACGTTATCAAATAGCATTTTTTTAAGTCTGCCTTACTTAAGTTTGAAATAGCATTTTCGTTAATCCACCATGTTTTAGTTTGAAACATCATATTATTTTATCGGTCAAGTTTAATGTCCGTCGGCCTGTCACACTTACGTTATTTAATAGCATTTTTTTTAGTCTGCCTTACTTAAGTTTGAAATAGCATTTTCGTTAATCCACCATGTTTTAGTTTGAAACATCATATTATTTTATCGGTCAAGTTTAATGTCCGTCGGCCTGTCACACTTACGTTATTTAATAGCATTTTTTTTAGTCTGCCTTACTTAAGTTTGAAATAGCATTTTCGTTAATCCACCATGTTTTAGTTTGAAACATCATATTATTTTATCGGTCAAGTTTAATGTCCGTCGGCCTGTCACACTTACGTTATTTAATAGCATTTTTTTTAGTCTGCCTTACTTAAGTTTGAAATAGCATTTTCGTTAATCCACCATGTTTTAGTTTGAAACATCATATTATTTTATCGGTCAAGTTTAATGTCCGTCGGCCTGTCACACTTACGTTATTTAATAGCATTTTTTTTAGTCTGCCTTACTTAAGTTTGAAATAGCATTTTCGTTAATCCACCATGTTTTAGTTTGAAACATCATATTATTTTATCGGTCAAGTTTAATGTCCGTCGGCCTGTCACACTTACGTTATTTAATAGCATTTTTTTTAGTCTGCCTTACTTAAGTTTGAAATAGCATTTTCGTTAATCCACCATGTTTTAGTTTGAAACATCATATTATTTTATCGGTCAAGTTTAATGTTCGTCAGTCTGTCACACTTACGTTATCAAATAGCATTTTTTTAAGTCTGCCTTACTTAAGTTTGAAATAGCATTTTCGTTAATCCACCATGTTTTAGTTTGAAACATCATATTATTTTATCGGTCAAGTTTAATGTCCGTCGGCCTGTCACACTTACGTTATTTAATAGCATTTTTTTTAGTCTGCCTTACTTAAGTTTGAAATAGCATTTTCGTTAATCCACCATGTTTTAGTTTGAAACATCATATTATTTTATCGGTCAAGTTTAATGTCCGTCGGCCTGTCACACTTACGTTATTTAATAGCATTTTTTTTAGTCTGCCTTACTTAAGTTTGAAATAGCATTTTCGTTAATCCACCATGTTTTAGTTTGAAACATCATATTATTTTATCGGTCAAGTTTAATGTCCGTCGGCCTGTCACACTTACGTTATTTAATAGCATTTTTTTTAGTCTGCCTTACTTAAGTTTGAAATAGCATTTTCGTTAATCCACCATGTTTTAGTTTGAAACATCATATTATTTTATCGGTCAAGTTTAATGTCCGTCGGCCTGTCACACTTACGTTATTTAATAGCATTTTTTTTAGTCTGCCTTACTTAAGTTTGAAATAGCATTTTCGTTAATCCACCATGTTTTAGTTTGAAACATCATATTATTTTATCGGTCAAGTTTAATGTCCGTCGGCCTGTCACACTTACGTTATTTAATAGCATTTTTTTTAGTCTGCCTTACTTAAGTTTGAAATAGCATTTTCGTTAATCCACCATGTTTTAGTTTGAAACATCATATTATTTTATCGGTCAAGTTTAATGTCCGTCGGCCTGTCACACTTACGTTATTTAATAGCATTTTTTTTAGTCTGCCTTACTTAAGTTTGAAATAGCATTTTCGTTAATCCACCATGTTTTAGTTTGAAACATCATATTATTTTATCGGTCAAGTTTAATGTCCGTCGGCCTGTCACACTTACGTTATTTAATAGCATTTTTTTTAGTCTGCCTTACTTAAGTTTGAAATAGCATTTTCGTTAATCCACCATGTTTTAGTTTGAAACATCATATTATTTTATCGGTCAAGTTTAATGTTCGTCAGTCTGTCACACTTACGTTATCAAATAGCATTTTTTTAAGTCTGCCTTACTTAAGTTTGAAATAGCATTTTCGTTAATCCACCATGTTTTAGTTTGAAACATCATATTATTTTATCGGTCAAGTTTAATGTCCGTCGGCCTGTCACACTTACGTTATTTAATAGCATTTTTTTTAGTCTGCCTTACTTAAGTTTGAAATAGCATTTTCGTTAATCCACCATGTTTTAGTTTGAAACATCATATTATTTTATCGGTCAAGTTTAATGTCCGTCGGCCTGTCACACTTACGTTATTTAATAGCATTTTTTTTAGTCTGCCTTACTTAAGTTTGAAATAGCATTTTCGTTAATCCACCATGTTTTAGTTTGAAACATCATATTATTTTATCGGTCAAGTTTAATGTCCGTCGGCCTGTCACACTTACGTTATTTAATAGCATTTTTTTTAGTCTGCCTTACTTAAGTTTGAAATAGCATTTTCGTTAATCCACCATGTTTTAGTTTGAAACATCATATTATTTTATCGGTCAAGTTTAATGTCCGTCGGCCTGTCACACTTACGTTATTTAATAGCATTTTTTTTAGTCTGCCTTACTTAAGTTTGAAATAGCATTTTCGTTAATCCACCATGTTTTAGTTTGAAACATCATATTATTTTATCGGTCAAGTTTAATGTCCGTCGGCCTGTCACACTTACGTTATTTAATAGCATTTTTTTTAGTCTGCCTTACTTAAGTTTGAAATAGCATTTTCGTTAATCCACCATGTTTTAGTTTGAAACATCATATTATTTTATCGGTCAAGTTTAATGTCCGTCGGCCTGTCACACTTACGTTATTTAATAGCATTTTTTTTAGTCTGCCTTACTTAAGTTTGAAATAGCATTTTCGTTAATCCACCATGTTTTAGTTTGAAACATCATATTATTTTATCGGTCAAGTTTAATGTCCGTCGGCCTGTCACACTTACGTTATTTAATAGCATTTTTTTTAGTCTGCCTTACTTAAGTTTGAAATAGCATTTTCGTTAATCCACCATGTTTTAGTTTGAAACATCATATTATTTTATCGGTCAAGTTTAATGTCCGTCGGCCTGTCACACTTACGTTATTTAATAGCATTTTTTTTAGTCTGCCTTACTTAAGTTTGAAATAGCATTTTCGTTAATCCACCATGTTTTAGTTTGAAACATCATATTATTTTATCGGTCAAGTTTAATGTCCGTCGGCCTGTCACACTTACGTTATTTAATAGCATTTTTTTTAGTCTGCCTTACTTAAGTTTGAAATAGCATTTTCGTTAATCCACCATGTTTTAGTTTGAAACATCATATTATTTTATCGGTCAAGTTTAATGTTCGTCAGTCTGTCACACTTACGTTATCAAATAGCATTTTTTTAAGTCTGCCTTACTTAAGTTTGAAATAGCATTTTCGTTAATCCACCATGTTTTAGTTTGAAACATCATATTATTTTATCGGTCAAGTTTAATGTCCGTCGGCCTGTCACACTTACGTTATTTAATAGCATTTTTTTTAGTCTGCCTTAATTAAGTTTGAAATAGCATTTTCGTTGATCCACCATGTTTTAGTTTGAAACGTCATATTATTTTATCGGTCAAGTTTAATGTTCATCGGTCTGTCACACTTACGTTATTAAATAGCATTTAGTTTAGTCTGCCTTACTTAAGTTTGAAATAGCATTTTCGTTGATCCACCATGTTTTAGTTTGAAACGTCATATTATTTTATCGGTCAAGTTTAATGTCCGTCGGTCTGTCACACTTACGTTATCAAATAGCATTTTTTTAAGTCTGCCTTACTTAAGTTTGAAATAGCATTTTCGTTAATCCACCATGTTTTAGTTTGAAACATCATATTATTTTATCGGTCAAGTTTAATGTCCGTCGGTCTGTCACGCTTACGTTATTAAATAGCATTTAGTTTAGTCTGCCTTACTTAAGTTTGAAATAGCATTTTCGTTAATCCACCATGTTTTAGTTTGAAACATCATATTATTTTATCAGTCAAGTTTAATGTTCGTCGGTCTGTCACACTTACGTTATCCAATAGCATTTTCCATGTTTGAAAAGCTTTTGCGTTGGTCTGTGATTCTTTAATTTTAAATAACATTGTATTTGGTCTGACAGCATTTTCGTCGATCTGTTACGCTAAAGTATGATACATCACATTCTTTAGTCTGTCAGCAAAAGTTGCAAATGTCATGTTCGTTGGTCTGTCAATTTTAAGTTTGACATAGTTTCAGAGAGCATTTTATTTAGTCTGTTTGTGATCCTTTAGCTTCAATTAGAATTTTCTTTGATTTATTACGTTTAATTTGGAAATAGCATTTTATTTTGTCTGTCACGCAAAAGTTTGACATAGCATTTCCGTTGGTCTGTCACAGTAAAGTTTTGCATAACATTTTATTTAGTCTGTCAGCCTAAAGTGTGGCATAGAATTCCCATTGTTCTGTCACGCTAAAGTAAGAAATATCATTTCCGTTGGTATGTCACGCTAAAGTTTGACATATCATTTCGTTTTATCTGTAAAACATCAGTTCGAAATAAAATTTCCACGCACAGATCGAATGGACGCATCTTTTTCTTTCATTTCATTTGATTTTCACACGAAGAAGGCTGCAGAATTTGCGCAGCCGGAAAGTTACGTTTGAAATGCTAAGAAGATTGCGATACCGAACAATTTCGTAAATAAGGATAATGTATTTGTCTCATAAAACGTTAATACTTTTGGCGAAGAATAGTCATTGTTACCGATTTGATATCCCCACCGACGCCGTTGCTTTCGATATATTCGCATCTTTTGCTAACAGAAATAAAAGACCGGACTTTCATAAGGACACGCACAACGGTTAGGAGAGAGGTAGAGTGGTGCCATGTGAGTGGGGGGCGGGCAGCTGGGTGGTGGCGGACTGGGCTGTGTCGGCCCGTCGAGCGGACTGAAGAAAGATGACTCTGCACTTTCTAAATTATTCAACGCCAGAAACCGACACCTGTCACATGACTGCGTTAGCCACGCGAGATAATTTGTAATTTCAGCCAAACAGGTTCACTGAAACACACACTTCACCACCAAGATTCCTCACTATCTGCCTTCTACCTTTGTCGGAACCGCTATTTAACTTGCTCGCCACCCCCTCTCTATATACCCTTCTTCTTTTATTATCATTTACTTTTTACTTTTACATTCTCAACCCCCCTTTTTCTATCTATCTTTCTATCTATCTATTTATCTATCTATCTACCTCTCTCTCTCTCTCTCTCTCTCTCTCTCTCTATATATATATATATATATATATATATATATATATATATATATATATATATATATATAGTAATCCAGGAAAAGTAAACATCAACAGGATAAAAATCCAAAGAATTTGAACCGGTCTTATAAAGAGTGCTCAATATACAAATAGAGCTTTGGTCTAACTGCCACCGACATACACCAACTACTACACATAATAGTCGACAACACATACTTCACATACAAAGAACAGACCTAGAAACAAATAACTGGCCTACTTGTGGGATCTCGCCATTAAATACATGAATAGATTAGAACAACACGCACTACACACCTGCCACTCCAGCATCTGCTTCACAAGATATGTGGACGATATCCTCATCCTCACATCATCCCGCGAAGAAGCCAACAAAATTTACATTAGCCTTAAAAATACAGACCACAAAATACAATTCACTATCGAGCACCCTAAGACTTCCGGATCTTTTTCACTATTAGATGTCGCACTCTACATCACCGAAGAACGTCTCATACACACTTGCTTCTACAAAAAAACGCCTGCAGAGACATCTTAGTAAATTACAAGTAAGCTCTCCCTACCAAAGCCAAAATATTATACGTTCAAAACGAGACAAACCGCATCCGCAGCAAAAGTACCACAGAAACAGACAAGACTACTTCTATTAGACACTTCCAACAAATACTTGAGCGGAATGGATACCTCACAAACACCAGACACCACACTACGATACATAGAAAACATCCACAGCAAACTCTCTCTAAAACCTACTTCCTAAGAATACCACATTTTAGCGATAGAATAACCTAGGCCATCTGCAAAGCCGTCCACAAAGAACACCTAGACATCCAGCTTACACACTCCGGACGAACACTGCGACAGAACCTATCTAAAACATGAACACCCTCCAACACTAACCCCTGTACTCTTGCAAACTTCCCCATCAACAACACATGGTTGTGCAAACGCACATATGCCATTTATAAATTACAATATGCGGTATGCAACGAATCCTACATCGGCAGTACAGTGAGACCATTGCCCATACGTATAAAAGAACATGTAACCATCAAGGCATCATCCTTCCAAAAGCACGTAACACATGGCCACAACCCCACCAAAAACATACGAGTCAGGATATTAGCTACCGAAAGAGACCAGGGCAACCTCAGACTCAAAGAATCGATACTAATCAGAAAATTAAACCCAAGATTAAACAGCAGAGCTAACTCAATTTCAACTTCTTAGTATAACCACACATGACAAGCATCACCCTACACATTATAACAAATGATTACCTACTGTAGTAATATTAAACAAACAAATAAAACAAAGAATGAAAATAAATAAATTCATTCATTTATTAATGGGATGAGTTAAACTAGTAAACACTTTTTAGGGACATAACTCCAACAAACACAGCTTAATCTATTCGAGTTACCTCCCCTCCCCAATCGGACGCAAAATACGTCAAAGACCACGAACATGGCCCCAACAATAATAATTGAATAGAACAATTATAAACACTACACATAATAATAATGATGATGATGATGATGATGATGATGATGATGATGATGATGATGATGATGATGATGATGATGATGGTGGTGGTGGTGGTGGTGGTGGTGGTGGTGGTGGTGGTGACGATGACGATGACGATAATAATAATAATAATAATAATAATAATAATAATAATAATAATAATAATAATAATAATAACTAGCTGAAACCCATGTAAATTACACGAAATGATGTTTTCAATACGGGTCCTAATATAACAAAGCACCCTCTATTTGTTAGTAAGTTACGCTTGCTTTATTATGAGCCACCCCTATTTCCGAACCAGCCACACACCGACGAGTGGATATATTCTTTTCTGAGGATGGTTGATTCCCCCGAAAATTTAAAATTATAAAAAAAAGGAAAACACGCCACCCTACCATCACGGTCCGAACTTAACACTGGTAAATATAATAAAAATTATTTTAAAATTATTGATTCCTCAATATTGTCATTATTGTGATTGTTTACCATTTCACGTACCTAACCAACGCATTGTCTCCGCCATCTAACAATACTTATTATATAATTATTTTTTATTTATACAGACATGTACATAATCCGTGACACTGGCATGTTGATGTTATCGATCAAAAGCTGTTATTTCCAAATATGATCTGAGGGAAGGATCATATTTTCTTTCCGCCTGATCAGATCTCAGTTTCTAACTGCTTTTGAACGATAACATCGAGATGCTAGTGTCGTGGAGTATGTAGATGTTTTTATCAATGAAAATAATTATATATATATATATATATATATATATATATATATATATATATATATATATATATATATATACAGGTAGGGCAAAAATAAGAGTCCTATTTTTAAAAATTCATAACTTTTTTATTTATTGATTTTTTTTTTTTCTTTTAGAATAAGTAAAGGACCCCTTCCGAAGCAAGCATGAGCCGTATTAGCCCTAAGGAACGTACCCTCATTTAGAAAACATTATTTTTGCTTAAAAAACTCAAAACAGTGTAAAAAACAATACTTTAGTTTTTGTAAGTTTTAAGAAGTGTTTTTCGGCTAAAATTTGTTTTGTTTATTTCAAAAAATCTCGGAAGGGTCAGTCTACACACACATAAAGTTTGGTGACTTTAACTTTTATTTTGTGGAAGTTATTCAAATTCAAGTTATTCAAATTTAAAGATAGGACCCTTATTTTGGCCCACCCTGTATATATATATATATATATATATATATATATATATATATATATATATTTATATATATATATTTATATTAACTTACAAAAGATGCTTTATAAAATGAACTTTCCTAATTTATTACTCGCAGCGACCATGCGCATTCAAGTTCTATTCTATTTAAAACAGACATTTTCAACAATAGTCCACAACACCGGACGTGACACTTCACCAACACCAGGAAGTAAATTATGGAAAAAAAGGTTATACCTTTATTTGTCTTGGCTCTGATGAAGCTTGTTTTTGTCAAGCGAAATATTAGCTAAAAAAAAAAATCAAGATGAAGAAAAAAAAAACGGAAGGTATTTTGAAATATTTTATTAAATGTTTCGAAATATTTTTATTTTTCTTTTGATTTAATTACTCGCATCTAATACATGGTTTTTGAAGGCTTGTTTGCCTCTATATTTATATTAACTTACAAAAGATGCTTTATAAAATGAACTTTCCTAATTTATTACTCGCAGCGACCATGCGCATTCAAGTTCTATTCTATTTAAAACAGACATTTTCAACAATAGTCCACAACACCGGACGTGACACTTCACCAACACCAGGAAGTAAATTATGGAAAAAAAGGTTATACCTTTATTTGTCTTGGCTCTGATGAAGCTTGTTTTTGTCAAGCGAAATATTAGCTAAAAAAAAAAATCAAGATGAAGAAAAAAAAAACGGAAGGTATTTTGAAATATTTTATTAAATGTTTCGAAATATTTTTATTTTTCTTTTGATTTAATTACTCGCATCTAATACATGGTTTTTGAAGGCTTGTTTGCCTCTATATTTATATTAACTTACAAAATATGCTTTATAAAATGAACTTTCCTAATTTATTACTCGCAGCGACCATGCGCATTCAAGTTCTATTCTATTTAAAACAGACATTTTCAACAATAGTCCACAACACCGGACGTGACACTTCACCAACACCAGGAAGTAAATTATGGAAAAAAAAAGGTTATACCTTTATTTGTCTTGGCTCTGATAAATCTTGTTTTTGTCAAGCGAAATATTAGCTAAAAAAAAAATCAAGATGAAGAAAAAAAAAAAACGGAAGGTATTTTGAAATATTTTATTAAATGTTTCGAAATATTTTTATTTTTCTTTTGATTTAATTACTCGCATCTAATACATGGTTTTTGAAGGCTTTTTTGCCTCTATATTTATATTATATATATATATATATATATATATATATATACGCTATTGCATCTATTTTTTGCTCTTTCCTGGTTTTCCCGATTCTTCTTGGTAAGTATTTATTTTATTATTCCCGTTATGTCTGTCCGCATTCTCCTTTCATTCGTATATATAATATAAATTAGAGTTCCCCTATTCCCATGACCGGAATAGTTTGCTTAACAAAACAAAGGTTTCATTTTCAGTCGATTTCATCGACTATGATATTTAGTCCTGATCAATATTTTATTGTGTTTAGTCATTAATAAAGGAAGACGAGGGATTCTTCTCTTACTAATTCAGATGTACTCCCACTCTCTCCATCGAAGCGGAAAAAAATAAATAATATAAACTTTTACCATATTCACAAGAAAAGTATGAGAACAGTGCGTTCGACCACTTAATATATATCACTACGACGACTGGCGAACAAAATGGTTCATAAAAAACGCTGTAACAAAAGTGCGTATTGCGAATTAAATGAAAATGAATGTTTGAAACAAAAAACTTCATAAAAATGACAACTTTTCCTCCTACACTATTTTAATGCGTCACGTTTTTATTATTGTCTATTTGACTTGGGAATAAGGTAATATTCGGCTGTGAAAGCAAGCAGCAGATATTACAGTGTCATGGGTTATTTTTTGTTCACTTTTTTGTGGTAAAAACATTAATCGGGTCTTTGAAATAATATTTATTTTCATGTAACGATTCGGTTAATTCAATTTGGAGAATCGTTTTTGGCAAAAAAAAAACAACAAAAAAAAACAAATGTATATATGTGCATAGGCCGGTGAATTATTTTGATTACTAAAGATCTTGCAGGTGTGAATTTTAGTTCACAAAAAACTTAATCATTTTTCATTATAATTTGAGCACTATGATCTTGTTAATAAAAAGGTAATTAACATCAAATTATTTTTAAGTCTAAAAATAACATGGGCGTTTCGGGTTGGGATTTTGCAAAATATTTCACCGGCTATAAAGTCAGTATCTATTTTATCATGAAGTTATAATAGCGGAATGACTACAGCTTATTGGTTAATTGGTCCCCCGATTTATAAAATTGGGGGACTTATGTTTTGAGGCATGTCCGTCCGTCCGTCACTCCGTCCGGATTTTTCTCCGCAACCATCCATTGAATTTCTCTGAAATTTTGAAGTTGTAACTTTGGTCAGGTTAGAAAGTGAAATTCTCTGATTTTTGAAAAAAAAATCTGGTTAGTCCCCCAGGGGGTCAAAAGGCCCCGAAATGGCAAAAAATGACATTTTTTGCCCCATAACTTTGCATCCATTCATTCAATTTCTCTGAAACTTGGCCAAAATGTGGAGGCAATTGTTCCTAATAGAAAATAAGTATCGCTGACCTTGGAAAAAATCTGGTTAGCGCCCCCAGAGGGTCAAAAGCCCCAAAAATGGCAAAAAATGACCCTTTTCTCCCAGAACGTTTTATCCAGCAATTCAATTTTTCTAAAACTTGGCCAAAATGTAGAGGCAATTGTTCTGGATATAAAACGAGCATCTTTGACCTCAGAAACATTCTGGTTCGCGCCCCCAGGGTGTCAAAGGGGGTCAAAAATGCCCCAAATTACCCAAATTTATTGCATTTTACACTCGCCACATCGAGACAAATACAGAGGGGGGCCACGCACGCGCGGCTAGTTACTTTTTAAATTTGTGTTATTTATTTAATACAAACACTAACACAACACATTTGTTTTAAAGGAATTCCACCTTTTAATATAATAATACGTAAAGTCAATTTAACGTTCGTACGTACGTTATCACCCTCTACCTTTATTTTAAGATAAAATCGCCTAATCGCCGAAAATTCAAGGCAGAAAAAGTTTTTTATTTCAATTTCATTTGATGTCGCTATTGTGTCGAACGGAAAACTCGAACTAAAATAAATTTTATTAACATTCAGGGTAATATCCAACTGTTGAATCGTTTCCGTTCAAACATGGTACAATAATATCATAAGTTCAAACATGGTACAATAATATCGTAAGTTCAAAACAGGGTACAATAATATCGTAAGTTCAAAACATGGAACAATAATATCGTAAGTTCAAAACATGGTACAATAAAATCGTAAGTTCAAACATGGTACAATATTATCGTAAGTTCAAAACATGGTACAACAATATCGTAAGTTCAAAACATGGTACAATAAAATCGTAAGTTCAAAACATGGTACAATAATATCGTAAGTTCAAACATGGTACAATAATATCGTAAGTTCAAACATGGTACACTAATATCGTAAGTTCAAACATGGTACAATAATATCGTAAGTTCAAACATGGTACAATAATATCGTAAGTTCAAAACATGGTACAATAATATCGTAAGTTCAAACATGGTACAATAATATCGTAAGTTCAAACATCGTACAATAATATCGTAAGTTCAAACATGGTACAATGATATCGTAAGTTCTAAACATGGTACAATAATATCGTATATTCAAACATGGTACAATAATATCGTAAGTTCAAAACATGGTACAATAATATCGTAAGTGCAAAACATGGTACAATAATATCGTAAGTTCAAACATGGTACAATAATATCGTAAGTTCAAAACATGGTACAATAATATCGTAAGTGCAAAACATGGTACAATAATATCGTAAGTTCAAACATGGTACAATAATATCGTAAGTTCAAACATGGTACAATAATATCGTAAGTTCAAACATGGTACAATAATATCCTAAGTTCAAACATGGTACAATAATATCGTAAGTTCAAACATGGTACAATAATATCGTAAGTTTAAACATGGTACAATAATTACGTAAGTTCAAAACATGGTACATTAATATCGTAAGTTCAAACATGGTACAATAATATCGTAAGTTCAAACATGGTACAATAATATCGTAAGTTCAAAACATGGTACAATAATATCGTAAGTTCAAAACATGGTACAATAATATCGTAAGTTCAAACATCGTACAATAATATCGTAAGTTCAAACATGGTACAATAATATCGTAAGTTCAAACATGGTACAATAATATCGTAAGTTCAAACATGGTACAATAATATCGTAAGTTCAAACATGGTACAATAATATCGTAAGTTTAAACATGGTACAATAATATCGTAAGTTCAAACATGGTACAATAATATCGTAAGTTCAAAACATGGTACAATAATATTGTAAATTCAAAACATGGTACAATAATATCGTAAGTTCAAACATGGTACAATAATATCGTAAGTTCAAACATGGTACAATAATATCGTAAGTTCTGCAATCGCGCCGAACGTCTAAAAAATAGAAATATATCACTTACTCCTACAAGGTTTTCGAAGATATATCCCAATAAACAGATATATTTTGAAACTAAATTCACCAGAGTACTTAGATAAGTATGTTTCAGTTCGAACAAGGGTGATACAATAAATAATATGGGGTCTGCGTCATCACCAGACGTCCATAAAATAGAAATATATCACTAACTCCTACAAGGTTTTCTGAAAAAGAAACGTATAAAGAAGATATACTCTGAAACTATATGAACCAGAGTACTTAGTTAAGTTCGTTTCATTTAGAACAAAGTGGTGCAAAGATATCGTGTGGACTGCGTTCGCGCCGAACATCCATAAATTGGAAATATTTTAAAGTCAGGCTGTCGCCTTATATAATACAATTCTGCCTATCTTTTCCATCTTTCCCAATCATCTCATAGTATTGTTCACCATCCAACCGACAATCTCATTTAGCCCTATCCTCAAAGTGCCATTGGCCTTGGTAACTGGTGACTCATTAGTATTTTATTTATCTTCCTCCCACAAGGTAAGATGTGACACAAAGTCGGGAAAGTGGGATTTGAAAAGCCAGCGCCCGAGAAGTGAGCACTCTGGCCATTAAAAATTGCCTGGGCAGCCCCGTCGGCATTCCCCGGTAGGGGCGCCTCAGACAGTAAGCAATAAACTTACTCCTCCCCAAAGAGGGGAGGCAAAGCCTGGGAGGGTGGACCTCCTAGAACTGACCAGGACAGACCCATTGACCGGCGTAAATCAAGGCCCAAAGGATAAGACAATACCAGTATGGGGTGTAGTATCCATCGGAACAGATACTACACTTTGATCTTGGCCAAAGGCCTAGAAACTATATTAACCAGAGTACTTAGATAAGTATGTTTCAGTTAGAACAAAGGTGGTACAAAGATATCGTGTTGACTGCGTTCGCGCCGGGCATCCATAAATTGGAAATATTTTTAAGTCAGGCTTATATAATACAATTCTGCCTATCTTATCCATCGTTATCAATCCTCTCATAGTATTGTTCATCATCCAACCGACAATTTCATTAACCCTTATCCTCAAGGTGCCATTGGCCTTTGTAAGTGGTGACTCATTAGTATAAGGAACCAAAAACCTAACTTGGAAACCGCTCGAATACCGGGAAGTAAGTGACGTATAGTTGCAATTCTACGCCAGAGGAAGCGAAGCACACACATAATATTTTAAAGAAAGACAGTAAAGTGAAAAAAAATAAAATAAAATAAATAAAATCCAAAAATTCAAAACATAAAAAAACGAACAAAGAAGAAGTTTCTGCTAGCGCTGAAAAGAAAGAAAAATATTATCAACAATTGTCGCGTGTTATCGGCAGTTTTCGATTTTACTGAAGACAATTTGGTGTCGTTCATTATTGGAAGTGAAAGAAGAAAAAAAGATGAGAAAATAAATTAAAACAACTGACAAAATAGAATAAATCAGTTTCATTTCTAACAGGCATATTTCCCAATTAACGAAAATCATTACACACAAAAAAATGCATTTATTTATTTTTTGACTAATGTGTCACCACTTATCAATTTTTGGATAACACTGACAAATCCATTTAATGTTCTCAGTATTGACTTAAAATCATTTAGTTCTGTGAAAACAAAGCTAGAAAATACGCAAATAAAAAAGCGGACCATTCGTAGGTTTAGCACCATAACGACGCTAGCACTTAAAAGGGACGAGTTTAGAACGACACTTTGTATAAAGGTCACGTGTTAGAACACATTAAGAAGACAAAATAATATGTATTTTCAAATCGAGTTCGCTTCACAAGAACATTTTCCCATTTAAAAATCAAAAATAATGTATATTGCCGCCTTACAAAGATATGCATGTATTTTAAATACAGTTACACTGTAATGTCGTAAATGTCAGGTAACTAAAAATGTTGTCCATTAAAAATTTGTTTATTATTACTTCATTTCTAGATCGTAAAATTCTACTTAAAAATTAAACCACTTTTAGAATTTTTATTTCCTATTAACATTATTGAAAACAAAACAGAAAATACCCAAACGAATAAATAACTAAACGGACAGGTCATAGATTGGTTGTAAAATGAGAGCATACACCTCGTTCTGGAATGTAAGAATAACTAATTAATTAAAATTGGCGACGAACACGCTGAATGATTGACGGTTGTGCGGTCAGAGTGTAATCTCGGTGGGTGACGGAAGTCGATAAATGACGGAATTTCGGAGGATAACATGATCTCTTCTACAGCTATACCCGACAGCCATCGGACGCGTAAAGCGATAGCTCGACCCATGCCCCAGTGCATGTAGTGGGGCGAGTCGTGGAATGATTCTGACGACTTTGTGCCTGTCTTTCTGTCTCTCGGTCACTTTGTTAAATATGTTTCTCTTTGCTGTCTGTAATATTGAGTACGTCTATCTTTTTCATGCGAATAAATTCTACACTTTAAGTAAGACTGACAACGAGCGTGTATATTAATTTTATACATAAGGCATCACATCACCATAACGATGCTAGCACTATAAAGGGATGAGTTTAGCATGACACCATATAAAACACCACGCTTACAAAACTGAGCCAACAAAAAACAATAATATCATGTATTTGAAAATCGACTTCGCTTTATATTTGTTTTACAAAAACCTAAAAAAGGGTTTAATGTATTTCGAATAATCTAAGCCTGTTAGTTAAATTATTTTGTTGCTTAAACTTTGTTTTTTTATTTGATTTCTAGATCGTTAAATTGTCAGAACCATTTTTTAGAATATTAACTTTTCTTAAATAGGTATGTTTTAATTTACGTGAGGTTTCTAGTCTCAGTCTTTTCTATAAATACTATTATAGCATGTGTTCTTAAGAATTATGTGATCTATTCCCAGCTTCTTTTGGTCCAGCTCGTTTGACTCGTTGGTCTAGTCGTCTCCATCAATTCGCTGTTTTGATACCTCATTGTAGTAATACTTCCTATACCAGTAGCTTCTTTCCAAGAACCGCAGGCTTGTGGAACTCTTTTCCTGCTGACTGTTTTCCTTCTATCTATAACCTTGGTCTTTTCATGGCAAAGGCCATTAGGCATCTCCTGTATTTGCGATAACCATATTTGTTGTTGTTAGCTCCTTATATCAAGTGGCTTCATGTCTTGTCTCGAGCGATTTCCATTTTTTTTTAAGTAAAATTATATCCGTTTTACATGATTTTGTTTAAGTGCAACTTTCATAGAGCGGAGGATTTGAGAAATACCAAGCTATGATTGGTCGAAGACGGTCACGTGTTTTGCTTTAAAGAAGGGCTTTTGGAATATTTCATGAATTTAGGTCTGTTAGTAAGATAACAAAAATCTAGCAGCAGATGGGCATACGGGACGCTCTTTCCGCGTGCCTATCTGAAAAGTTTATGGACGGTGAAAATTTATAGAAACATTTGACATAAACCAGTTGGGCGTTGTGGAATAAAGTTAAGAATGTAATATCATAAATATACCTAGGCTATTCGTTCCCATCAAGAATGAATTCCAAGATGGAAACCAAAAAGCACTTTACACGTTGCAAGCGACTTTAGAGGATCGCGGGAAAAATGGCACCCTATTCTTGTTTTGAAAGAATACAAAATCGATTTCACAATCTCTTTTCTTCCCGACAGTCCCTTTTCAACAGAAGATACGTCGCTAGTCTCTCTCTACTCTATCAGTATTTTCATATAAGATGCTCAACTGAGCCACAATCACTTATTCTCCCTGTAAAACATTTACAGCAAGAACACGTCTAGCTTCCACCACTGCAAGAAACTTTCGTTTTTTCTTTGGTGTATCTAAAACCAAACAAAATTTCCCTAAACAGAGATTCTTTCCAAGAGACTTCTATCTGTAGCATGCAATACCACGAGATTTATTTCCTGCTGACTACAACATGGTCGTCTTCAAGTCCAATGTCATCAAATACTTGTCGAGTAGTCCTTTTAAATAATCAAATTCCGGCTATCGTTTGAAATCCATTCATTATATTGTCTATCATCCAACTGAAAATCCGACTGACTCTTAGCCTCGAGTAGCTATTGGCCTTAATAAGTGGTCACTCATTAGTATTTCCCCTGCTCCCCCACATCAACATGTTAAAGGATTACCCGACGGTAGTGTTAATCGAGTTATTAGTTAGTAAAAGTTAAACCGTTCTTAAAATACTTTTTTAATATTTTAATATTTATCTTTCATGTTTAAAAAATGAAATCTTTTTTGTTCATGCTCACCAGGTTTTCCATAATTATACTATTTTACTAATGTCTTGAATATATATATATATATATATATATATATATATATATATATATATATATATATATTATAATTATGGACATAAATGTAAACAAGAATGGAATAATATACACTTTATTTACATATATTTAGGCCTTGTGTATGTGTATACATATATACATGTATGTAAATATGGGTGTATTCTCATGTGTGTGTATGTGCATGCGGATACATTTGTAATCCCTAAACTAAAGTTTGAAATTCAATAAAATAAAATAATAATAAAAATTTTAAATAGGAAAAAAAAATAATGGAAAAGAAATAAAAATAATAAATAAATAAATAAAATAAAAAAAGAAATTATAATAATAAAAGAATAATGTGAATAAATAATAATAACAAAGGAAAATGAAGAAAAAATTAATAAATAAATATGTAGAATAAATTTATATAAATTTAGTTCTAGTAGTATTATACACTTGAAATACCCTTAAATAAAATAAATATGTATTTAGATATTTACACTTTATATATATATATATATATATATATATATATATATATATATATATATATATATATATATGTATTTTTATCCCTTAATTCCCCCCTCGTCCTTTCCTACGTTTCTTCTTATCCCCCCGTTCTAACGGTTTCCTTCCTACCCTCATGACATTAATTTATTCCACAATTGATTTAAATTTATTCTCAAATTTCAAATCTCATTTCTAAACATATTTTTTTAAGTTATACCCCTTAGTCTGCACATATAATAATAACGGCCCACACGTAAATTTAAATTTAGAATTGGATAAATAAATTAAAATTAATAAATCATATAAAATAAAATATTATAAAATTATAATAATTAGTATATAAATAAACAAATGTTAATAAGATGTTAACTTTAGCTGAATAATTATTTAATTACATTTTGACATTTTCTGCTTTCCTACTCCCAATAGTCTGCTGCTGTGTTTCAATGGTTTGATTCCGGTTTTTCCCGTTTTTCCGACCATTTCGGTCTTTTATTGTTGTCTTTTGATAATGAAAGTTTTTCTTTCGAAAATTTAAGATTACCTTTTGCCGAACTTTTTATTTACCTGACAGTATTTACTATTCTGGTACTTAATCAGTTTTTCGTGAAATATTAATAAATCGTCTTGAGATTCGTTTTCTCTTCTAGTTTATTTCTGTTCATCCTTTCTACCTTCCGGCAACTACATCGCATTGCTACAGCCTCGGACTACTAACCTGCACTTATATTTACCAGCAATGCTTCAAGCAAACTACAACCTCTTTTTATATATATATATATATAAATAAATTTTTAAGGGAAAAGAAACTAGACACACGTTCGGGTTGTACACATTATAACTTATTTCGACCTAGATCGGTCTCATCAGATGTATAACCTACCACATGGAGAACATGTGTACAACACGAATGTGTGTCTAGTTTTTCCCCCTATAAAATGTATTCATGCTCTGTTTAAATGTACATTGAGATCTCTTACTCGGATTCCCATTGAAAAAATTAAAATTATAACGTCTTCAGTTTTAAAACATTTCTCTCCTTTTTTTACTAAAAACGCCAAATCAATCTTTTCTTTTAAATGATACAAAAATTAAAGCGCAAGACGGGTTCATTTTTTCCTTTAATGGGGAAAAAGACAGACAAAACTTACTTGTGTATCAAAGAATCGAAAATTTATTAACAATGAAATGGAAAAAAAGATCAAGATAAGAAAAACGGTAGACATGTATATATGTGCATATGTCATTCAAAAAAGAAAATATTAACAACAAAATGTACTCACAATTTACAATATATTTTTTTTACAGAAGTGGAAATTCTCTTGTGTATTCTTTTTTTTTAGTTCGCTCATCAGTGGGCGATAAAATTTCTCTTGAAAAAAGTCTTCATGGCAAACCGCTTCAAGCAGACGACATTTTCATTGAACAAAAGCAAAATTCTGGAAACCGGCTTTTTTCATCTTCTTCGGGTTTTTTTTTAATTCAAGTAATAATTTAACAAATATTACTCGTGTTTCTGAAAATCAAATAATTATTATTTCCTAACTTAATTAATTCTAATATAATTTTTTTAAATAAGGGTAACTCCTTTTTATATTCAAAATGCGAATTTCTGAACTACAGACTTCCGATCAAAGCAAAGCCTCGATTACTTTATTCGTTTACCTTTCTGATAAACGAATATTAAATTCAATAAATCCCTAAAATCTTTTAGTCCTTCTGACTGAATAATAAATATTATCGATCTTGTGTCAATACTTTTCAATCAACCCTTAAAAACAATTAGTCCTTTTTTTAGACTAAAAGAACATCAACGATCCGTTCGTCGAGATATTCTCAATCAAATAACAGGTTAAACTGGCCTTTGTTTAACCCTTTTAAAATACTGACATGTTGTCACAAATTTCTTTTCACAAACTTTCAAATAACTTATCGTCATAAGTTTTCTTCATAAATAAAGGTTTGTATTTGAGATTTTCAAATACAATCTTTGTATAATTCTAGGATCTCTTCCTCGAATTATGATTAACATAGTCATCAAAGTAAAATGTCTGAAGTCCAAATTAAAATTCACATTATAACTAAGAGATAAACATCTCAAATCTATTTCGTTACTTTTAAATTATCATTCAAATTAATTTTCGACATGGTAATGTCGATTTTATATGAAAAGGAGTTATCAAATTAACGAGGGCACAATTTCCCTAAGGAATGAAAATTCTGTCCTCGGAGACAAAATTTAAGATGTTAATCAGTCAACATCCGGAATCTATCTGAAGATAATTTCTTCAAAATATTCCAGCGAGAAAATTGCCGTCAGCGTTGTTTATATTTAGAACTGACACGTCACTCAAATTGACCAATCAGATGATGACCCTGAGTCAATCACTGAAATGGATTGGAAATTTAATTGTCGTCTGTTCTGAATAATTTAGGCGCAGTTGAACAAAACTTGAATTCGTTAAAAAACGAATCTTACAAACATTTATTATCACTGAGGATTTTCAATACAAATAAAACATGGCCACTTTCTAAAAAATAAATTCTCAAGCCATCGAAATTATTCGAACCTGCACACTATATATATATATATATAATATTTATAAATAAATATTAATTATTTATTACCTACAGACATCGATGTTTCATGCTAACGCAATCTTCAGTGCAGGAAGCTAATTCTCAACAGTCGGCGGGCACGAACTCCGATCACAAATCGCCACTGATTTGCAGTCAAGAGCGTTAACCCCTCGGCCATAGGGAATTAGCTAATAATTAAAGAGGAATTTAAGTTTGTAAATAGCGAGTCGGCGGCTAATTGGAAGTACGATTATTTCTGTAACCTCCCTAGGTAAGGGGGGGGGACTTCAAAATTTACCTGTAAAATATCGTCGTTCTACCCCGAAAGAGTGACTTGCACTTTTTAAGCGGAAATCATCGCGTCGTAAACTTCACAAACAGTCTTACGTGTTGCGTTTTTTTTTAACATAACAAAAACATGAAATTAAGCGCCGAAAATGCAACTTTTGTTAGTTTGCATGAAATCATGAATTACCGAGGTTCGATCACCGACCGACTGTCTCGAAAACAAAATAAAAAAGGCGCATTCGAATAATTAAGTTGCCCGCCGGTTCGGCATTGCTGTTACCTGGTCTAAAAGTGTCTGCTTTCATTTCTCGTCAGCTTAAGATAAATGGTAAATAGACTTTGCGAGACTTGGAGCTGCGCCAGTGACTTAAGCTGATCTTCGCCATCCTTACAGACCCATTCACTAACCCCCCCCCTGTTTCTCCATACACCGACGTATATGGACAGTACACACACGCACACACACACACGCACACACACACATACACACGAGAATAACAGCAGATCAGATTATGTTTATTCTGGGAAACAAAAGAGAATATTACAAAGACACTTATACTGACAGACAAAAATACTATACCTCTCTCTCTCTCTCTTTCTCTTTCTATTTCTCTTTCTCTCTCTCTTTCTCTCTCGTCACATAAATCTATTTATCTATCTATCTATCTATATATATATATTTATATATATATATATATATATATATATATATATATATATATATATATATATATATATCATGATTTTGGGGGGAGTACAAAACTGTATTATTGCAAGCATGAAGGGAAGACGAATTTTATCGTTCATGATTAAAAGTTAATAAAGAGGAAAAAAAAAGTAAAATTAAAAATAATGCCAGCCGACCGGTTTCGCCCTCTCTTAATAAAGGCTGTATCGAGGGATTAAAATATATATATATATATATATATATATATATATATATATATAACTTTTTTGTAATATAGCAGGAAAAATCCCAGCAGAGTGCTCGATTAATTAAGAATTAAAGTTAAAAGTTAAAAATTAAGAGCGTAATATTTATTTATTTTGATACAGAAAAATTAATACAACATTCGTACCGTCGATTTCAAGCACAGAAGAACTTAGCCATCCGGCTCTCTTCAGCTTATGTTGTCAACAGAACAGAAGCTGAAGAGAGCCGGATGGCTAAGTCCTTCTGTGCTTGAAACCGACGGTACGAATCTTGTACTAATTTTTCTGTACCAAAATAAGTATATATATATGTATATTTATATATATATATTTTTCTCTGTGTCTGTTTTTCATAGATATAAATTTGTTTATATACTAAGTCGCCAAAAGGTGTTTAGCTATTTAAACAATTGCGTCCATACACGTTTCATATAAAACTGTAAATTTTGTGCGATTGGTAAGTTTGGCATCGCTTGCAACCCACCAATTAAATATCACTAAAAATCAGTATATTTTATTCCTTTTGCTAACACTTCTTAGTAAGTCGAAAAAACTAAAAACCAAAAGCTGCATTTTCAACGGGTAATGCTATCCCTGTTTAATAAAATTATAATAAGAAAAGGTTGCTAAACGTGTATCGCCGTTCTTAAGAGTGATGGCGAAGGTGTTGCATTGTAATCAACTGTTTCGAACACGGTTTGCAAAACCTAAGCGGGGAATTTCAGTTTAAAAGATGCGTGTTGGCTTGGAAAACATTTAAAGCTGAAGAACGAAAACAATAAAAGAAAATAATTCGTATGTAATATATAAAAAGAGTTTTTTGTTTTTGTTTTCGTGAATTGATAATGTAACAAACAATATCTTGTCTGGTTGCCTTCCACTCATTTCAACAGTTTTCTAACGCAGACTTTCGATTCTGGCTGAACACGTATCTCGACACGACAAATCTGCCAAGGGAGTGCTCCTGTGGTTCCCAGAAGTCAGGCAACTGGCTGGAAGGCCTCATATTACAATCAAGACTTATGGAGAAAGACATTGGCCTATCGGGATTGGTCGCAATGAATGAGTGAGTATCATGGCGCAGGAATTTTGTAAATGTTTCACCATCAATTGATGGATGACTTAAGACAAGAGAAGAATATGTAATTTGTGTTTCAGGGTTCAGTAGACGAACATGAATACAAATTAAAGTAGTTTGATATGGTTCTAGCAACAATAAAAACTGTTATTGTTACTAATTGAAGTTTGAATGGTGTAGTCATGAAAATTGCTGTTTATATGTCTCCACACAGTTGTTGTTGTTGTTGTTGTTGTTGTTGTGCAATTTGGATTTCTGAATATAAATATCGTGTCTCAGCATTTTCCGATCTGCGCAAAGTCTTCCTCGTTGATCGCAACTATTCGCTAACCGGCAGAATTGCAGATTTTACCCCGACACCGAGAGCATCAAGGCTCAGAGGTTGCATACGAAGTGGGGAAAGGTTTGATCCAGAAAATACAAAGGAATGTCTCCGCCTGCTTAAGTTGTCAGTCGAATAGGAGAAAAATTCTCTGTGTCCGGAAGTTACGTGATTTTCTCGACTTCCGTTTCTGGAGTCACCTCTAATTTCTAGGTGTCACTCAAATTTTTCCATTCAAACTTACAGTATTGGTTATATAGCAGTACTACAAGGCTTATCGCATACAAACAAGCTAGAGCGACACCATCGAATAGAGAATGACCTTTTAACACAATATGGCTCCTGAAGTCGAAAAGATCAAAGAGACGGTACCACAAAGGGCGAAAACATTTTTTTCTTTTTCTTTTTAACTAAAAATATTTCTTTGGGTGGGGGAGGGTAAATTTTTTTTGGGGGGGGTCGAAAAAGTTTGGGGGGTGAATGTTCGAAATTCTTTTTTTTTTCTTCTTAACTAAAAATATTTCTTTGGGTGGGGGATGGTAAAAAAAAATGTTGGGGGGGAGCGGTCAGTAATTTTTTTTTTGGGGGGGGGGGTCGAATTTCTTTTTTTTTTTACTAAAAATATTTTTTGGGTGGGAGAGGGTAACATTTTTGGGGGAGATGAGGGTGTCGGAAATTTTTTTTGGGGGGGGGTATCGACATTTATTTTTTTTTATTTTTTTAACTAAAAATATTTCTTTGGGTGGGGAAGGGTAAAAATAATTAGGCGGTGGGGGGAGTAACAAAAATGTTTGGTCCGAAACAAAGAAAATATATGTCTCACCACCCAAGAAATATGACTGGGGCTCCATCGGTTTACGGGTGAGCGTTCATTTCTGACGCCGCAGCCTAGCAAAAATAGACGACCGTAGGGAGGCTATTTTGCTAGTATATATAACGATAATTTTCAAACGACAATATATACGGTTGATGAAAATTAGCTAAAATGTGAGCGAGCTAGAAGAAAAGTCGTTACGTAATCATACGGAAAGAATATTACGTTAATAAATGTTAATATATTCCAAATTTAAATGTATATTATTCTTGATTATTCTATCGCGTTTTATTTTATATTTGAATTTCTGTCATTATTGTACTAGCCAACTTACTGGTATGACGTCACATCAATCTGGCTCTGAATTAAGAGAGTTAATATATAGGCGTTAGAAAAGTACAGATCGCTAAAAAGTGGGGTGAGGTAACAAGTATTTTATTTACTTCGTGAACTGGAAATGCATATTGAAAACTGAAATCTATTTTATCAATTCCTTTTTATTTTATTTATTCATTGACAATTCATTTTTGTGAACAATTTTGTCATTATTGTTATCATTTATTCGATAAATAACAATGAATAATAGCTAATTAATAATATGTCCGTTTTCGAAACTAATAGGAAGTTTCATTGGATGTCCTGCTGGCTTGACAGGCCGAGAGCATGCTCAATAGCGTTTTCCACGAATAGTGCCGATGAAGATCCTCTCTTAAAGCCAAGTCAATCCACAATGGTTCCTAGTGTAGTGCTGTTGAGGAAGCCGCGCATCTGTTGAGAAGAACAACATATTTTAATTGCTTGCGGTCCTCAGCTGACGCTACTGAATGTCCAGGGTGTGTTCCTGATTCTTATTAAATTGAAATAAACATGTTTTATTAATACACAGTCTAACCTACTAAAAAAATAAAAACATACACAATTATTTAAGAATTTACAGTGGGGTATTAGTTTCGCATATAACTTTAACGCAACATGTTGGATTTTTATTTTATTAACTTATCAAGTATTCCAGAATTTTTACTCTCGATTGTTCGAACCTGTTTTTGGTTTTTTCTTAGCTTCCTTCATTATCTTACTGGCCAATCAGAACAAACGATTTATTTAGCCCTAATGTGAGGACATGATATTCGTTTGGCGGTGAATTCGCAGCGTTTGTATATAAGCGTGATTGTGATAAATATCACATCTCTTTTTTCTGTTAGTCTTAATTAAGCCATTTTATTTTATTTCAGAAACTCCTTTCGTCTAATCTGATTAAACTTTTTTAAATATCAATTTACTCTCCTCCCATCTCCATCACCTGAGTCAAGTAAAGCCAAAATGTGCATGACTAAAAACTCGACGCCGAGATTCTAACCGAATTGTGGTGAATCTTCAGACTTCCAAAATATCGTTCCACATCTTCACGTTAATAAAACTTGATCAGCTTAGACATCGCAGTATCTCAGTCTTCAAGGAGAAATAGTGCCGCATGAATAAACTTACATCCTGCAAGTACGCCTATTCCTATTTGCTTACATGAACCAGAATTCTCATCCTGAAACCCCATATATGGAACATCGAGTTTCATGTGACTATCCACCTGGATCATCAGGATTCACAGATTATTCTCGCAGAACTTTGGAAAGAGTTTCAATTTTTTCGTTAGAACATCGCCAAGCAAAGGATTTGCTGCAAAGTTAGCCCCCCGCCCCCCCCCCGAGACTTTTCAAAACATAATCGATTCCCTTGAAACCACCAACGCTGACACGCTGCATATTGTCTAAGTCAACAGCTGAGATAAGATTGAGAAATACGCCAAGGAATCATATAGGAATTCTGATTTGATCCAAGATAAATACATTCAACCCCTCGCATTGCAATTAAGTACATCTTTGAAATCCCACGAATATAATATATATATATATATATATATATATATATATATATATAATTATTTCCACAATCAGACAACGCCGCAACCCACAACCTATGAAATATATATATATATATATATATATATATATATATATATGTGTGTGTGTGTGTGTGTGTGTATGTGTGTGTGTGTGTTGTGTGTATTCCTTGTTTGAACACTTGATGAATAAATAAATTTGTAAACTATACAAATGTTATCCACTTCATCATTTCCTTATATATATATACATATATATATATATATATATATATATGTATATATATATATATATATATATATATATATATATATATATATATATATATATATATATATATATATATATATATATAGGCAATATCTTTTCTTGAAGGCAAGTATTGTTAAATATGACAGACAACTTATGTCTGGATATCCTTTCGTAGATCTTTTCCATTGTCTGAATCAGAATTTTAGTTTCGGGTGGGGGGGGGGGGAATTAGCCGATGAATCTGCTGTAATTTTCATTTATATCCCAAGTACTTTCAGACCCACCCGGGTCCATCTTCAGGGGAATGAGGTGAATCAGGTAAAGACAATGTGTTCGTATTATAGATGGTTTTGGCGGCAATTATATAATAAGTACGAAACTATAGTTAGCATTATAGACATTTTAGTATATTATTGCTGGTATTGAAGTTAATTCTGTTAATTACGGTTTTTGTGTTTTTATATATAGGGCTTCTAATATATGGAGTTTTTGTTTGTTAGTGCTATATTCTCAGATTTTGGTATTTTCTACTAAGAGTTTTCCTGACCCCGATTGGAATTCAGAAAACTCTTTTTAGCATTATCCATATTTAATAAATTATATGTTTTTTATAAAATATATTGTGTCATTGTTGTTTCTTCAGCATGTTGTTTTTATTGATATCGTTTCTGATACCCAAAGCGGTTCGGGAATGAATAACAACTTGTTTTACTTTTTTTCTTATCCCCATTTGAATCCGAAAAATTAATGTCCATGCCTTCCCATAATGCGTTTCCTTGTGTGAAACGCCAACTCAGTCCATAACAATATTTGTATATACTAAATGGGTGACCATTTGGGAATACTAGATGCTGTATGTGTTTTCCAATTATCTCGGCATTGTTTCCAGTTTTCTTGGACTTCTCCTTGCCATTGAGATCAGGCAGTGCCAACTCAGGAGGGGAATCTTTGCGGATTGCGCAACCTTGACCTTACTATTACACGCGCAGGTACCATCACAGGGGTATCCATTGTCTTTCGGGACTGAACGGTGATATAAATTGATAGATAGGAAATATACTGAAGCAGAGAGATAAATAGACATTGAAAGTGACAGATAGATAGATAGATAGATAGATAGATAGATAGATAGATAGATAGATAGATAGATAGATAGATAGATAGATATTAGCAGTGAGATATATATCTATCGTGAAACAGACTGAGATAGATGGATAGCTAGCTAGCGGACTGTAGGCGGAGAAAGTGAGCAGGAGGCAAAGTTGAGAGGGGGTTGGAACTGAAGGGAAGGCGTGCATACGGCTATTCACATAGACACTCGCAGAGAATGAGTAGAGATGCATGAGAACTTAAAGATGACTTATACCACCCGCTCTCTAATAAAGAGTAATGTGCATTTATTTATACATATATATCCGTCCTGTCACACAAGATAGATAGATAGATAGATAGATAGATAGATAGATAGATAGATAGATAGATAGATAGATAGATAGATAGATCATAAGGATAGACATGAAACGGAATTAGCAATAACTAATAGGGAACTAGATAGGTACCGATCCGCATAACGTTAAATCTACATCTCTCTTTTTCCTACTACTCCTAGTCTGCTAGTTAAACAAAGGTCTATCAAGAAACGAGAATATTTTATGTCCCTACGCCTTTCCACGTCAATATCTGTGCCAGTTCTTCCATGCCGAATTTCCCTGCAAACTTTACATCACTTCTGACCAATCCCCACCGCCCAAAAGTCGAAAGTTTGCCAAAAGCTATTTTTCTTGAACTGCGACCACCCTCCATCTTCCTGTCTTTCTTCAGACTCGATTTTCTTCGCCCGGCCTTCAGCAAGAGACCCCGGGGCACCGGTTCCTTCGGCGGCGGCACGACAATAAAAACTCATTGTTTTTATAAGCCATTGTAATTGATTGAAACTTACACCGGACTGTAGGCGGAGAAAGCGACCCGGAGGTAGAGTTGAGAGGGGGGTTTGAACTGAAGGGAAAACGTGCCTACGGCTATTCGCATACGGGCATACTTCCATAGACACTGACAGAGAATGAGTAGAGATTCATGCGAACTTAAAGATAACTTATACCATCCGCTCTTTAATAAAGGGCAATGTGCGTTTATTTGTAAATATATATCCGTCCTGTCACACGAGTTAACGAATACAAAACTACGAAAGAAGCAAATCTATTTCCATAACATTTTCTTTCTTTTTCCTTTCTTATTTCTATACCGATGTATACGTTTTTTCTTTGTACCCTTTTTTCTTTTTTTCAAAATTTCCAGTTAGAAACGTGATTTTTTATTTTTTTATTTATTTAATTATATGAACGGCGATTGTTCTCTTTCATTTCTCACATCTTTGATGTATTTAATATATTTCTCTGGACCCAACCTCTCATCTGGTGTCACCCCCAATAACGAAAGGAAGAAAATTAAAAAAAGAGAATACAAAAACGCAAAGTCGAGACTCATGTTTTTCTTTCGAACATTAGAAATGAATCGTGTTTTTTTCTTTCTCCACTGGTGATAGTTCTGTACAATCCTGTTTAAATAATTTAAAAAAATCAAGGGAAGCGCGAGAGCACTCTATCCCTTAATAAACTACACGAATGTGCTATACTAGAAATCTCATTTCTTTGATCAATCATAACTCAAAACCCAATGAACCAAATTAGTTAAAACTTTTCACAAAATGTTTATTTGATAGGTTCTATAAGTGTGTAGAATTTCAGTATCATTAGTCAAGGCCACCCAGAGATCCAGAAAGTTCAATCATGAAATCATGTTATCTGTGTGTACGTACGTACGTACGTACGTACGTATGTGCCACCCTGTATCTCATCAACTATTTGATGGATTCAACTGATTTTTTGCAGAGATAGAGGTTCTAGGGTCTAGTTGATGGCATTCTAATTTCAGTTTACCATATACCTTAGTTTTCCAGAAAATTCCAAAAAACCTTTAAAATGACCATTGTATTGAGGCATAGCCTTTACAAAAGTAGTGACATTCCATGAAAAATGTCAGTATACTGAAATCATATGCCCTTAATAGGGTTAAGATAAAAATTCATATACACTAAATGTACAAAAGCAAGGAAATTCTCAAATGTTTACACTTTTATTGTCATTAAGGGTATGCGAGCACAACAGGGCTATGTATTTTACTGGTAGGAATTTTTCTTCAGCGCACCTCACCCACTTCATCCACTCATGCATAGAGATTTATACTGTAGTGATGTGATAATGAAATGGTTTGGTTGATATGTAGTCATACCCTTAATGATAATAATTGGGAATTTCCTTGCTTTTGTACATTTAGTGTATATGAATTTTCATCTTAACCCTATTAAGGGCATATGATTTCAGTATACTGGCATTTTTCATGGAATGTCACTACTTTTGTAAAGGCTATGCCTTAATACAATGCCTTCTCATAAGGTTTTTTGGAATTTTCTGGAAAACTAATGTATATGGTAAACTGAAATTAAAATGCCATCAACGAGACCCTAGAACCTCTATCTCTGCCAAAAATCAGCTGAATCCATCAAATAGTTGATGAGATACAGGGTGGCACATACGTACGTACGTACTACGTACGTACGTACACACAGATAACATAATTTCATGATTGAACTTTCTGAATCTCTGGGTTGCCTTGACTAATCATGCTGAAATTCTACGCACTTATAGAACCTATCAAATAAAAATTTTGTGCAAAGTTTTAACTAATTTGTGTTTATTGGTCTTTGAGTTATGATTGATCAAAGAAATGAGATTTCCAGCATAGGCAATTCTTGTAGTTTATTAAGGTATAGAGCGCTCTCCCGCCTCGCTTTATTCCAGCTAATATAAGTCCCCCCGAAAACATGCCACCCATGGAATCGTTAATAAAATTCACAATCCTTTTTTTAATCCAACCATATTTTGTCTAAATCAACTTCAGTATATGCTCGATGTGTCTACTAAGATTCAGTCATGAATGTCCAACTCAATAAGCCAGTATATATAGACGAGATATATACCGATATATCCAAGGATGAAATTCACATCTTTAAAAAATGTAGGAGATCAGTGTTAATCAATAACGAGGACCAATGGATTAAAACGAATATGACAAACTCCTTTGATTTGGCCATGGGTTCCCTTGACTCTGCGGAGGCATCTGATCTTGTAGGGTTATTCATTATATATACACTCACAAATATATTCGATAATACGGATATCGGCCTTGATAGAGATGATGGATTAGCGATAATAAGAGACTCCAACAAAGTCAAGGGAGAAAACTTCAAGAAAATTATACATATGGAAATGAAAAAACTAGGCCTAAAAGTAGAAGTAATGGCTAACATAAAAACAACGAACTTTCTAGACGTCACTTTAAACTTAAGAAAAATCACTTACGAACCATACCTAAAAGATAACGCCAACCCAATATACGTACACCCAAAGTCTAATCACCCCCCATCAATCATAAAACATATCCCGAATTCGATCGAAAGTAGGCTTATTAAAAAATCAATCAACATTTACAATACAGCTCTAAAAAATAGTGGTTACCATAATACCGAAATTAAATATAAAAAACAGGACACCAATAATTACAACAAAATTAAAAAGAAAAACAAAAGAAAAAGAAATATAATCTACTATACCCCTCCCTATAACCAGATGCTAAAAACTAAACTAGGCAAAAAATTCATAAATCTGATTGAAAAACACTTCCCCGCAACCAACCCTCTACATAAAATATTCAATAAAAATAATCTAAAACTATCCTACAGCTGCTGTGAAAACCTAAAAATGATAATTAAGGCACACAACAACAAAATACTAAAAGACAACAACAGAGAAGAAAAAAATAAACAAAGTGGAAAATATAACAAAAATAACACTACGAAGAACAAAAATATAAACAATACTAATTAGAAATAAACAAAACACTAATAATAACCACCCGAATAGAAACGAAAAAGTTAGCAATGAAGAGAAAAGATGTAACTGCATAAATCGTAAACTTTGTCCACTACAAAATAAATGCCTAACTAAAAGTGGTGTATACCAAGCAACGATATTTGCCAACGAAAGACCAAATAACAAGAAATACTACGTGGGTATGACATCCCTAGACTTTAAGACCAGATACTATGACCACAAAAGCACATTTAAAAACAAAGAACGTCGAACTAAAACAGCACTAGCTAATCATTATTGGGAGCTCAAAGAAAAATGGACACTCACCAATAATTGAATGGAAAATAGTAAGACAGGCCAGTACATGTAGAAACTTAGACGACCCATGTAGATTATGTCTGAATGAAAAATATGAAATCCTAAATTTTAAAGATCCCCGAAACCTATTAAACTCTAGAAGTGAAATAGCAAACAGCTGTTTACACAGAAATAAATTTACCTTAAGATGATATATAATAAATTTAAAAAATAAATAAATAAATAAATAAATAAAAAACTGAACAAGTTAAAATTTAAAACCTAAAATAGAAATACAAGAAACCACGTGTTAAAATAAATTCGCCCACTGTATTGACAAAACAAAGGAAACAGGATATAGGAAAATCCATTGTTAACAAAAAATAGGATAGTC
>OY744533.1:83421189-83428689 GCA_963556195.1 Sepiola atlantica
AACCGTCTCTTTAAGTGCGAGTTAATGGATGTCTCTTGCGATTGGTTCACCGTGTATATTTGCCAGGTAGTTTGTTTTTTAAATCTTCTTCATGGGTTCGGTGGCACCTATGATTACAGTTATTTATAGAAATGGCATAGTCCATTTTATAAGTTGGAGGTAGGTGGGGTGGGATAGAAAAGTTCACTACATGGGGTTTATGAGTTTATAGCGATGTACAGAGAACCGGATGTTAACCCTGAAACGTCCAAATCAAAAGTCTTTTAAAACGGTTCATACGCTCGTGGATCCATGCAGCATTTCCGGTAAAATGACTAATAGATACGTTTAATATTAAACACTAGCAGGAAAACCCGACGTTGCTCGGGATTGAGTGTACGTTTTCACTATGGTTATTACACCATATTACTTTCATGGTTATTACTGCTCACCCCTCGTTTCGCCCCCTAATTTAGTCAGAAGAAGGCGAGATGTTAAAAAACTCTTTGAATTGGAGTCTTATATATATAATTTAAATTTAATTGAAATCTGATATACGTATTTGAAGTTTAATTAGGGTTCTTTCCCCATGAGTCACTTAGAGGTGGGACATATAGATATTTAGTAAATAGAGAGTAACGGATAGATTCTGGACCACTTCCATTGTCTTCCCCGGAAAATTTAATTCATATTATATAAATTTCATCAAAATTGGATATATTTGAAGTTTTAAAGGAAGTTCGGGCCCCATATCCCCCTTAGGTTAAGAGGGCACTTAGAGATTCGGGGCCACTTCCATTGTCTTCCTCGGAAAGTTTATTCATATTATATAAATTTCATCAAAATGGGATCTATTTGTAAGTTTTAAAGGAAATTCTGCCCCATAGCCTCCTTTAGTTAGGAGGACATTTAGAAATTCGGGACCACTTCCATTGTCTTCCACAGAACATGTTATACATCTGTTTTAACTTGTATAAAAATAGGATATACTTGACGTTTTAAGAGGGTTATGACTCAATAGCTCCCTTAGGGATATACTTAGAGATTGGGGACCATTTTTATTGTATTCTTCGGTAAATTTTACTTAAGAAAACACTTTTACATTTTATGTAGCTTGTCTAACCTTTATTTCTATAGTGGGCACACAAACATCACACACACATTGAGTTTAGTATATATAGATAACTTTCAAAATCCTGTTAAAAAATAGTAATTCAGTAAAATAACGGCATTGTTTAAGATACAAACGTAACAAAAATGAAAATAGAAAGAGTCCTAGGCAACGCCGGGTAGGGTTAGGGTTAGGGTTAAACAGCAATAACTTTCTTTCTGACTTTTATTTCAATTGTCCTGCGCAATTTATTAAGGGGAAATAAATGAGCCGAACTGACTTTTATAATGTTTAGGAATTTTTGTTTAGACGAGGATTGATAATTATCATTTTTGGGTTATTCTAACAACTATTCTCATCTTGAATGTGATTCTAACAACGTTTCAGCCGATGTAACATCCGACCTGGTTCTGGTTCTTCTTGTCGAACTCGATAATCTTTGTGTAGAACTCCGCAATGATCCGTGGCGCAACGGATAAAATTGCTAAGTGACAGTCTTCTGGAGGTTGAAGATTCAGACCTCAGTACGAGCGATAGTAAGTTACCAATTACTTAAAATTCTACCAGTCATGGCTGTCAGAAAAAGGAGAAAGCTACTCCCGTGCATTAAATAAACGGTTCCGTTCGAAATTCTGTTCAGATTCCCGAGTTCGACATAAAGATTCCCGAGTTCGACAAGATGCATTTGAAGAACGGTCGGAGATTACAGCAAGCGTAATGTTGTGAGAATAACATCCAAGATGAGAACAGTAGTCCGAATAATACAAATAATACAAATTATTTTATAGCTATTTATTTTTATTAAAAAAAAAAAAAGAATCCACTCAATTTTTGTTTGTCTCTTCAAGGCCTAATTAATTTTATGATCGCTTCCCCTCGACTCTGTTAATATTTTTGTGTTTCTTTTTATCACCACCACCACCACCACCCTCTTCGCCTCTGGTTATTCATGGAAGAATGGCGCTCGTCTACCGAGTATTCTTAAGTGAGAAAATGGCGCTGGCTGCGGAATTATTTTCCCCGATTAACACCTTCACAGGTAAACGAGCAGAAAATCAGTTAATTCTCTTGACTTAATTTACCAGCAGACGAATGGGAAATAATTTAACGATGCGCATGCGCAGATAAAATAAAATGGCGCCATTTCTCGTCGATTCGTGATTCTCATTTAATCCAGAATTAAAAAAAAAAAGATCTAAGCGTCCCATATTGATTTTACAGTGCGACTTTACTAATTCTCTTAAACGGGGTTTATAAACATATTTGTGATGTAATGTAATTTTTTTTGTTTTTACTAATAACATATCAAGGCCAAAAGCAACTCGATGATACAAGTAAGTGATTCGTGGATTATTTGTTTAATGATGAAAATATTATGAGAGGATTGAAATTGATTAATAGAATGAACAAAGTGTGATTACTTATGAGGACAGTTTATGACAAGCATTTGTTGATATTGGATTAGACATTTGCAATGTTGTAGTCTGCAGGGAATCAGTCCCGTGGTATGTGTTCCACATATAGGGTTTATTTATCTCTCTCCCACAGCGGAAGATTTGATACACGGTCGGAAAGTGGGGTTTGAAAACCACACCCTAGAGAAAGATCACTCTGACAGGACTGGCAACCCCCAATAGACCGGCGTAGGGGTACTTCGGTTAATCAACTCGAAATGATTACGCCACGTTTGTAATAATGCTCTCTTCATACTGCTCATGGTGTTTTTATAATAATAAGCCACCACTTATCGAGACTAAAAGCCACTCGAGGATAAGGATTAATGAGATTGTCAGTTTGACGATGGAACAGTACTATTAGAGGATTGAAAACGCTGAATGGAATAAACAAAATTTGATTGTTGACACTTGACTTGTAGACGGGCATGCAGAGAAGCAGTCCCGCTGTAACGTATTCCAGAGATGGGAAGTTATTGGAAATAAACTCTGTGCATGGAACTTCCGTTTGGTTTTAAGTACACAGAGGAACAAAGGAAAGTTTTGTGCAGTGGTGATTGCATGACGAGTTCTTGCTGTGAATGTTTTACATGAGAGAACCAGAGATTGAAGCCCAGTCGAGCATCTTCCATGGAAATAATGATAGAGCAGAGAAAGACTAGCAATATCTCTCTTGTTATAAAGGGATGCAGAGAAGAGAGGAGATCATCAGCCACTAGATTGCGAATTCGATTTTGTGCTCAATAGTTATAAGGTAAAGCATTGGCCTAATTAATAGCGTACTGGGATTTGGAATCGGTTATGGCGAGTTCGAATCATCGCGGATGTAGTGTAGTCATATACGCACTAATACTAATGGGAAAAATATGAATCACCTATTCCGCCAAGTATAAGTAAAAAAGCAACTTGCGTTCAATTAATCGTATACAATGCACCGCTTTCTAATGGGTATTGGGATTCAGTATTAAATTACCAAAAAAAAGAGTTGATATGGCGTTTAACAGACAGTGTTGCACAGCCTTTAAATTCTCGTACCTTCTCTTCCTATTCGTGTGGAGGGGTGCTGTCTCGATGTCACCTGCTGTGTCTGTAACAAAAACTTTCATACCACAAAATTCACGAGGCAACAATCTTTTCCTTTGATTTGTTTATTTCAGGCGTCAGATCTCTGTCGGCCATGGAGATGCTTCACCAACGTTGAGGGAGAGACCAAAATACTACTTTATTGTAGTTAATTCCTAGCTTAAGTCCTTAGCCATTCAAAGAGGGGGGAAGAAGGAATCTCATGCCTGTATTCTCTTAAGGAATTTATTTCCACTAATCATTTGAATACTACATAGAGAAATCGTCCATTCGGCTTGCTTCCAAAACCCAGACTGGCAAAACACAGTTTCCCACACAAAAGCCCGTGACGTCACAGACCCCCTATGCGCAGGTGCACCATGACCCTTGACCTGAGGTCTCGTCAACGTGGTGGCCCTGTCAACGTATGTGAGCTCCGACTGTGAGAACAGCCCTATCTTGCACTCGGTTGTACGGGTTCGTCCGCACTAAATCGCGCAAGCCAAACCAAACGATCCCTAACACATACGCCCACTTCAACATGCGTCCGGCCACACAAGGCCATTATCCAACAACAGAACAACATAATAATTTATAAAGTTGATATATAATTAAATCAATAAAAAAACAAGCTTATCTCCTTTCACCACCAACGGAAATTGATTACATCTTTGAAGCATCCATGTATATGAATATGTTATATTAAAATTTGAAAACCAAAACATGATGCAATTTTAAAAGGAATAAAATCATTCATTTATTTATTTATTTTAGTCTAAAACTTTTGATGAATACATCATTCTCAGAGCAAGACTATTTTTCTCTCCTTTATTTTTATTGGTATTAACTCAAGGGGGTGAGGCAATCAACCGTAGAGTCAGAAAAATACGTCAAGTTATTAAAGGCGAATGTTTAAAGTTAAGTAAAGTCCGGTTGATGTGATACGCTGGTTTGGCCCTTTTTGAATAAGGAAATCTTTTTTTTTAGGTTTATACCAACAAAATGAATAAAAAAAGAAAAAAGAAAAAAGAAAAAAAATCTTGAGGGTTAAAGGTTCAATTCTCACTCGAAGCGATACTAACTAAGAATAATATAAACATTGCTTAACAAAAACGTATCTCACGGATGGGAAATTATTGGATATAAACTCATAAGTTCATGGAAGTTCCGTTTGGCTTTTAGTACATAGATGAAGAAAAGAGAAAATACTGCTATTAAAAACTAGCAAGAAGCCCCGAGGTTGCTCGGGATTGAATGAGGATCACTACTACGCACTTTTTCACTATGTTCGTAACACCATATTACTTTCTTGGTTTTTGCTGCCCCACCCCCACCCCACCCCACTAATATACTCGGAAGAAGGTGAGATGTAGGAAAACTCTTTAAATTAGTGTCTTATACATATGGTTTAAATTTCATTAGCATCGGACATACGTATTTGAAGTTAAATGAGGGTTCTTTCCCCATGCGTCACTAAGAGGTGGGACAAATAGATATTCAGTGCATAGAAAGAACGAATAGATTCGGGGCCACTTCCGTTGTCTTCCGCCGGAGAATTTTATTCATATTATATAAATTTCATCAAAATGGGATATATTCGAAGTTTTAAAGGAAGTTCGGCTCCATAGCCTCTTTAGGTTAGGAGGGCACTTTGAGATTCGGGACCACTTCCATTGTCTTCCACAAAAGATTTTATACATATGTTTTCAATTTCATAAAAATAGAATATATTTTAAGTTTTAAGGGGTTATGCCTTCATAGCCCCCTTAGGAGTTCACTTAGGTATTCAGAAACACTTCCATTGTCGGTCATGGCTGACGGAACGAGAACAATCTACCCTTGTGGATTAAATAAAGAGTTAAGTTCGAAATTCCGTATAGATTCCTGAGTTCGACATAAAGATCCCCTAGTTCGCCAAGACGCACTTGAAGAAGGTCGGAAATTACATCGGCCGAAACGTTGTTAAAAATCACACTCAAGATGAGAAAAGTAGTCCGAATAATCCAAATAATATTTTTTAAATTATATCGATTATTAATATTTTAGCAAATTTCTCTCCTTTAACACCCCCTAATGAAGTTTAACTCTGCAACAGAAACATTATTTAAGCCCATAACTTCAGTTCTGTCATCTATATTTTCACACATTTTCGCTATAGCGGTATGTTTTTATCGTTTGAAATATTTTAGATTTAGGTTCATTAGATATCCTCCACTCTACAATAAAGAGTAATGTTCATGTATTGGTATTTATTTATATCGATATCTATCCCGTCACGCAAAGGTAAGCGAGTCAAAAATCGCCGGAAGAGACCATTTCAAGTGTTAGAAGGAAGGAAGAAAGCAAATAGCAAGTCAGACAACCCTCACCGTCTGAAAGAAATTCGAAAAGAAATCATTCACTCTATTTCCATAATGAGACTTTTTTGTTGTTTTCCTTTTATCTTTCTATACCGATTGAAACGTTTTTCTTCCCTTTTTCTTGTTTAAACCTTCCAGTTTTAGACATTTCTATTCTTTTTTTCTTTCTTTGTTTAACTTAACTGATTGAGACGTTTTTTTATATGAATGACGAAGCATACTTTTTTCCATCACTTTGACGGATGGGTGTACAATCGTATCAAAATATTCAAATTGGGTCTAATTACTATAAACCTAATCTGGGAAGAATGGTCCATTTAGTAAAAAAAATATAATTGTCACTGTCATTTCTCAGTTTAAACGCTATTCCATGATAAATGCCAGTATACTGAAATCATATGCCCTTAATAGGGTTAAGATGAAAATTCATATACACTAAATGTACAAAAGCAAGGAAATTCCCAAATTTTTACACATTTATTGTCATTAATTAAGGGTATGACTACATATCAACCAAACCATTTCATTATCACATCACTACAGTATAAATCTCTATGCATGAGTGGATGAAGTGTGTGAGATGCGCTGAAGAAAAATTTCTACCAGTAAAATACATAGCCCTGTTGTGCTCGCATCCCCTAAATGACAATAAAAGTGTAAAAATTTGAGAATTTCCTTGCTTTTGTACATTTAGTGTATATGAATTTTCATCTTAACCCTATTAAGGGCATACGATTTCAGTATACTGGCATTTTTCATGGAATGTCACTACTTTTGTAAAGGCTATGCCTCAATACAATGGTCATTTTAAAGGTTTTTTGGAATTTTCTGGAAAACTAAGGTATATGGTAAACTGAAATTAAAATGCCATCAACTAAACCCTAGAACCTCTATCTCTGCCAAATATCAGCTGAATCCATCAAATAGTTGATGAGATACAGGATGGCACATACGTACGTACGTACGTACGTACGTACACACAGATAACATGATTTCATAATTGAACTTTCTGGATCTCTGGGTTGACTTGACTAGTGATGCTGAAATTCTACACACTTATAGAACCTATCAAATAAAAATTTTGTGCAAAGTTTTAACTAATTTGGTTTATTGGTTTTCGAGTTATGATTGATCAAAAAATGAGATTTCCAGCATAGGCAATTTTTAAAATCTATTAAGGGATAGAGCGCTCTCGCGCCTCCCTTGATTACAGAGAAACGCAGCAGGCGCGTTCTGAAGGAGTGACGAATATAATCTGTACGGATGCCTAAATGGGATTCTTTCTTTTGTTATTTATTCTGAAGACTGTTGTAAACTTCAGGCCATACCTATCCCAAGGTCACTCAAGTACTCTTTAATCGGTCGCGATATTTTACACGCCGCAGCACTTTCAAGTATTTTAGATTATTCTAGAAAATGTCAAATTTTTAAGGCTTAAGCTTAAGGGGTCTTAAGAAGAAACTAGAATTCAATTAATCTTTCTTAATTAGAGTCTTATTCTTCTTTCGTGCGAATCAGATGATTCTGGTGTTGG
>OY744533.1:83431189-83528689 GCA_963556195.1 Sepiola atlantica
AGTACCAGGATTGCACCACTTTTACATCTCCTTACTAAAGTCAAAATTAATATATAATAATACTAAACCTTATGTCTAAAATCTTTTTTTTTAATTTTAGTTATATTATATTTTGAAAAATGTCTTAAATTTAACGATTAAACTTAAGGAATCTTTAGAAGAAATTGAAATTCAGAGAATCTTGCTTCATTTGTGTCTAATGATTATGGATCAAATTCAATGCATATCTGATATATTTGAATTTTAACATAGGAGGTTATGCCTAGGGGATACCCCTTAAAAGCTTTTTTAAATGCCTTAGACAAACTGAAATTTGGGGAATATTTATTAATTGATGTCTAATACCTATTGCTAACATTTCGTAAAAAATGGAGGAATTTGAATTTTAAAAGAACTGCTTCCACTCTCGGTTTTAACTTTATGCAAAAAAACTAAACTAAATATAGCTCACATTTCGACCCCTTACGGCTAGCAGCTGTTTGGCAACATTCATAAGCATCAGATAATTAGTTTATAGGTGAATCCTTAACATACAAATATATGAACATATTAAAATGCCTAATTTTATCAGATATTAGAAGACTTCTTAAATTTAAGCCTTAAATTTTATACATTTTCCATAATAAAAATCATATAATGGATTTTTTTTAAATTAGACATAACGTTTAGTAGGATTATATCTTCATTGTAATTTTCGTAAAGGGATATAAAAGTAGAACTAACTATTCAATTCGAGGAATTCATTTTACTCGTCATGTGAGAAGGTGTTTGAAGAATGCAACAAATTTTACATAGGTAGTACCATGAGACCCCTACACATCAGGATTAAGAACATACACAGACACAAGCATCACCATTCTTCAAACACCTTAACACATGCAAAAACACTAACAGACTTATCAAAGTTAACATCTTGGCCACGGAGATGGACATTGGAAATCTTCGAATTAATGAAGCTCTATTCATCTCTAGGTTACGACCTGAACTTAATAATAGACTTGAACAGAATTCCTAATTTATAATATAACATATAGTATATATATAGTATATATCGTATTTAACCTCAGCCCACACACATCGCATTAACATAATTCTAAGTAAACTTGAATCAGTTTAAAATATATAGATTAAACAATGATCAGTATAACAACAAACTTGGTATATGGATTTACAATTATTCCCTCCCTCAATAAAAGAATACAGGAAAAAAATAATTAATTAATGTATTATAAAATAAAAGTATTATTAATAATAATAATTTTTAAAAATAACCATGAATTTAATATGCATACTGCATGCCACATTCACATTCACTGTTATATGCAATATTACAGCATTGCTGTTAAAATAAATAAATTATGTAATAAGTATATAAATACAATAAAATAAAATAAAAATGATATTCTTATATTAATAGAATAACACACGTAGTGTATAGATACACATTTCATCTTCTTCCTCTACAAAATATTAAAAGTACCCCCCCCAAATAAACTCTATAAATAAAAAGAGAGAAAATACTAATCTTAAAAAAGTATATATATATTTATAAAAAAATAATAATGATAATAATAAAATAAATAAAGAACCAAATATATTAATAAATATATAAGTTATTAAAAAAATGTAATAATAGAGAAATAGAATTAAATAACAAATTTACTATATAGATTCACTTTCTACAATTGAATGATATATATGCAAAATTAAGGTAAAAGTTTCAAATAAGTGTTGACAATCTTTTAAAATAAATTATATATTGGAGATTTACAATTTAGTGTTATATTTGTATGTGTATGTGTATATATATATATATATATATATATATATATATATATATATATATATATATATATATAATAACGAAGATATTTTTTTATAAAATATTTAGAAAACCTTGCACAGATTATTTGTTTTTAAAAGTAAATTATTTATTCATCTTAAAAACATTTTTTTATGATATGGCTGTGTGTCACGTGGTCGCGTAGAAGGATACTTTGAAAAGTCACACAATTTTAAGAATATTTCTTCTTTTTCTTTTTTTCGTTTTCACACAGCCATATCAACACGTTTCTCTCTTCGTCATAACACCTAGACGGATTTTCAACTTGGCCACGAGAATGTCTCAACCAAGAGGAAAACAGAAAAAAAAGAAAAAGAAGAAATATTCTTCTGAAGATGGTAGATTTACCGAAAGTACTCAAGTTCATAAAAAAATGTTTTTAAGATGAATAAATAATTTATTTAAAAAAATAATAATCTGCGTTGTGCAAGATTTTTTTAATATTTTATAAAAAAGATATCTTCGTTATTATTGCCACCCACCCAGCGCTTCAAATTGTGTGACTTTTCAATATATATATATATATATATATATATATATATATATATATATATAAGATAATTTAATGAATCAGAACATTCCAATTGTTCAAAGAATTTGAAAAACAAGTCTAGTATGGCGTACGGTCGTTTCCAAAACATTCTGGAAATACTTTAATTTTTATTTTTTAATTTTCCAATTTAAAATTTTTTTTTACAAAGCCACTCCAGAACGTCTCTTCATCAGCGCTTTAGCAGCACATCTTACAGAAAATTCAAGGAAGAAAATAACAAGTTCGTCTTAGAGGAACATCTATTGACAGGAGGGGATGCAGGGACAAATGTATATATGTATATATGTGTGTGTATATACATATAGTGTGTGTGTTGGTGTACATGTATGTGTGTATCTGTTGGTACACATTATTATAAGGGAGAGAATTTATTACTATTTTACAAGAGTTGTTCCTCTTTCTCGGAAAATAAATTTAATTCAATTTTTTTTAAAAATCGTTAGTGAATTAAACTCTGAATTTTAATAACATTTTACTAAAATCATAACAGCATTAAATATTTTTAGAGTAAGTGGATAATTATAATGTCAAAGATAAATAAAACAAGAATTGAGGAATTTGTTCCGTTTACTACATTTACTGCGTGCTACACACAATCTGGTCAGGGTATGAATCAAAACATATTTAGCCGTTAATCATAAAAATAAATTTGAAAAAATAAAAAAAAATAAATAAATAAAAAAATTTCAGAAAAGCAAAGAATTAAATATTGTTAGTATAAAATAAGATAACAATAGTATATATATATATATATAAAAAAAAATGAAATAAATAATATTAGAAAAAAATTAAATTTAATACCGCTCTTGGCTATTATCCTTACCTCCCCCCTCTACACAAAAAATATATGTATGTATTTTTATTTTCATTTTTATTTTTTTGTTGTTTTTATATAAATATATAGCACATTACTAGTGAAGTAAAATCTAAAATATTCAGAAGAAATTTAAAATTAACTAAATAAGTAATAAAAATAATAAAAACAAAAAAAACAATGAGTCATTGTTTTAGTTTTACCCACCATTTGACAAATAGGTCTTCCTCGAAATATATTATGGAACACACATTACATAACAGTGTTGAAGTATTGCCTAATCAAGTAAGATTTACTATATAGGAAAAAAATGATTGACATTTTTGAAAAAATATATAAATTAAAATCACTTTTTTTTTGTCTTACTTCTCAACGCCGACATATTTCCATTTCTTGCATTGTGATAGTCTTCTAATACTCCCCTATATACATATTACACATAATGCTTCAAACAAACTACCTCTACTTATTATAAATATATATATATATATATATATATATATATATATATATATATATATATATATATATATATATATATATATATAGTTGTTTCAAACTTTATGACTTGGATGAACTGTATAAGTTTAACAAGAAAATGTGTTTTGGGCCAATATATTTGTGGTTTTATATATTTTTATATATTTTTATATACTTTTTTATATATTTTCAAAGCTTAATTGTTATTACCTGCAGTGATGTCATTGCGTTAATGGTTCTCTGAGGAGAAGATTTCCTTTTAAAACTCATGAGTTAAATACGCAGTATCACTCCTTGTTTTTGAACTTTAATAACATCTGATTTATTTCTCATTTTATTATGTCATTCAATTAATATTATTGCTCTATACATTATATTGAGCTTTGTTTTTATCTTTATAGTCTACTGGTAAAAGATATTATTTATATCTTTAACGTATCATCTTACTATATATATATATATATATATATATATATATATATATATATATATATATATATATAAAATATATATATAATATTTTAAAATTTAAAAATATTAATTAAAACTTTAAATATTATGATCTAGTTCCGAAATAAACACTTACCATATCAAGAATAACGTGCTGGCTATATTTAAGGTTATTGATAGCTTACAACTAAGTTGATTAATTACTTATGAGGTAGAGTTAGTTCCTATTTTTTAAAAATTTTCTAATCTTTATTTTTTTAAAAAACTTTTAGTATAAGTTCCATACGAAAATTATTTAAGGAAATAAAAATTATTAAAGCAAAACCAAGGTCCCATAGATGCAGGAGTTTTAGTTTTGCATCATCGTGCAGTTATAATAATTTCAATTTTAATGTCATGATTTAAGTAAGTATTACTATAAGGATTAAATTATTACCTATCTTTAATATTTCTAATTTTAAAATATAATTTCCAATGAGTTTTGTAGTAGTGTGATAAAGGAATATCAATTTTTCTAACATTGGTCTTTATGTTAAATTATTGCTGAGCCAAAGTAATAGGTAAAATTAGTGATAGTGGGTCTATTTAATTAGGTTGTATTAATTAATATTCTATTAGTCGTATTTAAATCTCTTTTTGTGTATGCAATGGGAAACAATTTCAGATTTTTTGTTTAGGAAATTGTATTCTTCCATCATCTTGACTATGACTTCATGCACATATAATTTACGATGCGTTTCTACGTGGATGATACGGGTTGCCCCTTTAAGAATGTACTGTTCTGTGTAGTATAGAGTTTGCTTTCGTTTAAGCTTTCAAATGAGTTTAGATAAGGAAGTTATTCTAAAAATATTTATATGCGTTTTAATTCTATATTTCATCCTTATTGCAGTTTATCCAATGTACATGCGTTCTTCCTATCAATATTCTTATTATCATTATTTTCATATAGTTGAATCCACAGTTGTTGTTATTATTGTTATCATTACTTTGTATGTCTAACAGTAATATTAGTGTTATTAGCGGATTTCACGACAATTGACAATATCACATTCTTATAAATGCAGTCATTATTAAGTGGGCAATCAACTTTTTGTCTACAGTTACAAGTTGCACTACATATGTTACGATAATTGTAAGCTTGGAATTTATTAATTTTACTGCAATTGGATATAATCATATTCTGTTGGAGACCATGGAATAGGATAACTTCATATGGCGTTACTGTATTTATAGGGTGCTGAAGAATTGGCATAGATAAATGTATAGACTCTTTCGGGATATTATTTTTGTTGCTTCAGGAGAATGGCGGTTTAAACAAAGTTATTGAGCGTCTTCTATTTTTATTTAGCTTTTTATTATTTTGCGATCGAATATATGGTTCTAAGTCTTTTTTTATAATTTTTTTTGTGGGTTAAAATTGTTATGTTTATTATAAGCTTTTTTATTGTTTGGTGGATTAGTTCGGTTATTATGATTAGTATTTCCTGGTTTATTTTATCATTATGTATTACCATGGTATGAGTCAATATATTAGTTGTCCTATTTGGCTTATTTTACTCTACTCCGAGCATTTTAGGTGAAAACTAACACAATTGTTATGTGATATATACAGAGGTCTTAATTACGTTTGTAAGAGCAATATTTATCATTTATATGAAACACTATACACCCAGATAATTCCTTATGCATCCAAATGTGTGTGTATTAAGCATACTCTGCGGACACCTCTATTGTTTATTTAACCTTTTGTGCGTTTGCGGTTCCAAAACGGTAACCATTTACCCGTTGACTTATTAGAGGACGGTAATATTTATTCCCGCTCCCGGGCTAAATAACCTATTCGACCCGTAACCAATGGTGTGAGATGGCTAATCACGCTATTCTTGTATAGTATCACATAAATATTCTTGTATAGTATCACATAAATAAATATAGATAGATAGATAGATAGATAGATAGATAGATAGATAGATAGATAGATAGATAGATAGATAGATATAAACGTACATATGATATATATTTAAATATATACATATATACATATATATATATATATATATGTATATATGTATATATATATATATATATATATATATATATATATATATATATATATATATATATATATATATATATATATATATATATATATATAGTTGTGTTAAACTTTATGACTTGGATGAACTGTATAAGTTTAACGAAAAATGTGTTTTGGGCCAATATATTTGATGTTTTATATATTTTTATATACTGTTTTATATTTTTTTAAAGTTTAATTTTTATTACCTGCAGTAATATCATTGCGGTAATGGTCCTCTGAGGAGAAGATTTTCTTTGAAAACTCATGAGTTAAGGACGCAGTATTGCTCTTTGTTTTTGAATTATAAATAAATATATAAAGAGAGGAACATAGATAGATAGATAGATAGACAGATATATATAGAGAGAAAGAGATATATATATATATATATATATAAACATGCATATAATAAATATATGTAAATATATATATATATATATATATATATATATATATATATATATATAAACAATATTGATATGTATATAAACAATATTGATATATATATAAATATAAAGAATATTGATATATATATATATAAATATAAAGAATATTGATATATACATAAATATAAAGAATATTGATATATATATAAATATAAAGAATAAGGATATATATATATATATATATATATATATATATATATATATATATATTGAGAATGATTAATGCACACAAATATATATTATCTAGATGAAGAAAGTTGTAATGTGAGAAAGTAAATATGAAGACATACTTGAGACGAACGGAATTTGTAACGTGGAGACTAAAAACGGTAAGTAGGCGAATAATAATATGGATGGACCATGACCAACACTGCAGTTAGTCGGCTCTACTTTTCTCTGTGGAGGTCGACGCAGCAGGCAAACAACTCCGACACTCAGTGGCGCGGCATAATCGCTTCTCTGTACAGACTTCGACGGAAGTACCGATAAAATCACGGTGCCTTGCCTCTGCTCTTCCGACTCCATTCGGCTTACACAGAACCGACCGATCTTCTTTTTTTCTTATAAAAAGACATAAATAAATGCTTATGATCACCAATAAAATTGTCTCTTCTTTTTTCTTCTTTTTTCTTTTTCTTCTTCTCATTCTTCTTTTTCTTTTTCTACTTTTTCTTCTTTTTCTTTTTTTACTTTTTCCTCTGTGGTTCTTCTTTTTCTTCTTTTTTTTTCTTCTTCTTCTTCTTCTTCTTTTTCTTCTTCTCATTCTTCTTTTACTTCTTCTTTTTCCTCTTTCTCATTTTACTTTTTCTTTTTTCTTTTTCTTCTTCTTTTTTTTTCTTTTTCTTTCTTTTTCTTTTTCTCCTGTTTTTCTTCTTCTCATTCTTCTTTTTCTTCTTCTTTTTCTTCTTCTTTTTCTTTGTCTTCTTCTTTTTCTTCTTCTTTTTCTTTTTCATCTTCTTTTTCTTCTTCTTTTTCTTTTCTTCTGTTTATTCTTCTCATTCTTCTTTTTCTTCTTCTTTTTCTTCTTCTTCTCATTCTTCTTTATCTTCTTCTTTTCCTTCTTCTCATTCTTCTTTTTCTTCTTTTTCTTTTTCTCCTTCTTTTTCTTCTTCTCATTCTTCTTTTTCTTCTTTTTCTTTTTCTCCTTCTTTTTCTTCTTTTCATTCTTCTTTTTCTTCTTTTTCTTCTTCTTTTTCTTTTTCTTCTTCTTTTTCTTTTCTTCTGTTTCTTCTTCTCATTCATCTTTTTCTTCTTCTTTTACTGTTTCTCATTCTTCTTCTTCTTTTTCTTTTATCATCTTCTTTTTCTTCTTTTTCTTCTTCTTTTTCTTCTTTTTCTTTTTCTTCTTCTTTTTCTTTTTCTACTACTTATTCTTCTGATTATTCTTCTTTTTCTTTTTCTTCCTTTTCATTTTGATCATTCTTCTTTTCTTTTTCTTTTTCTTTTTCTTTTTCTTCTTATTTTTCTTCTTATCATCTTCTTTTTCTTCTTTTTCTTTTTCTTCTACTTTTCTTTTTCTTCTTTTTTTTCTTCTTTTTCTTCTTCTCATTCTTTTTTTTCTTTTTCTTCTTCTGTTTCTTCTTTTTCTTTTTCGCATTCTTCTTTCTCTTTTTTTTTCTTCTGATCATTTTTCTTTTTCTTCTTTTTCTTTTTTTTTTGCTTCTCATTTTTCTTTTTCTGCTTCTTCTTTCAAAAAATGATGAACGAATGCCCATAACTACCGGCTAATTTGGAATAATGGATAGAGTATTCATTTTGACCGGGGTTCGATCCACCGTCAAGTCATACCAAACGTTCAAAAAATGGCACAATGACACAATGTCTCTCTGCTAAACACTTAACATAGCAAGATGACGATCAAGACTGAGTAGAGCAATCCAAGAAAAAGGTGTGGTGTCCTCCCCTACATCTCGATGTAGTACCCAATTAACAGGGAGACTTTGGATCGCCCTCGACTACGGTCGATCAATATTTTTTCCGATGAAAAGATTTCTTCTTCTTTTCTCAATCTCACTTCATTATAAATTAGAAAAAAAATATTTTAAAATATTAATTAAAGAAAATTAAAAATTATTTCACTGTTTTCTTTTTTTATTATTCTATTTTTGTTTATTAAATAAATTCGGATAAGTCCCACTAAGTTTATATTCTTGTATAACTCCCATCTGGAAGCTCATAATGGTGTCATTAAATTACATTCTAAATAAATAAATAATCCAGAAGTCGCTCATATAATTTTTTTAAAGTCTTTACGCTAGTTTTATTTGGCAAATTATTTTAGTAATTAGTTAATCTCAATCATGAAATACCAATGTTTATTTGGCAAATTATTTTAGTAATTAGTTAATCTCAATCATGAAATACCAATGTTTATTTGGCAAATTATTTTAGTAATTAGTTAATCTCAATCATGAAATACCAATGTTTATTTGGCAAATTATTTTAGTAATTAGTTAATCTCAATCATGAAATACCAATGTTTATTTGGCAAATTATTTTAGTAATTAGTTAATCTCAATCATTAAATACCAATGTTTATTTGGTACGTGATCAAATGTTTTTAATAAGAAGGAAAATACATCTCACGTTTTAACGAATAAGCAGTTAAGACTAAATGAATAAAAGGAAAAAGAGAGAAAGAATAAACAAAAAAAAAGACAAAATGGAAAGAAAATGAAAAATTAGACGAAACAAGAAAATGTAAAAACTTTTTTTTAAACTTGAAGAAAGAATAAAATACAATTAATGCTTAACGAAAAGGGATGAATGAAGCCATGGAAATAAATAAATTGCATTATTGCTACATATGAGCTGGTGCACCAACCACTAGCTTCTCATTCTTGGACAGGTGTAAAAAAAGAGTATCTAACCTAATAGATACCACGCTGTCTACCAAGTTCCAGCCGCTATCCCATTGCCGCAATGTTTCATCCCTGTATTTGTTTTACAAGTACTTTCACGGAAGGTGCTCCGACGAATTTACCGCAATTGTACCCCATCAACGTAAATACCCACAACCAACACGACGAACAGCAAAATTTCGCCTCCTCACTGTACAAATCAGCAGACTTCGAGAACCTTTCTAATCTAGTAGCTTCTTTCCTTGAACAGCTTACCTTTGGAATTCCCTCCCTGTTCCCTGTTTTACTGACTACACCAACATGCAAAACTCTAAATGTAATGTGAACAAGCATCTTGCTGCACAACTCCCCACTTAGAATGTCTTCTTCAAATCTGACCCCTAATCACAGTAACTACTTACGTCACAGCAGCAATATGCCATATTTAGGGTGAATAAAAGTGTTTTTTTTTTTAAACAGAGAGAAAACGAAAACAAAACAAAAACAAAGAAAATAAGAAGAAAAGTCAGACGAAAAAGATAAAGTCTTCGAGTTACCATTCTATTAGTAAATCTGCGACTGTTGAGGTGATTATCTTCGAGTTACCATTCTATTAGTTAATCTGCGACTGTTGAGGCGATTATCTTCGAGTTACCATTCTATTAGTTAATCTGCGACTGTTGAGGTGATTATCTTCGAGTTACCATTCTATTAGTTAATCTGCGACTGTTGAGGTGATTATCTTCGAGTTACCATTCTATTAGTTAATCTGCGACTGTTGAGGTGATTATCTTCGAGTTACCATTCTATTAGTTAATCTGCGACTGTTGAGGTGATTATCTTCGAGTTACCATTCTATTAGTTAATCTGCGACTGTTGAGGTGATTATCTTCGAGTTACCATTCTATTAGTTACTCTGCGACTTTTGGGGTGATTATTTTCGAGTTACCATTCTATTAGTTAATCTGCGACTGTTGAGGTGATTATCTTCGAGTTACCATTCTATTAGTTAATCTGCGACTGTTGAGGTGATTATCTTCGAGTTACCATTCTATTAGTAGCGACATCATAAGAATAGTCACGGTATTTAGAAGCCACTACTATTTGGTGAACTGACAAGACCATAAAAACAAAGTTGTTCCAGGCTAAATCAATGAGAACCGGTCGAAGAAAGGTTTCCTCTTGTGCGACATATCTCCGTTTGTACTTATGGACGCAGCAGATGACCACGCTTTGATAAAATGAGAAATCAGCGTAATAGACGTATGAGTTTTCGTAAGATACACAAACAATATTTAACTGGAAGCTGTAGATCATTGTTCAGACTTCTTTCTATGGTGACGATATCTTGGACTCATTTTGGTACCTAACTTATTTTAGTCTGTTGGAATTGAATAAATAGGTTAGTCGGTTTTTAAAACGACTTACAAACAAATGTTATATTTGGTGACAGGTTCTATTTATCTTCCTCCCACAAGGTAAGATGTGACACAAGGTCGGGAAAGTGGGATTTGAAAAACCAGCGCTCGAGAATTTGAGCGCTCTGGTCATTTAAAATTTGCCTGGGCAGCCCCGTCGGCATTCCCCGGTAGGGGCGCCTCAGGCGATTAGCAATAAACTAACCCCTTCTCAAAGGGTGAGAAGGCAAAGCCTGGGAGGGTTCACCTCCTAGAACTGCACAGGACGGACAACCGATAAACCGGCGTAAATCAAGACCCGAAGGGCCGGACAATACCGGTCTATTGGGCGGGGTAAAGAGAGATTACTTTATGACGTCAAACGTTCTTTAAAACTAGCCAATGTTGAATTTTAAAGAATGAACTAGAAAAAGCATAAATTAACAAACGTTTTACAAACTTTCGTTTCAGTTTTCCACTCTGATTAGACACCGATTCCATTTCAAATGGTTTTGTAACGAGAGAGTTGACTTACTACAATAGATAAAGGAGAAGCCTCTACCTTCATGAAGGAGTATTCTTCAATCAATGAGCGCCCACTATTGTCATTTTGTGTGATCAGGGGAGAGTGTAGCGAGAGGGTTGACTTACCACGTGCGCCAAAACGGATGCGTGGTTTTTAGCATGTAAAATAGTATTGAAAGAAAAAGGATGCGTGGTTTTTAGCATGTAAAATAGTATTGAAAGAAAAAGGATGCGTGGTTTTTAGCATGTAAAATAGTATTGAAAGAAAAAGGATGCGTGGTTTTTAGCATGTAAAATAGTATTGAAAGAAAAAGGATGCGTGGTTTTTAGCATGTAAAATAGTATTGAAAGAAAAAGGATGCGTGGTTTTTAGCATGTAAAATAATATTGAAAGAAAAAGGATGCGTGGTTTTTAGCATGTAAAATAGTATTGAAAGAAAAAGGATGCGTGGTTTTTAGCATGTAAAATATTATTGAAAGAAAAAGGATGCGTGGTTTTTAGCATGTAAAATATTATTGAAAGAAAAAGGATGCTGCTATACAAAGACGATCACGTGTTCATCTTGATTCTCGCGAGACCGAATACCACATAGGCAAATGTTGGCTCCTTTTTAGAGTGCATATAACAAATGAAATGGTTACGGAATACGTGGGTGTATTTTTTTTCTTTTGTAAAACTTTGCGAACTGGTTGCGAGTAGTACGGTGGCATGAAATTGTTTAAAGGCAACGATTGAAATTAAAGGTCCGCCATCTTTATGTTATCTCTATTTTTGATATTAATGATTTTTATTGAAGTATGACTTTTATGAAAAGTCATTTCATTGACTAATTAAACTCAGTGCTCTAAAATACGACTGGAATTATCACTGTTTCTATGTGCCACATTTTTTATAGTTTTCTTTCAAGTTCTTCATATATATATATTCATATGATATTTTGGCAATCGTAGAAGCTATATTACAGTCTGTAGAAACTGTCATATTGTTATTATCATTAGTACCTCTTCCCATTAGATCACCGAAGATAAGCGACGTCGAGCCTGGTCACTACTAAATGGGTGACCATTTGAGAATACCAGGTGGTGTATGTGCTCTCCGCTTATCCCGGCATTGTTTCCAGTCGGCCTTGATTTCTCCTTGTCACTGGAATCAAGCAATGTCGATTTAAGAGAGGTGTGGTTGAGATTGTGCCACTCTTGCTTCTCCATTACACGCGCAGGCACCCTTACATGGGGTGTCCATTGTCTCTCGAGACTCGACGGAGGCTATGATAAAAAAAAATTCAGTTTACTCACTAGGGGTTTCCACACAAGGCATTATCAGTAAGTGTCCACTTACAATAACAACTGATGTTTCTTCAAGTCTAAGTGACAACAAGTCTCCCCAGATTTCCAGCACTCTTCGTCTCTTTTGATAAACTTTCGCAAATCACTTTCCGTTATTGCAACAGCCGTTTACCATTGGTTTTTCGCTGGTAACGACGGTTGTTAGTCTTCGCTGGAATTTGAGAAGCAATAAGCCTCCCCAATGTTCCAGTACTCTCTGCACCATTCCTAGTTTTGCAATCCTCCTGACCATTTTGTGAGATATTAGCCGAAGCAGGTGCCACTATATACATCTTCTCCCCCTTATCTCTCGCTTATGGTGGCTGTCAGTTTATGGAATTTCTGGCAGTTTCAGTTCCTTTGTTCTCGTATGAATTTTTGTTCTATTTTCATGGTTATTTGGGTTGATTTGCGCATTCGACGATTTTCCTTGATATTTCGGCTGTGTTCATCATTTCTTGTGTTGTGTGGTCTCAATCTTCCATTTTATTCCAATTTCTTCTAGTATTTTTCTTCCAGGTTTTCGCGACTGTTCCTAGTGCTCCTATAATCATTGGTATTATAGTGGTGTTCTTCATGTTCCATATTCCTTTCAGTTCTCTGGCAAGTTCCGTGTATTTGCTTCGCTTTTCTGTCTACTTGAACTTCACTCTCTGAACGTCTGGGGCGATAAAATCTACGATTTGACAGATTATTTCTTATTGACTATTATCACGTTGGGTTTCGCTGCTTGGATGCATTTGTCTGTTTGTGTGTTTTGTTTTCCGATACTGTCTCCGGTTTATGTTTGTACCATTTTTATGCATGTTCAAACTACTTCTTCTTCTTCTTCTTCTTATTATTATTATTATTATTATTATTATTATTATTATTATTATTATTATTATTATTATTATTATTATTATTATTATTATTATTATTATTATTATTATTATTATTATTATTATTGGATGCTGAGGCAAGGTCATTGCAGTATGGTCGGGGCTGGATTCCTGATTGTCTGGGTGTCTCTGAGCGCAGATCAAGAGGGCGAAAGGAACTTGAGTTCTATTTTGTAATGTAATTTAAATCCGAAACATGAGTCGGCGCCATTTGCTTTCCTCGTCTGCACTGGTTGCACTTTCAAACACAAATGACGAAATGGATTCCAAGAGAAACGCAATCTCCTTCTCTCTCTCTCTCTCTCTCTCTCTCTCTCTCTCTCTCTCTCTCTCTCTCTCTCTCTCTTTCTTCCTTTCTTTTCCTCTATCCATATTCTCTTTCGCTCTTTTCTGTTTTCTTTTCTTTTTCTTTCTTTCTATACTTTTCGACAGACTCGGTTGTTTTCTTTCACTTATTTCCTTATTTATTTCTCGCTCATGTTATCTTTTTTATTTACTCTCTTACTTCCTTTGTTTGTTTCTTTCTCTCTTCTATGTGTTCTCTCTCTCTCTCGTTTCGTCTTCTTTCTCTCTCCCTCTCTTTCTCTCTCCCCTCTTTTTAATTTCGATCCTCTTTTTCTTTTTATCATTCTGTCTATACACTTCCCTCTTTATGTTTTTCTTTATTTTCCCAGTATTTCAGGCGTTTCTTTTATCAGTAAATAGTCAGATTCCTTCTTTATTTCTTATCTTGTCTTTTATACATTTTTGTATTATTATTATTATTATTATCATTATTGCTACTACTACTACTAGTAGTAGTAGTAGTAGTAGTAGTAGTAGTAGTAGTAGTAACGAAAAATGATTTGCAATGGTTTTCTAAAGAGGTGGCTAGTACTGAAATACTGGGGAGACTTGTTGTCACTCAAACTCCAGGGAAAACCACCGGTTATTATCAGTGAGCAATCACTGATGATGCCTGTGTGAAAACTTCTAGTGGGCAAATGATGATGATGATGATGATGATGATGATGATGATGATGATGATGATGATGATGATGATGATGATGATGATAATAATAATAATAATAATAATAATAATAATAATAATAATAATAATAATAATAATAATAATAATAATAATAATAATAATAATAATAGAAAAAAGAAAAACAGCCACTGATTCATCCCACCATATAACATGATGCTGAAAACTAAGCTGAGCAAGAAATACCTTATCTAAAAAAAAATTTCCCCTAATTGATCCATAGCATGAAATATTCGAGAAAACAACCTAAAACTGTTCTCCAGTTACTGTCAATACTTAGAAATGACAATCAAAGCCTACAATAACAAAATACTGACTAAGATTAGTAACGAATAAAATAAAACTAAAATGCTTTAAAAAGGTGATTAATATAATAACAATAACAATAAGAAGAACAGTAATACAATCGCAAGAAATAGTAATAGCACAAACAATAATAGCAATCATGAAAGTAGAAATAAGAAAGGTGATAATATAGAGAAAAACTGTAGCTGTAGAACTCGCGCACATTGTCCATTATAAAATAACTGCTTAACCAAAGGGATCGTTTACCAAACGACAATATTTGCACATGAAATCCCGAATAACAAAAATACTACTTAGAAGAAACTACCCTTTAAATTTAAAATTAAGTATAATAATCACATAAGCACATTCAAAGGCAAAATATACTGATTTAAAACATTTCCATCAAACCATAACTGAGAGCTTAAAGAAAGCGAATGCTCGCCAATAATCAAGTAGAAAATATTACGATGGGCTAGGGCATACAGATATTTAGACGAACAGTGCATATTATGCTTTAACGAGAAGCTAGAAATTGTGAATTTAAAAACATCCCCAGAATTACTAAATTGTAAAAACGAAATTGCAACAAACTATAAACACAGAATAAACTTTACATCAGGATAAAAACACATTTTAATGAATCAATAAAAAAAATAAAGTAAAAGATCTAAAATAGCGACAGGTAACAAATTAAATAGAACAGATAAATTATTTTAGTCCCCACGTGTTAGAGCAATGACGTCTGTTACTTTGACCATCTTAATAGTGTAAAGCGCCAACACGCCTCTTAAACAAAAGGCTGTCCAACAAAAGGCTGTCAAGCTTTTGATAAGAGTTTGGCCTTGGACTAATTGAAATAATAGCCCAAGCGGAAGTAATAGTATCAATAAATCTGATTTTTTTTAGTTAGCTAGAGAAAACACTACTTAGGCATAGGTAAAATTGCAAACAATATATTCACGAATTTAGCCTGATTATTTACAGCGGGAATAAAACATGAACGTTTCTGTGTAGCTTACTTGCTATAGATATATTTTCATACTACTACTAAGCTTTACTCAAGTATTGAACTCTGTTGAAGTAAATAATGAAAATGTATATACACAGTATATTACATTACCTTATAATATTTTGTGTATATACATTAAATGGCATATATATATATATATATATATATATATATATATATATATATATATATATATATATATATATATATGAACATTACTCCTATTTCATTATACGTAAACAAAGTTAGGTAATTCAAGCCGTAGGAAATTTAAATGTTTCATTATCGTCTGACTTACGTACGTATTTAATTGAATATGACGAAATGATCAAATTATGGTTTACTTCAAGACAGACACACACACACACACTCACACCCACATACACTCACGCACACACATACACACACTCACACACACACACTCACACACGAACACACACAAACGCACACACTCTCACACACACACACTCACACACACTCACACACACACACACACACACACACACCGGCCGTCAGAGATGCAGTGAAGTAGTCGTCAAATTTTGAAAGTAAAACCTAGATAGCATTTAAGCTCACATATTAAACTTCCATTCTGACTAGCCAACTTTCATTTGTTATTGTTGTACCATGTTCTTGAGAATATAATAACGTACTTCGCTACAATCTATTTAAAAATTACTTAGTCGTGCGCAGTCAATCTATATTATTAAACTTTTTGCATAATCAAAAAAAAAAATCCTAAAAAGCAAGGAGTATAACTCATACGTTTACTTGCAGAATATACAAAGGGTTGTCTCCCTTATAGTTATGTTTTTTCTTATTCTTTGCGACTTAAGAAAATGTACAAACCAAAAAATTAAAAAAAAATTAAAATTAAAAGGAGTTCACTGAATCCCTGACAGTCGGTGTGTGTGCTTGTATGTGTGTGTGTGTGCGTGTGTGCGTGTGTGTGCTTGAATGCGTGTGTGTGTGCGTGTGTGTGTGTGCTTGTATGCGTGTGTATGTCTGTCTGTCTTGAAGTACACCATAATTTGATCATTTCATCATATTCAATTAAATACGTACGTAAGCCAGACGATAATGAAACATTTAAATTTCCTTGCGGCTTGAATTACCTAACTTTGTTTATGTATAATGAAATAGGAGTAATATTCATATATATATATATATATATATATATATAATCTTAAGAGAATAATTGATTTTAAATCCGACATATTCTGTTACAATAACTCTAGATTTTAAAGTGGATGTATATACCAGACAGCTCATCAATAGTTTGTATTATCTTAAACAAAAACGATGAAGTACTGTCTGCTGTCTAAATCATTTAACATCACAAAACGTGAAGTAAATGTAGCTCTCGTCCAGATTACAACAAGACTAGTTTAAATAGTTGAATACATGTACTTGTGTTTGTATGCGTGCACTGCACAGGTCGTAATCGTCCTATCTTTTTCCTTGTCCAAATTCAGGCTTTGATTTCGATACTGGTCGCAATATCAATCACGTGGTCTCGGTCACGGTTGTATCAAAAAAGATTTTCCTTCCAAAATAATAGCGCAACTTAAGTTTAAAACAAGTAACGATGTTTTATTTTGAGAGGTTCGAATGATACTTGATTTCTCTATCGAACGACAGACTTGCACTCAGAACAAACATATATTTTTCGAGCCAAACACAAACAGCCTCTTCACTTAAGGCCTCAAATGCTCCTCTGTCTGACCAACAAAAATCAAACCACCCTCTTTCTGGCTATTTTTCTGTAATACATGTAGATATCCTCTCATTCGAGGTAGACCACACAGAAAGATCACTTGAGAGTTATCGGATGTTTAATCTATGGACATAAAAACCCACCGACCAAGATGTGTATTAGCCGGAGTGGATATCAAGAGATCTGCTTTTACATGGTAAACCCCGAACCAGATATTCTTCCCATAATAGGCCTGCTGTTTGCATGCATTGCAACCAAACTTGCAAATTGCAAACATGCAAAAAAACATTGCAAAAAAAGTATGTTTGCAATTGCAAACATACAAATTCTCTCTCTGTCTGTCTGTCTCTCTCTCTCTCTCTCTCTTTCTTTCTCTCTTTTTTATCAGCTACGGGTTAAATCGTATTACTACTTGTGGCATTACCTTTTTTTATAATGGACTATTCCAATCGTTTCATTTTTCCATTCGTTATGAGTTTTGACTGTTATATATATTTATATATATATATATATATATATATATATATATATATATATATTCTTAATATGTATATATATATATATACATATATATATTTATATTTCAATTTTTGTATATTTCAAATACAAATTTTATAACATAAATCTATTAAAATAGCTCAATAGTGTTAGGCTAGAACTATAGTAGAGATGTGTTTAATGTTATTTAACACTTGAACATTACATCATTATAAATATCTTGGTGGTAGGCCGAAACAATTGTATGCTGGTAATAAGAAAAATGGTTCTTTTGTGAAATTGTGTGAATCTGTATATATATATATATAATAGAGAATGGTAATTTGCTTGAAGCATTGCTGGGAATTGTAGTGATATGTTAAGAAAGCTGAGGGTAATGCAGAGTGCCGAATTTTTTTGTGTGTGTGAATTCTCAACATAGACGGATTTTTCCTTTGGTGTCTATTTTTGACAGATGGAAGATTTTCCCGAAATATTAAATGATTCTTAATCATATTTCGGACAATACACACAACCGACACCACCCTTGCTGTTATGTAAGATTTAAAAGAAAAATAAATAGTAAGTCCCCCCACTTTGATTTATTATTTTTGTTCTTTTCAGCTTATAACCAATCCGGCACTCTGCATTGCCCTCGGCCTTCTTAACATATACTAATATATATATATATATATATATATATATATATATAGAGAGAGAGAGAGAGAGAGAGAGAGAGAGAGAAAGAGAGAGGGAGAGAGTAGAGTAGAGAACGAGAGGGACGAGGATGATAGAGGACTACAGAATAAGAGCGGGAGCTGAAGCAACAAACAGTGAAAGAGAAGGTGAGAGTATAACAACACTGAGAGAGTTGGAAAATGACACAAATTTGAGAGAGATCGATTACTTTGTCAGTTAATTGCAAATTATGACTAATTAGACGAATTAAAATGAAAGTGTTTCTAAACTTAACTTAATCCTTAACATGGGAAAATTTTAACGCGTAGTTTGTGCGATTAAAATATATAGGAAAAAAAGCCTATGGGAAACAAACGTTGATTGACTAACATTTGTATAATAATTGTTCTCAGTTCTTTTATATTTCCTTTTTCCTTTTATTTTCTTGTTATTTATTTTATTAAAAAAATATTTCACTTACTTCGGTGTTATGCTCATTTCTTTTAATGACGAAAGCGACACAGGAAATGTTTAATTAAATTCAAGTCTACGCATGCGTAGTCCACGCACTTCCGCCGGACATTAGACACAACGTCGTACATAGTCGATAAACTAGACAACTATTTACTGTAGATTGTAGATCGTAAAGTATTTTGGTGGCTTCCCGAACGTTCCATAAATAAACTAATGCCATGAACGCTTCCTACATAAACTAATGATAAACTAATACGTTCCTTAAATTCTGACTACAATTTGTTGAACGTGAGAAAACGGTTTTTTTCTTAATATGCGTTACATCACGAACTCGACGTAGCGGGCAGTAAAGGCACGCACGATGTCCGTTGTCTGAATCCAATCCAAAAGTACACGCCGGCACGTGATCTCCTCATTGGTTCCGGTAACAGTAAGATCAAGGGGCTACCGCTAGAACGCTGTTAAATATTCAGCTTGACGTTTACGATGAATGGCTAGGTGGTTAACGACGCGGATTGGGGGCCTGGGTGTTCCGGGTTCAAATTTAGTTCCTTCCACAGAAACACTTTCATCAAAATCCACACCTGACCTTGTGCCTAACTTCCTGCCCTGAAGAGGACGTAAATATAATACAAATGAAAGTATTCCTTTACTCGTTGTAATTGTACGCATCTGTAAAGTAAATTTATTACAAATGGGGATCTGGTACCTGTCTGCCTGAAGTCGAAAATGTCACTTCTAGTAATTGTACTATTGTACTAACTTTTAATGCTTAATTCAGTGTAATATTCTATTTTAAACTGACTCAATTCAAGAGGGAAGTGTAGTATCTGTTGTTGGCATTGTACCAGCACCTGAATACATGCTAGTGTGTATGTTTTTACATCAGCATTCTTGTGGGTGTTTTTTTTTGTCACGTGTGCCCCCTGTTCCTTATTGCATGGGCAGAGCATACTCACACCTAGCGCGATTCGGGATCTTCTATCCTGATGCATTGCTCAAACTTACAAGCAGTCGTTTGTTCCTCAACGCACTTAACCTCTACGGCATCCGATATTCGGATCACCTAGCCTGACACGAGGCTAATACTCGGCACTGGTGATATTAATTCATATATTTGGTCTGAGAGATTTAACTTGGGTTCAAAGAGTAAAATAATTTTTTTGTAAATTAACCGTCCAGAAACATGCATATTGTGGTAGAATTTAGGGGTGAAAATATATCACCGTTGCGATAAAAAGCAGCAAATTAACGCCCTTGCAGTTTGTTTGCTTGTTAATAAATTATAACAATATACTAAATTCTTTTTCTAATGATCTTTTTTGTGTTAAAACAACAAAAAAATGTATGTTCCATATGTATCACGAACGTTTTTAATTCTTCGTCAAATCAAAAAAAAAACAAATGAACAAAAAAGATAGATAAAAAAAGAAGAAAATTTAAAAAGGTAGCTGGGAAACGGGCACGTGAAATCAGTTAGATGCCAAGAAAACGTTTTCACACTGTTCTAGGTAAGACATTAACAATTTAAACTCCGCGACGCCAGAATTAGCGTCACAGGATAAAATTGTATTACGTTAAGCATTTTATAAAAATATTGAAAAAATTAAAAAAGATATAATTAAGCGGATGAATTCTGTATATACATATATATATATATATATATATATATATATATATATATATATATATATATATATATATATATATATGTGATTTTATGAAGGCTTACCAAAGCATTCCTTTCAAGACACCAATGATCACCATTAAAGATATTTTTTCTTACAAATACTATTTATTCAAATTAAATGTTTTTTCCTACACGTGTTTCACTACCAAGCAGTTACTTGCTTGGCAGATCATCAGGGAAATTAAATGTCTGGAATACTGGTTTCAACTGCCGACAAAACACAATGTGGCGTTGTAATAGTTGAGGTCACTTAAGAAAAGAAGAGGAAAAAAATAAAAAATAAAAAATAAAAATAAAAATAAAAGTCAAACTTAAAAAGCAAGGAAGAACAACGGTAAGAAAAGAAAGTCCTAGAAAAGTCTTAGAAAAGTAGCTTGTGCATTATTTCTTCCACCAAGCCAACAAGCAAGTAGTCGGTCCCAAATACATTCAATAAAACCACAAAACCGGAACAATGTGCGATAATACACTTTCACGTTAGCTGAATAAATCCCCCCCCCCCACACAATAAAACAAAAGAACTAAATCATTCAAGATACCGCTCACAAGTTACCATTCCAATCCAATGATAGTATGGGAATTCTAAATCCAACTTCTCACAAAGAAAAGTCAACACAAATGTTCGTCCGAGTTCAAAGAGTCTTATTTCAATTGTTGATTTATTACCCTTCGAAATAAACACACGACGAGTTGAATGTCAATCCCGCAGAAAACTCCCTTCCATCAAGAAAAAATCTTAATATAGAAACTATTTATTCAAAATACTGTTTCCAAAAATATTTATTATTAAACCTATTCCCTATAGAAATTAATCATCTAGTGTCTGGGACGTCATTTTACATTTTGTGAAAATATCCTTCATTTAATTAACTGCCGAATTGTTATCGTTTTGTTGTTTAACGAAGCGAAAAAAGCCTATCCCGCAGAATTTGTTTTTAAAAAAATTATTCATATATCAAAAATAAACTGTTATTATAAAAAAAGGCCTTCTACAAAAATCTAGTTATTATTTTAAATCATTTAAAATATTTCCTTAACGGCTGTGTCTGAACTCGGACGAACATTTGTGTTGACTTTTCTTTGTGAGAAGTTGGATTTAGAATTCCCATACTATCATTGGATTGGAATGGTAACTTGTGAGCGGTATCTTGAATGATTTAGTTCTTTTGTTTTATTGTGTGGGGGGGGATTTATTCAGCTAACGTGAAAGTGTATTATCGCACATTGTTCCGGTTTTGTGGTTTTATTGAATGTATTTGGGACCGACTACTTGCTTGTTGGCTTGGTGGAAGAAATAATGCACAAGCTACTTTTCTAAGACTTTTCTAGGACTTTCTTTTTTTTTCTTACCGTTGTTCTTCCTTGCTTTTTAAGTTTGACTTTTATTTTTATTTTTATTTTTTATTTTTTTCCTCTTCTTTTCTTAAGTGACCTCAACTATTACAACGCCACATTGTGTTTTGTCGGCAGTTGAAACCAGTATTCCAGACATTTAATTTCCCTGATGATCTGCCAAGCAAGTAACTGCTTGGTAGTGAAACACGTGTAGGAAAAAACATTTAATTTGAATAAATAGTATTTGTAAGAAAAAATATCTTTAATGGTGATCATTGGTGTCTTGAAAGGAATGCTTTGGTAAGCCTTCATAAAATCACATATAAATGCTCTGTACTCTGTAATCGAGTATCATCGAGCTTGTTTTTTATTGGAACAACCCCGGTCTTCACTGAATGATCTATTTTATAAGTGAAAAATCTAAATCTATATTCTGCTCCCCAAAGTGAGCTGCTATTCAATACCGGAGTGACCAGGATGTTTGCCAAAGAGGAGATAACTTTCTCACCCAAAAACATTTCCATACCAAACCACAAAGCATACATAATGGACATGGTCCAGGCGGTCCATGCATTCTTGAAGAGAGTCCGATGGCGGGTAATTCACCACAACCTGGGATCGACTAGGGAGTTGAGCAACGTGAATCCACCTTCTGGCGTCTCTGAACCCCCTGAGTATGCATCTGACACTGAGGATAATTTACCAACAGCCTCCTATAGAAAATTCTATAAAATAGGAACTCACAAGAACCCACCTCACATCCCTGCATTAGAAAGCTTCGAAGCGGATATGCATAATATGGTTAAAAACATCAAAACCAAAAACAGATCACAATATTGGAATCCTACCATTGAACATATCCATAGGACACAGACACGGATTAGGAATAACTCTAACATCACAGTTCCGGCGAATAAAACTTTAAACACATACTCCATGAATATGGAAACATACAACAACCTAATCCTGAAGGAACTGAATAAAAACTACAAGACCGTAGGGAACGGGGTGTTACAGGATATTAACTTGGCCGCTCTTAAGATCTGCTCTGAGATTGGTATGGAAGGTAATGTTGAGATATATACCCCTAAAAGCCCTCGTTTCACTCTTAAGGATCATAAGCCAGATTTTAGTAATAACCCATCCATTAGACTGATCTCGCCGTGTATTTCAGACATGGGTGTAATCAGCAAAAAAATACTAGACAGAATACTGCCAGGAATTAAACGCAGAACTCAATTGAATCTGTGGACCTCATCAGAGGAAGTGCTAAGTTGGTATAAAGAATTACACATTACTAATCAAAGTAAATTTATAATGTTTGATATAGATTCATACTATCCCTCCATATCCTCTACTTTACTTGAAAAGGCGCTTACCATGGCTAGAAATGAATCAAACATCACAAACTTAGAAATGGATATAATTAGACTAGCCAGAAGGACGCTAATATCCTACAATGATAAGTTATGGACTAGAAAGGATAGGGAAAACAATTTCGATATTACTATGGGGCACCGGACTCAGCGCAGGTTACTGACCTGGTAGGGATATATATCCTCAGAGAAATTTGTATGAAAATACCTGAACTGGCGGGCGGTCTATATAGGGACGACGCTTTATTCTTTGTCAACACAAGTATAAGGAATCTAGAAACTAAGAAGAAAAAACTCAATATATTCTTCAGCTCAATACAACTTAGCGTAACTATGGATATAAACTACCGGAGGGTCAATTTTTTGGATATTACGCTTGATCTATGCAACAACACATATGAACCTTATCACAAGCCCAACCACACACTCTACTATATCGACGCTAAATCGAATCACCCACCGATGGTGAAAAGAGCCATTATTCCTGCAATATCGAGTAGGATATCTAAGCTGTCCAAGAATCAACAAATATTCGACAGCAGTAAGCAATTCTACAATGAGGCTTTAAACAGATCAGGATACAAGGAAAAAATTAATTACCTTGTGCCTCCTTCGGTTGGGAATGGGGGACTAAACGGGAGACCGATTGCCTCTCGATCAATGGTTTCATATAATAGGGCAATGGGCAAGGCTAGATATAGGGGACCTGGTGTATCCCACGGTAATGTAAACCAGGTAGGGTGGGAACCGGTTGATGATAATATTCGTGAAGTTGGAAGTAACGAATTGAACTCACATGCTACCCAAACCGGGGGGGGGGGGGAAGGTAGGAAGAAAAATAGGAGAAGGACCACTACATGGTTCAACCCCCCCTATAGCCAGCATATTAAGACTAATATCCCAAAGATTTTTTATAGCATAGTGGAAAAAAACTTTCCAAGGGATAGCAGATTGGGGGGAATCATTAACAAAAATACTGTAAAACTCTCTTATTCAACCTGTAGAAATATAGCCACATCCATCATAGGATATAATAATTCTAAGATAACTAAAACAAGGGAAGCCATGTTCTCTTCTGGTGTTGATCCCAGTAACACCAGTTCAGTGAGAACCTCCATTATAAATAACCATAGTAGTAGAACATCCAGCAACGGCCCAGCACACAACTGTAACTGCAGGGCTTCTAACATCTGTCCACTGGGGGGGAACTGTAGAGTTTCAAGCATTGTCTACAAATGCGATGTGATAACAGAGAGTAGTAGGAAATCATATATCGGTTCAACCGGGGGTGAGTTCAAAGATAGATTCAGAAACCACATGAGTTCCTTCAGGGGAGGCCAAAGGGAAGACATAGATAGGCCTAACACTTCTGTTGGCCGTTTTGTGAGAAACCTCATTGCTAGGCAAGACCCTTTCGAACTGAAATGGTCAATTTTGGGGAGGGCTAACAAATATAAACCGAACAAAAAGAAGAGATGCAACCTATGTGCATTGGAGTCGTACCACATCATGACATCTAGAGATAATTTACTGAACGCTAGGCAGGAAATACTACAATGCTGTCTGCATAGAAACCGTTACCTGTTATCAAGCCTAAAACCTGGATAGGAGGGGAATTGGGGGAAGTATAAACTTACAGCAGAGATAGGCAAGATGGACACTTCCTGAGGCAATCTGGGGCAATAATTAGTGTATAATAGGGAGGATGAGAATTAGTAACACGTACTTATGCTAAGATATGTCTTAATTCAATTATTAGCGGATACTCGAGACTTAGGTTGGGGGTGATAAGGTAGGAATATTCTATCGGAATAAGGCCCAGTGATAGTCAACTATAGTAAATACTTATTCAGCGGAATAGAGGGGGGAAATTGTGTTACATATAAAAAGATAGTGGAATAATAAATAATAAATCACAATTTATTCTCAGAAATAGATATATTATACGAAATGCATTGGGGATTTCAAGTAATTTTAAGTGAAAAATAAGAAATAGCAACCTGGATGCTATCACTATTTAATTAAATTAGGTTAAATTAAATTAGTTTTTAATTAGATTAAAATAAATAAAACAATTTGGTGGCAGGAATGGGGAAAAGTAATTAAGGAAAAAATAATTTTAAAAACATGCATGCCGACACGGACTTAATTTCTAAAAATAGAAACAATTGAATTTTATAAAAAAAGTATTTTGTACGGGATTTTAAATTAGTAATAATAAAGTCTCCTGTCATTTAATGAGTAAGAGTGATATTTTCCCGTAAAGTTGACAAAAAAATAAACCGGTCCATTAAAAAAAAGTTTTTTTTTTGTTTTTTTTCAAAATAGAAAATAGATTTCTGATAACGATATTCCGTTGTAACATTTATTTATGGAATATAGAATAATATTCTCCACAGAGAGTTACAAACAGACACAGCCGTTAAGGAAATATTTTAAATGATTTAAAATAATAACTAGATTTTTGTAGAAGGCCTTTTTTTATAATAACAGTTTATTTTTGATATATGAATAATTTTTTTAAAAACAAATTCTGCGGGATAGGCTTTTTTCGCTTCGTTAAACAACAAAACGATAACAATTCGGCAGTTAATTAAATGAAGGATATTTTCACAAAATGTAAAATGACGTCCCAGACACTAGATGATTAATTTCTATAAGGAATAGGTTTAATAATAAATATTTTTGGAAACAGTATTTTGAATAAATAGTTTCTATATTAAGATTTTTTCTTGATGGAAGGGAGTTTTCTGCGGGATTGACATTCAACTCGTCGTGTGTTTATTTCGAAGGGTAATAAATCAACAATTGAAATAAGACTCTTTGAACTCGGACGAACATTTGTGTTGACTTTTCTTTGTGAGAAGTTGGATTTAGAATTCCCATACTATCATTGGATTGGAATGGTAACTTGTGAGCGGTATCTTGAATGATTTAGTTCTTTTGTTTTATTGTGTGGGGGGGGGATTTATTCAGCTAACGTGAAAGTGTATTATCGCACATTGTTCCGGTTTTGTGGTTTTATTGAATGTATTTGGGACCGACTACTTGCTTGTTGGCTTGGTGGAAGAAATAATGCACAAGCTACTTTTCTAAGACTTTTCTAGGACTTTCTTTTCTTACCGTTGTTCTTCCTTGCTTTTTAAGTTTGACTTTTATTTTTATTTTTATTTTTTATTTTTTTCCTCTTCTTTTCTTAAGTGACCTCAACTATTACAACGCCACATTGTGTTTTGTCGGCAGTTGAAACCAGTATTCCAGACATTTAATTTCCCTGATGATCTGCCAAGCAAGTAACTGCTTGGTAGTGAAACACGTGTAGGAAAAAACATTTAATTTGAATAAATAGTATTTGTAAGAAAAAATATCTTTAATGGTGATCATTGGTGTCTTGAAAGGAATGCTTTGGTAAGCCTTCATAAAATCACATATAAATGCTCTGTACTCTGTAATCGAGTATCATCGAGCTTGTTTTTTATTGGAACAACCCCGGTCTTCACTGAATGATCTATTTTATAAGTGAAAAATCTAAATCTATATATATATATATATATATATATATATATGCCCACATATACATAAATATGCACTGATGTATACACATACACACATGGATATACATATACCTACATATACATACATACACATGTATATACAGATATATATATATATATATATATATGAAGAGTTCGAATGCAAAACGCGATATTCCAATTTGTCTAAATTGAAACATTGAACAATACCAGGAGAAATACATTTAATCTAGACTTCGCCTAAAATCTTATTTTCAGTAAAAGTCAAAATAAATTATGCTGGTATCATATTATGTAAAACATACTTTTGATATGTAATCAAGTGTTGAGATACAACACGTTTTATAGTAATAGCTTCGTAATTTTGAAAATGGCGTTTATCGCGTTTTGCATTCGAACTCTTCATATATATATATATATATATATATATATATATATATATATGCACACCTATATTTAGCTATACTTTACCAGATATATTGAGCTGTTATTTATTTTGCAAAGTGGTAATAACTCTGTAGTTTAATTTTTAAAAAAGTTTCTAATTGATTGTGAATATAAATATGTATATTTATACGTATGTATGCATTAATATCAAACATTGTCCTATGTGTGTGTGTGTGTGTGTGTGTGTGTGTGTGTGTGTGTGTGTGTGTGTGTGTAATAATATGAAAAACAATTTTTTTATATAGTTCAGATTAATGATCATGAGAATGAATTTTCAAATTTAAATGAAGCTCAATATTAAATATTGTACCTTTTTAAAAGATATTTTAAGATCGCTAAAACCACATGAAAAAGTCTTCCGATAAATATCAAAATCGTCAATGGCGACACAGAGGCAATCGAAATCAAAACTAGAAACAAAAAAAATCAAAAGTCAAATATCCAGAACAAAACTCGGATGCAAATCAAAACGACTCCTTGAAAATCGTTCAGAAATCAAGGCAAACTTTGTCAAAATAAGTAACAAATTATTCCCCCCCCCCACAAAAAAAAATGACAAATAAAATTGTTAAATTATTATTTTCTAGACTTTTGACTTTCGATTTTTTTTTAGTTTCAAGTTTTTGCTTTTATTACTTCTGTGTCGTCATTAATGTTATGAAGTTTTCATCTGTTAACTCTCCTTGAAGACATAAGTATGTTGTAAACTTTCTCCAGAAACATGTGTAAGATTTTTTTGCTCCGAAATCGACAGTGTGATATAACTCTGTTCTGTCATTATATATATATATATATATATATATATATATATATATATATATATATATATATATATATCATTGCGAGATCCAACACGGTTTGTTGTTGTTGATCACTCATCACTGCTCGTTGTAAATACCCGCCGACTTAGCATTTACAAGGTTAAATTCTTCCTAACTTCCAAGCTAATTTGTGGTGGCCAACAGGTAAGACTCTTAACTGCGAATCAGTGGCGATTTGTGATCGGAGTTCGCGCCCGCCGACTGTCATATATATATATATATATATATATATATATATATATAATATTTTATAAATAAATATAAATTATTTATTACCTACAGACATCGATGTTTCATGTTTACGCAATCTTTAGTGCAGGAAATTAATTCCCGCACTGAAGATTGCGTAAACATGAAACATCGATGTCTGTAAGTAATAAATAATTAATATTTATTCATAAAATATTATATATATATATATATATATATATATTATATATATATATATAATATATATATATATATATATATATATATATATATATATATATATATATATGATGGGGTATCAAATTAATGGGTAAATTGTGTAATTAATATAAGTTATTATTTGTTGCTGATAAACTGTTAACAATAAAATCATCAGAAATCTAGATAAGAAATCTTGTCCAATTGTGGTGTATGTAATGGTGTAGTTTCAGTTACAGATAGACATACAAATGTTCACCATTATAATAAAACTCTCATCGAGAGTTTTATTGTCCTTTTCAATTAATGGTAGTTTGGAGAAGATAGTCTGTCACTATATGTGAAAGAGTTGCAAAGCTATTTCGGCGCTAATGAACAATGGCAAACAGCAAATATCACCTGAAACTGACACCGAAGTGCAACGAATTCTTCCGAGGTCGAATGACTGGGAAATAGCGATCTTGCCTGTCGTGTAAAAAATCTGAAACACGCGTTCAATACGAGTTCACCGTGTCGGGCGAAACACGAAATCCAACTCTGCCAAAAATATTTCCGTCAAACTGTATCCGGTCTAAAAGGGGCCCAAGTGAAAAGTAATATCGATACCTGATCTACTTCGTAGTATGAGATCAATTAGTGGAGTGAATATTTTCTGCCATTTATTCCATGTATGAGTTCTGACTCAATTATTTTGACCTTTTAATTCGTGCGTTTTTTCCTCGTGTAGTTTTTAAATGCTAATCAATGACACGCCACCCACATCGCAAGTTTACTTGGCTCTACGAGCGTCTCTCCATCGTCATTATTCGAGGGAACACTTCGAGCTTGCTCTCGGCCTGTCAAGCCAGTAGGGAATCTGATGAAACTACGTGATTGTGGTGACGGTGCGGGGAAACCAAGGTATAAGTGGGCCTGCTGCAAGGAAACAGTGTCTGCACGTGAGCGCGAACCTAGCACCGTTTGATTTTGACGCGACGGTCACAATTATGCGAAATAGGCTATTTTGACAGTCAAAAATAACTGAATAAAAGGAGTGAGATTTTTGCTCGAGTATAAGATGTTTTCGGACGCCATGTTGTTCGCGTGTGTTTTAGACGGTTCTCGATTTATCTCTTGTTTTGGACTGTTGCCGGCTTATATTTTGTTGGTCGGAAAAAGAAAGAAGAAGTACTACTGCTGCTGATACTTAGAGCGAATGTCTGTGTTGGTGGTGAAGAAAAAGTACTGCCGCTGATAATAAGAGCGAATGTCTTCTTTGTTGTTGGTGAAGAGAAGAAAGAAAAAGTACGGCTGTTGATTCTAAGAGCGAACGTCTTTCCTGTTGTTAATGAAAAGAAGAAAATAATCCGACACGAGTGCGTGCGAATATATCCACGAAAGCTTTTTTTAAATGTGACCGTTGAAACATGTTGTTTCGAATAAGACGGCAACATCATAAATGTTTACATTAACTTTTTAACGTTAACATTAACGTTTATACAGTTTAACTTTTTAATTTAAACCCAATAACTATATTTTGTTAAATGTTGAATCATGTATTAATCAAATAAGTATTTTTGAAGATAAAAAATATATTGTTTTCTTTATCGTTTACACGTACGCCAGTCTGGCTCAAGGCCATTTCAGCACATACATTACATTACACACATGTTCCCTCTAACAGGTTGTGCACTTGTGGTTTACTAGAAGATGGGGAAAGAAAACATACAGCTTGAAGATCAGATAAATGCAACCTTGATTATGGACCTTACTACTTAATTTTCGTGACATACGAGAAATTTTTCTCGCGGCAAATGCCTAAAGTATAATCTGTTAATCTCTTGATTGACAATTAAGTTCCCGCCGTTTTTTTTTAAATTTACATTTAACTTTAAAAGGTTTAATAAAATAAAAATTATAACTAATTAAGTAATAATGTATTCTCCTTTGTTGTTTACAACTTCTTTCCAATATTCAACAAGATTTTTAATACCTCGGTTGCAGAAATCAAAAGCAAAATTAGAAATAAAAGAAAAAAAAATGTGCCGAAAATGTACATTTTTTCTTAATTTGACATTCCATTTTAATCATCTGAAAATAGGCAAAAATAAACTTAAATTAACGTAAATTAACATAAAATAACTTAAATTAACTCGAAAGAAAAAACAAACAAAAAATATTACAAAATTATTTCCAAAAAAGAATTCTCAAAAAATATTGATTCCAAAATTTTAAAACACAGTAGATTACGAATTAAAACAAAAACTGCGGGAAATTAGTTGCCAACCCAATTTATGCGGCGGAGTTACGGAAACTCGCTGTCTTGTTCGGTGGAATGAGCGGGTGTAGTCTGGAGTAGACGGGTTTGTCTCACAGTATCAAGCGTCTCTTTCATGCGTCGTCTAGGATATATGCTCAGCACATTGACCAGCTTCTCCTGGCCAAAGATACGTCCCATGCTGCCACATCTGGCGAGGTGGCTCTCAGGTCCCTCTTTCTGCCTTGAAAGAGTATAAAATCGACTTTTCAATCTAGTGGAAGATGTTCCCTTCTATTCTCTACAACATTTTTCTCACATAACAGAGGTTGATAGTCTCTTTCTACGCTATCGTTATTTCCATGGCAAGTGCTCGACTGAGCTCCAATCTCTGCCCCCATGTAAAACATTCACAACAAGAACTTATCATACTACCACCATTGCACAAGACTTTTCTTTTATCACTGTGTAACTTCCACAAAACGGAACTTCCATAAACAGAGTTTCTTTCCAAGATCTTCCGATCTCTGGAACACGTTACAACGGGACTGCATCTCTGCATGTTCTGTCTACAAGTCCAATGCCAACAATAAAAGTTTGTCCGTTTTGTCCATAGTGTTTTAATCCTCTCATAGTACATTTCCATCGTCCAACTGACAATCTCATTAACCCTTATCCTCGAGTGACTTTTTGTCTTGATAAGTGGTTGCTCATTACTACGAAAAAACCCGAGCGATACGAAGAGAGTGGGGTCGACATGATTAGGTACTTCTACAGTTTACGGACCGTGCTGAAATACTAACGTTACTATTTAGAAACCCATTCTTAACATGGGGAGGGGGGGGGGGCTTTGTTAACTATTCTGAACTTTCACCTACCAATTTAATAAACAAAAGATGCCGTAAAAATTGAATTTAACTTTAAAATCATATCTAAAATATAGCACGGTCCGTAAATTGCAGAAGTGACCATGATTATAACCATTTCGAGATAGTTACACGAAGTCCCCCTACGTCGTTAATAAAATCAAATATAAAGGCACTGCTCCTTTCTTGCGGGCGTTTATAGAGCAGACAGCTGAAGAATATTGCATGATGAGTTGTATATTGCATGATGAGTTGTATATTGCATTCTGTATCTAGCATCTGTGGTCAGCCATATTTCTTCTGGCCCCACGTGACAAGTTTCTGTTTCAGCAAACATCATGGGACACGACGGTATTAATTTTCTCACGTATTTCTTTATTTATGTAACCAAACCTCGTTCGAGGGGAGTAAGAGGGGAGTGCCGGTGGCGACTCGCCTGAAGTTAATACGTCTCACGTCTACACGATCTCAAGATCGAAGCTGGATGAAGAAGAAAGAAGTATCGCTTTCGCTCCCGCAACGTGACGTCACGGCAATGAACGTCGTTGATTGTGAGGGCCTCAAATGTTCGTTTACTTACTTTTAGCTTGATATCTGAAACAGCTCACGAGCAGTACCGATTTTAAAAAAATCGTAAATGTAATATAAACGGTACTCAATGCATGACATTTCTCCTTCCCCCTCCTTCTCCTTCTCCTTCTCCTCCTCCTACTCCTTCTTCTTCTTTTTCTTTTTCTTCTTCTTCTTCTTCTTCTTCTTCTTCTTCTCCTCCTCCTTCTTCTTTTTCTTCTTCTTCTTCTTCTTCTTCTTCTTCTTATTATTATTATTGTTATTATTATTATTATTTGTACTCACTCAGAGTTATCGAACAAGTCATCGTCAGTGATTGCTCACCGACAACAACCGGTGATGTTCTATGAAGTCTGAGTGACAACAAGCCTCCCCAAATATCCAGTACTCTCGACCTTTTTTTCGATCAACACCGCAAATGACTTGCGGTATTGCAACATCCGCCTACCATTGATTTTTCGCTGACAACGACCATTGGTCTCCATTGGGAGTTGGGTGACAATAAGCCTAGCCAAGGTCCCATCACTCTCCACACTCTTCCAGTCTGGTTAATGCTCTCCTTTCTCGGTCTTCCCATTCTCCTTGACCCTTCACGACTATTTTGTGTGGTGTCAGCCGAGGCTGGTACCATCACTTTGGGGGCTGGGGCAGTTTATGATATTGTTTTGCAGTTTCTGCTCCTTTGTTCGTGTGGTAGTGTTCTTCCTGTGGTCTTGTTTACTTCCTAGTGTACCATCCATGTGACTGGTTATCGTTCGTAGTTTATACGGGTTGGTTTCGCATCCGAGTATTTTCCTTAAGATTGCAGCTGTTTTGATCATTGCTGTCCTCTGTATGCTCTCAATTTTCCCTTTGATTTCAATTTCTCACAGTCTTTCTCCAGGTTTTTTGATGGACTGTTCCTAGTGCTCCTACGATTATTGATATTAGATTGATGTTTTCCATACTCCATATCCCTTTCAATTCTCTGGCGAGTTCCGTGTACTTGCTTCGTTTTTCCGTGTCCTTGATCTTCACTCTGTGGTCTGCTGGAACGACAAAATCTACGTTTCGACTGGATTTTCCTTCTTTCTGGCTATTATGACATCCGGTCTCCATGCTTATATGAGTTTGTCCCAAAGGAATTTGTTATTTTCATTTCCAACTACTGTTACTCGTTTGTGTTTGTACCATTTGTCTGAGTGTTCGAAATGCAGTCGTTTGCATAGTTCCCAGTGTACTTCTGTCTCCACGCAGTCGTGTCTGTTCTTGTATTCTTTTGGGGCTAGTTTGCTGCATTCAAAGCATGTGATTTAATGTTTCGTCTCTTTGTCCACACAATCTGCATTTACTGTTTTCCTGGGTGTTATCTAATTTAGCTTTAATGTAGTTAGCCGTCAGAAGAGATTTTGTTTCTCTGTTCAGTTGTCCTCTTTTTAGCCGTGCCCAGGAATGTTGGTTAGTCTCTTCTCTGGTCATTCTTATAAAACGTCCATGAACTTGTTTTTCGTGCCACTTTTCTTTTTTTTGTCTTTTTGTTTCTGGTTTCAGTGCTTCTCGAGTGGTTCATTGTGACGGTGTTTCTTGTTGCGGTGATCAGCCTTTCTGTGTTCTGAGTTGTGTATTTCTCTAGCTCTCTTTTTTGCGTCTTCAACACAGTCTTTTATACTCACCTGTCCTATTTCCCCTTCGCTTTTTTTATTCACGTAGAGTCTGTCCGTATCGTCTTTTGGGTGTCGTGTGTTGTGCATGGTCATTAATTGTCTAGTCTTCTGGTCAAGGTGCCTGAGTTCTTCTTTAGTCCAACTTATGAATGGTCGAGACTATCTTATTAGTAATATTGTCCTTGTGTTTATTCCTTTTTACTAGGTTTCTGCTATATAACTTCGTTTCTAAGAGTTTACTTGTTCTTCTCAGGTATTCTTTTCCAATCTTCTCTTTCATTTGTGTAGATTTGATGGTGTGTGTGCTTCTAGAACGCTCATGTTCGCCTATTGAACTCATCTCCTTTAGGTTGTACAGTTCCATGTCTTTTATTGCCTCCAGTTTTCCACTTTTCATCAGCAGTGCGCACTTTTCTATTCCAATTATTATTATTTTTTTTTTTTACTTCTTCATTGTCTTCTTCATCATCATCATCATCATCATCATCATCATCATCATCGTCGTCGTCTTCTCATACTTCTCGTTTTCATTCTTTTTTACTTCCTTTTCTTCTTTTTCTTCTTCCCTTCTCAAACTTTTTCTTCTTTTTCTTTCACTTCTCTTTCTTATTATTCTCCTCTTCTCCTTCTACATGTTATGCTGCGTTTACTTCTTTTTTCATCTTCTTTTTTTCATCTTTCTTTTAATTCTTCTTCTTCTTCTTCTCGTATTTGTTACTTTCTCTTTCATTTACTTCTGTGTTTTTCTTTAAATTGTTCTTCTTCATCTTTTTCTTATTTTGACTTCTACTAGCAGAGGGAGAAAATATTTAAATGGAGCTATAGATCTTTATAATTATTTTTTTGTTAATAACAGAAAGTAATCAAGAGCATTGCTTTAACTCCGTGGAAACAATCATTTCCTCCAGAAGAGTACTCTACCAATAATGGAGCGCAGACGAGTAAAAGATGGACCTTAGGTTTACTTTCGGCAGTCTCGTAACTCTCGCTTCCCTTGTTTTCTCCTTTAATCCTCACATTCCATGAGTGATGTATCTGACAAAGCGGAAAGAATTGCTGTTTTCTAGGACAGTATATATTCATATAACACTTATCATTGGCTAGTTTTTTACCTTGAAGTAGGATTTTTTACCTCCTTACATCAAGTGGATTCATGTCTTGTCTGGAGCGATGTCCATCAGAAATATATATATATATATATATATATATATATATATATTTGAACTTGATCAATAAATGAATATCTATCTCTCTCTCTCTCTCTCTCTGTCTCTCTCTCTCTGTCTCTGTATATATATATATATATATATATATATATATATATATATATATATATATATGTATGTATAAGTATATTCGCGTCCTATAACCGTTTTAGATTTTTACTTCCCTGGGCCGATGAGAGCCATAACGTAAGTAAAAAAATAGTAAAAATAATTTTATATATATATATATATATACACATATATATATATATATATACATATATATATATATATATATACATATATATATATATATACATATATATATATATATATATATATATATATATACATATATACATATATATATATGTATATACATATATATATATATATATATATATATATATATATATATATATATATATATATATATATATATATATATATATACTGGAAGACTACCCGCCCGGATACGGGTAAAATTGATTCACAGATTTGTCCCAAATTTATGTCCTCTTACGAAGATTAATATCAAGATATAACGCTACTTATGTTATGTCTAGAATACTTATTCCAAGTTGATCAAAAACCGTCACATGATTTTTATTCTAAAAAAAATATCTAAAGTTTAAGCTTAAATAGTTCCATGAAGAAATTATAATTCAGGGAATATTGCTTACTTGGTGTCTAACAACTTATGGATTTGTGAACCCCTCTTTGGAGATCGTGGTCAACCGCATAGGTGTGATATCCTGGTTGTGGTGCAAGATTGTAAACCTCACTCGTGCCGATCGTCGTAGTGGCGATAAAACAAATATAGATCGAAATTCCTCTAGGCCAGGATGATGATGATGATGATGATGATGATGATGATGATGATGATGATGATGATGATGATGATGATGATGATGATGATGATGATGATGATGATGATGACGACGACGATGACGACGACGACGACGACGACGACGACGACGACGACGACGACGACGACGACGACGACGTCGCCTATCTTGTCGTCTCGTCCAGCTACAGACACACTCCCACGTTGAAACGTTTTATATCAGCATGCGATCACTGGGCGAACAGCAACCGGTTGGCTCTGTGGGAGCGAAAGATCATTCAAAGCAGAACAAAAGGAAAAGAACAATGTTCAACAACTCGGTCGAGTAATTATTAATAAAATAAAAAAATTGATTTTGCATTGGATTAATGTCTACCGTACACGTAAATGTCTTTAGCAAAAGGTTGTGTTTTATCTAAGTTATTTCGTTAGATCCCTGTGTGCGCGAATTCTTTACACAAGTAGTTGTTTAGTCACAAATTAACTGGCGAAGGCGATGGCGAGAATTTCGTCCGGTTTCTTTTCCTTGGCTCGCGCCTGTTCGTTCAACTCTCTCTGTCGACAATACAACTCTAACTGCACTCTACTCTACTCTACTGGTCGTGCGTGAAAAACGCACATTCTTTCATTGAAGATGTCTATCGTCGTACACCAACTTCTCCGCCATCTCATTCCTTGCGTGTCTTCCTCTCTCAAGGAGGGTGGGGACGGGCGCCTCACTCCCCCTTCCCTAATATAAATGGGATCTGAAATTCTGAAATATTTTAATTTTTAAATGGAAAGTATTGCTCATATTATGCTGCCTAAAACCTCATGTAAATACTCCAAATGAACTGAAATTTGGGGAATATATATTAATTTATGTCAAATACCTAAGTTTTAAATTTCACAAAAATAGAAGATATCTGAAATTTCACGAAAAGCTTTCATTTACTTTTACAGAAAACTAAATAAAACGGAATATAGACCGCATTACCTACCTTTGTATATATATATATATATATATATATATATATATATATATATATATATATATATATATATATATATATATAAATGTGATACTTAGAAGGCAATACAATGCAGAGATGTGACGGATAGACACAAGTTGGAGCAAATAAGACATATAATGGTGGAACAAATTAAATAGTTTCACCCTTAATACAATGTATACATACACATATATTTTTTTTTTTTTTGAAAAGCAAACATATATCTGTCTATCTACACAATGTTACAATGTTATGTAATATATGTATCAAAATTGTCTGGTGGAAACTCCGTATGATATAATATTTCGGGAACTCTTGCTTCTTCAGAACCGTGCTGAACTCAAGTTCAAGCGTGTATATATATATATATATATATAGTCTGTAGCAAAATAAAAATATATACTTGTCAATTTTCAGAACATATAAAGCTCAATATCTAATATTGAAACCTGTGAAAATGTATTTTAAATATATGAATTGCAATGATTTTTGTGTTAAACTTTTATTATCGCTTTGAATGATTCTGAGATTTGATTGAAAGTCTTTTTTACCTGAATATTTTAGCTGAATTTCGTCTGGCTTTTATCCCTGAAGAGAATGTGTTCATATGATTACTTCAATTTTCTGTAATTATACTGTGAATTTTGCTCAAGAAACACGTGCTCCGAAACTGAAATAAAATCATGATATATATATATTTGAATACCTTTCTGGCACCAAAGGTGCTTAAGTTTTCATCCTGATAAAACATAATGTATAAAAATAATAGTATTAACTATTGTTACTAAAACGAGATTGCAAGCTAAGTCTGGGCAGCCCTCAGAACTAGTGAGTTCCCCTAGGGCTAATCCCCCAAGGAGGTCGGGCAGATTTCGACAGGGTAAAGCCGTTGTCATTAGAGACACTGAAGTAGGAGCTCCTTCTTTCGAAATGGCAAATGGGACTTGTCCGACCGATAATAATTTTAACATTGCTCCCTGTGGAGCTTCGTTATGCAAAACTTGTTATATTCTAATAACATCTAAAGAATATCAATCTAATGTAACTAAAAGAATCTATCCAGTCCTAAATCATTCGGGGGAAGATTTGTCGTGTAGGTCACAAAATTTAGTTTACTTATTATCTTGTAAAAATTGTAATTTACAATATGTAGGCGAAACAGTACTACCTTTAAATAGACGGATGAATTTGCATAGAACTAGTAATAAAGGCTGTGTCCATGTAGTAAACCACTTTAAAGAAAAAACCTGTGGAAAATCGTCTTTTTCAATACAGATTATTGAAAAATTTACAGATAATGGATATGATAGTTCTGGTAAGGTAGATAATAATACGCTTAAAATGCGTCTAAATAAAGAAGATGAAATAATTAAGAAAATTCTAGTAATTTATCCATATGGTCTAAATGTAAAAATAAAAAAAGATAATTTACAAGACGAATCAGAAAATGTAGGGCGATTGTATCCAGCTTTGCCTCGCTACGGTACTAGAGATAGAACACATGTAAATAGGAACAATAGAGAATCTGCCGTTTCATGCGAAGAATTTTTTAAGAAAACTAAAGAGATTATCATGAATAATATTTCCGAGTCTTTTAATTACATTAGAAAACTTCTTAATAAAACCAAGAAAAAGGTATTAAAAGACATAGCATCTAAGATATTATTAAACCCGGATATGATATATAGGATAGAAGAACTTCCTCAATGGTATGAGTATATCATGGATATAATCGATACAAAATTATACAATCCACCTGCTGAGGGTATAAAAAATAAACCTCGAAATGTTTGTGTAGTCCTATATGACAATAAAGGATTTGATGATATAAATCTGCCTAAAATATTTAATAATCCAGAAATCATTCAGTCACTGCCCAATGAACTTAAAAAAGAGGAACAGAAACCAATAGTAACATATAAACTAGGGCAAACTATCCGGAATAAGGTTTTTAACTATAAAAAAACTGTAGATAATTTAAATATTAATGATAATGATGAAATGTATATACCATCATGTGAATGTGAATCCTCCCCTTTATGTAATATTGACATAGGGCATATAATTACCGGTAATCTAGCGATAGTTAAAAATTCTAAATTAAGAAAACTCTTAAGTAAAGGCCCAAACTATAGAGAACCTAAATGTTTAAATTATGCGAAATGTGTTAAGGAAATAAATAAAGCGTTAGATAATTTCACTGCATCCATGGCTAAAAAACATAAACTATTACACTCTACATTTGACGCATGGAAAAATAATATACTTAGATTCGTAAATAAAAAAGTAGAACGTTTAAAAGAATTTAAACACCCTAAAAGAACGAATCCCCTCCTTAGAAATCCACAAATAACTACGGAGCTTGAAATGCTTCAAAATAGGTTTGTAATAGTTCCTATTGATAAGGCGACAAATAATATAGCTTTTATATGTAAAAAGTATTATATACAACGCTTATTGCTAGAAGTAGGAATAATAGGTGAAGTTTCAGATACTTATAAATTAATTAATAATAAAAGCGATAACATTATTATAAACAATACTGTTATTTGTGAAAAATTAGGATTAAAATTAGAAGAAAAATACAAAAAACTTCCATCTATGTATTGGATACCTAAAATGCATAAAACACCAGTTGGCGCCCGTTTCATTGTTGCCTCAAAAATGTGCATCACTAAACCTTTAAGTAAGGCTGTGTCTAAAATCTTTAAATTAATTATAAACCAAATAAATAATTTCCATAAAAAAAGTAAATTCTATAGTAATATAAACATATTTTGGGTGGTAAATAATTCCGATCTAGTAAAAGAAAAATTAGATCGTATTAATTCTCGTAAACAGGCTAAATCAATCTCGACATACGATTTCAGTACATTATATACAAAAATACCCCATAAAGAACTTATTAAAGAATTAGGTAATACTGTAGATTTAGCTTTTGCAGGAGGAAAAGGTAAATACATAGACTTTGCAAAATCTAAAGCCTTTCGGTGTAAAAATAAAAATGGTAAGACGAGTGTATCCAAAACTGGTCTGATAATGCTTATAAGTCACCTTATAAAAGAGAGTTACTTTCAAATAGGGAATAAATTATTGCTCCAAACAATAGGTATTCCAATGGGTTCGGATCCGTCTCCATTTTGGGCAGATCTATATTTACATAGACTGGAATATATATATATGTCATCAGTAATAAAAAATGATATATCTAGAGCGTATAGTTATCATGGATGTAGGCGATATATTGACGACCTTGTTTGCATTAATGATAGCGAAGAGTTTGCAAATACTAAACATTTAATATATCCTAAAGAGTTAAAATTAAACTGTGAACATAAGGGAACACAAGCTACTTTTCTTGATTTGGATATAAAACTTGAAAATAAAATATTTATCTATAAACTGTTTGATAAAAGAAATTCATTCCCTTTTCGTATCGTGCAAATGCCATATAAAAATAGTACTAGCCCTGTGTATATATTTTACGGGAGTATTATGTCTGAATTTCTGAGAATTGCTCGTGTTACCTTAAAATTAGTAGATTTCATGCCCCCAATTTCTGATCTAATAATAAGAATGATAAACCAAGGTGGCGATCAAAATAAAATATTTGGACAATTAAATAAGGCAATTACTCGCCATCCTGATGCTTTTAAATCTTATCAAATTAATCAAAATAAACTGATAGAACAAATCATAGTATATATAAATAGAAATAATATAATATGAATAAACGTATATATAACACATCTGCTAATTATAATAAGAAAAACAATAAAAATACAGTAGAAAGAAAGAAAGAAATGTTAAAAAAGAAGAAGAAGAAGAAGAAAACCGACAGTTATGAACGCCGATTTTAAACACCGGGAGTTGGCAAAGAAGAAGAAGAAAAAGAAAGAAAAAGAGAACAAATTAACGGTTAACTTATAGACGTAGATTTTAAACAATGAGAAAAGAAATAAGTCGATAGTTGTGAACGCAGATTAGAAAAACTAAAGTGAACAAAGAAGATTAATATTTATTTGAGGTTGACAACAACGGGGAGATGGACAACAAAGTAGGACGAGGGAGAAAAGGAGGAACTAAAGGTATATATATGTATGTGTGTATGTATATATATATATATATATATATATATATATATATATATACATATATATATATATATGTATATACATATTTATTTATTTATCTTTTATTTTTTGATGTGTTGATGTTTTTTATATTTATAATATAAAACTAAAAATAATACATTAATCACTTAAATAATAGTGTCATGGATTCGTCCAAACACTTTAAAATGCAGCAACATTTTTGTGAGTAACGGATAAATTTTATTAGACAGACGAACAGCACAGGTAAAGAATTTTTTTTTTTTTGTCTTAAATAACTAATGTAAGTTAGCAAAACATTTATATGGAACAAAACGTAGATTTAATATAAGGAACGTTTATGTTTTTGTCTTTTAAGGGAAGTGGGGTCTGATCAACTCTGCTGGGAAGCCATGAAATTAAATACTGTCTTGTTTTTAAATTCCCGAAACAGTTTTTCATGGTAAACAATTGATGATCCCTTAAAATAGTGTTAGAAACTAACTAATATAATAACTGTAAAAAATAAATTGACTTACATGAGTGATTTTCCACTGGAAGACTTGAGACTATAAGTTTTTTTTTTAAGTTTTTTTTTTTTTTATATATTTTTTTTTTTTAATTAATTTTTTTTTTTTTATAGTTTTAATGGTTGAAAAACTTCCGAGACTATATATATATATATATATATATATATATATATATATATATATATATATATATATATATATATATATATATAAAGGGGTAAAAACAATGAAGAATTTTCTAGGAATTGTCAGAGTTTATATAAAACATTTAGATATCTCTTGCCAACAGCGCCTGCTTCGTAGCCAAGTGGTCAGAGTCGCTGACTATCGACTAGACGACCGTAGGTTCGATACCGGCTTAACTAGTTTGTCTGTGGATGACTATATATAGAGAGAAAGAGTATTGTCTATATTATATATATATATATATATATATATATATATATATATATATATATATATATATATTATATATATATATATATATATGTGTGGGGGGTGTATAATTATATATATACATATATATATAATGAAATAAGAGATCCACTCTTGAAGAATTGTCAATATATATATATATATATATATATATATATATATATATATATATATATATATATATATATATATATATATATATTAAAATAAACATAGTTTGAGTATCCAACAATTGTTTCAGAACCTCGTCGGCTCCTTCTCAAGGATATACTGATGAGCAAAGATTAGATTCGCCAATACCCAATCACAAAAAAAAACAAAAAACAAACAGACAATTGGCGAATCTAATCTTTGCTCATCAGGAGGAGCCGAGGAGGTTCTGAAACAATTGTCGGATACTCAAACTATGTTTATTTTAATATAAAAGCTCTAATATATATTGAGCACTTTTGAAAAGTAATGTTTTTTTTATTTTGAACTTAATTAATTTACATATATATATATATATATATATATATATATATAGAGAGAGAGAGAGAGAGGGGGTGGAGAGAGAGAAGGGGGGAGATGAATATTTTATAATGATAAAATATCCCGTGAAGAAGAAATAACAGCGTGTATGATATGAATAAAAATGGCGCCGAAAACAGAATAGAACAAAAATATAAAGTAATAATAATATAAAACAAATAGACAAAAAAAAACTAAAAAAAAACGAATGACAATTGTTGACAGGGGGACATACTTAAGTTTGGTCTTAAATTACTGGCTGAGATTTCTTTATCTAGTCTGCTAATGTCCTCAATTCCACGAGCGATCGACCGTCTACACGATAGACACCGATTATTTAACATTCTTTTATATGGTCGTGTTTTGTTGTTTGTTTTGCTTTGTACGATTTACGACTAAGCATCACATTGAGACACCAGTTCTAGCCTAAATCGCCGAAGTTAAGCAATGTTGAGCCTATTCAGTATATGGATGGGTTGCCGTTTAAGTCAATCCAAAATTATTTCTATGGTGAAAACTGTGTGAAAGTACAGCTAACACGATTGAAGATATGAATTTTTAAATCAATAAAAAGTGAGTTAAATATATTTAAAAACTCACAAAATAAGTCTCTTTATGCTCGCTATATATATATATATATATATATATATATATATATATATGTGTGTGTGTGTGTGTGTGTGTGTGTGTGTGTATGTATATATATATATATATATATATATATATATATATATATATATATATATATATATATATTACTATTTCATGTATACACATAAAATTTTATAAGGAGAGATAATTTTTTATGTATCGACTTTCAGTATTTACTTCAACAGTGCTCAATACGTAAGTAGATCTAGGTAGTAAGCTATGAAAATATATTTATGGCAATTAAGCTACACAGAGGCTCCCGCATTTCATCCCCGGGGTGGATCTTTTAGCCTGAAGATTCCTCCCGGGGATGGAACGCAGGAGCCTCTGTGCAGCTTAATTACTATAAATATATTTTCATAGCTTACTATATATATATATAATATATATATAAGGTATAAAACTAAAACTAGAAAATATACGTTTTAAGTTTGGACCTATTGTGACGTATTTAAAGCTCAATATACGGGATAGAGCAATTACATAGAAAAATGAAAGAGGAGAAATAAAGGAAGGAAGAAATAAATATTTTTCTATTGAATATTCCTTGTTTTTAATAACTGAAGACGTAATAGATTTGTCATTTTCACATTTTTATTTTCTCTAATTTCATTTATATATATATATATATATATATATATATATATCAGGTTGGAAAGAAAGTAATGTCGTATTTTTTACTTCATCACTTTGCAGCCTCCTAAGTTGTACATAGTTCTAGAATTTTTTGGTTAATTGGTGTCTTAATATTTTGCTTTGCTTTTCAGATATAGTAATTAGTTGGAAAATATTAAGTTTAAAATGGATATTAGTGATAAGCATCTGAGACATTGCAGGCTCTATGAATTTTAAAAAAAAACTCAGCTGCAGAAGCTACAAGGAATATTTGAACTTTCTATGGGATAAATGTTCTGAATGATCGAAAATGTCAACGGTGGTTTGCAAACTTCTCTTCTGGACACTTTGACCTGTCAGATCGGCGACGTTCGGGAAGACCAACAGCAATTGATAAAGACGCCATTATAGACACTGTGGAGGCCAATCTAAAGTTAACCAGCAGAGAATTAGCTCAACAATCCAATACAACCCATACAAGAATTATTTCATGCCTTCACGAGTTAGGAAAAGTTTCAAAACTTGGACTCTGGGTTCCCCACGATTTGACTGACGCTCAACGAAATCAAAGATTGACTGCTTGCACATCTTTGCTTTCCAGGAATCATCGAGAACCATTTTTGCAAAGAATTGTGAATGGAGATGAAGAATAGGTTCTTTACAAAAATACCCAACCCAAAAGACAATGGTTAGACTGAAATCAAAGTCCACAGCTTGTTCCAAAACAAGGACTACACGCAAAGAAGGTTATGCTCTCTTTATGGTGGGACATGAGAGAACTGATTCATTATGAGTTACAAGAGACTAATCAAACAATCACAGCAGTAAAATATTGTTCGCAGCTGGATTATCTAAGAATTGCTTTATCAAAAAACGACAAGCATTACTCAATAGGAAGGGTGTAGTGCTTCAGCATGATAACGCGAAACCCCACACAGCAAAACTCACTCAGGAAAAGGTCATGAATTTCAATAGGGAAGTTTTGCCTCATCCGCCTTATTCACCTAACATTGCTCCATCCGACTACCATCTTTTCCAGTCGTTGCAGCATCACTTAAAGAATAAAATTTATGAAAATGACAACCAACTAAAAAATGACCATAATTTTGTTTTTCTCTAAAAAATCAGAGAATTTTTTTGAAGAAGGCATCAAGAAGCTAGTTGATCGTTGGACAGAAGTCATAGAAAATGAGAGGAATTATTGTAAAGATTAAAAATGTCCTAATGTGAATGTTTCATATGAAATAAACGTGTTGGACAAAAACGACATTGCTTTCTTTCTAACCTGATATATATTATTTCATGTATTCACATAATATGTTATAAGGAGATATAGTTTTTTTATGTATCAATTTTCAGTATTTACTTCAACAGTGCTCGATACGTAAGTAGAGCTAGGTATTAAGTTATGAAAATATGCCATAAATATATTCTCATAACGTACTATATATATATATATATATATATATATATATGTATGTGTGTGTGTGTGTGTGTGTGTGTATAAAAAATCAATGTGAAAAATATATTTTTATATATTTTCACAATTTATTTTCTATATTTTGACGTTATGAATATCAATTTTCCCTTATATAGAAAAAAGTTTTTTTTTTCCCAAGAAAGGAGAACACGCTTACATCAAAAGCAACGACCTTCCGAATCTTTGTATGCTACTCATGAATTGGAGCCAAATTTAATTTAATCTAAAGCATTTACAAAGTAAGATTTATTCATCGAAATATTACCTTCCTTAGAAATATTGTATATAAAGAAGTTCTGTAAATTGTTTCATGAATTGTTGATTTTTAAAAATAAATATACAAGTGAAATCTTATCATATTTTATTCAAACATGTATAGGTTAGGAACAAGATAACTGAAACATCATTTCGTGTAATTTACACGGGTCCCGCTAGTTGTTTATTATTGATATAAAGCTGAAATCTTATATATATATATATATATATATATATATATATATATATATATATATATATATATATATATATATATATATATATATATATACCCTTTTGTTTGTGAATGTTTGCCATCTTGATGCGGTTCTGTTCCGATTTGAGTGTTTTGTTTTCATGCTATGTGTGTGCGCGTTGATTCTAGAGATCTATTGTCATATGAGAGACGTTTGGTTGTCTGTCTGTTTTATCAGCTCGTGTGTCCACCACCTATTTCCAGGCTGAACCTGAAATTCAGTTTCGTTTCTTTTGAATCCCTTCGCGTTTCTGCTCTTTGTTTTCAAGCTATTTCATTTCACCTATTCTGGGGGACATAAGCGGATAAACAGGATCAGACATTCAGATCTACATCAATTAAGGGAAAATGTCGGAATTGGAAAAAGTTGCTGCTAGTCGACCCGAATTTAGAAAAAACAAAGACATAAATAGTAATTTCGTCCAAGTCAGAGATCTTCCTATTGCTATCGTCTTTCTTCAGATCAAATTTAATATCTGTTGGTAATAATACTTTCGGTAAAGCACAAGACATTCTACTGCGCGCACACAGCAAAAATTTGTCTTCTATACACATATACACACACAACTAATACAATTCTACAGTGTTCGCCATTAGTAACTAGATCATTTTATTTCAACATAATAAATGTATGTAGAATTTGGTATATTCGGACTACTGTTCTCATCTTGGGTGTTTTTATCACAACGTTTCGGCCGATGTAACCTCCGACCTTCTTCAGGTGTATCTTGTCGAACTCGGCAATCTTTCTTTCGAACTCGTGAATGTGGACAGAATTTCGAACGGAACCCTTTATTAAATCCACGTGGGTAGCATGCTCTCGTTCTTCAGTAATTCGCAATTCTTCGTATCGCCCGAACTGAGGATTGAACCTTCAACCTTCAGATGACTGTCACTTAGAACTGAATTTTACTTAGTAATCATAATAAATGTAATATGGCAGAAATTTTCAACTGAAATATAGAAACAAACAAAGGGTTATGGTTAGGGTTAGGGTTAGGGTTAAGTTTTTTTCAACATAAGACATGGCGTTTATTTAAGCTGCGTGGATTTTCATGGAACTCAAGGCACTTTGCTAATCTTTTAGGGACTAAACGGCATATTTTGGTGCACAGTTCCAACTGCAGCTCGGACTTGTTTTTTAAGTTCTAACGAGGTTTCTGAGTCGTGCTTAAGAGACTTTGTCTTTGAGAACCCTCTACAGGTAAAAAGTCGGGAGGAGTCAATCTGGCGAACGAGACGGCCATTTAAGCGGTTCACTTCTGCAAGTCCATCACCCGGGAAAACTGTAGTCAAGCAAATTTCACACAAGCGCAGCATAATGGGCTGGTGCTTCGTCCTGCTGAAGGGAAAGGCCTTCGTCACTACTGCACCACTGTGCTTGTTTTACAATTACTTCCACCGAATGTGCTCCGACGAACTCACTTACGTGTATCATACCAACGTAATTACCTCTGACCAATCTAACTAGCAGCAAAATCCCACCCCTTCACTGTATAATTTCCCAGATGCCTGTAAACTTTTTAATCTCAGAGCTTCTTTCTGTACTTCCTGTTTCCTCGGCTGTACCAAGATGCATACATTTAAATGTAATGTGAACAAATATTGACCATACCCGTGGTTATGTTTTTCATACAAAGTCGGCAATACGTCAATAACAATCAGTCCGACAGAGTCTTGGTCATTTCAGTTGGGTGGCCCTTCTCTGTCGGGTTAGGATATGGTTCTATATTGTTCTGGAAGGCCCAGCCTCCCAGACTTTATCTTCTCGCGCTTTGAGAAGGAGTTAGCTTATTGCTAATCGCCTGAGACGTTTCTACTCCGGAATGCCGACGGGGCTGCTCAGACATGTTTTGTAGGCCAGAGAGAGTTTTACTCATTCGCCATTTCAAGTTACTCCAAAGTTGTTGGTTTTGGATGAGTAGACTTGCTCTTTTAATCAACCTCAAAGAAAAAAGTCGCAGGATGTTAAGTCAGGACTTCTGGCTGGCCAGTCGTGCGAACCCCGGCAAATCATCCATCTTCCAGGGAAGTGGGCATTTAACCATTAACGAACAACAATAGCAAAATGTGGAGGAGCGCCAACTTGCATGAATATTAAATCTTCAATATCGTCCCAAGTTATTCGTCTCTCAGTATAGTGAGGTATCTTTCGGCATTCATGGTATCGCGAAGGATTAAGGAGCCCACAATCCAATCCGAAGTCATTCCACACCATACCGTTAACTTGGGCCGATTCTGCAGTTTTTTCACGGGTATAACGAGGATCTTTTCCGCCAAGTAGTGGCAGTTGTGGCGGTTCACAAACCCACCTATGTGGAATACCGCTTCATCACTCCAGAGGATGTTTTTTAAAGAGATCAAACCAATCTTCATACCAAGCCAACATCATCTTTCCAAACTCCAGACGAATGTCGCAGTCTTCAGCAGAGGGTGCTTGGAAGTAGTGCGGCTTGCATGCACGCCATTTCAACTCATTTTAAAGCACATTTCGTACACAATGAATGGACAGCCCACTTTCCCATTTTCCTTGTGTTTATTTAATTCCTCTCCAGTTTTATCTTACTCCCACAAGGTAAGATGTGACCCAAGGTCGGGTCGGGAAAGTGGGACTTGAAAAGCCAGCTCCCGAGAAGGTGAGCACTCTGGTCATTAAAAATTGCCTGGGCAGTCCCGTCGGCATTCCCCGGTAGGGTCGCCTCAGGCAGTAAGCAATAAACTTACTCCTCCCCAAAGAGGGGAGGCAAAGCCTGGGAGGGTGGACCTCCTAGAACTTCACAAAACAAACTCACAGACCAGCGGAATCAAGCCCCGAAGGACAAGACGACACTAGTCTATAGAGTGCAGTATTTATTTACTCCTCTCCAGGAGTTAGGCACAAGGCCAGTTTTATCTTACTCCCACAAGTAAGATGTGACCCAAGGTCGGGTCGGGAAAGTGGGACTTGAAAAGCTAGCTCCCGAGAAGGTGAGCACTCTGGCCATTAAAAATTGCCAGGGCAGCCCCGTCGGCATTCCCCGGTAAGGGCGCCTCAGGCAGTAAGCAATAAACTTACTCCTCCCCAAAGAGGGGAGGCGAAGCCTGGGAGGGTGGACCTCCTAGAACTGCACAGGACAGACCCATAGACCGGCGTAAATCAAGCCCCGAAGGCCAAGACAATACCAGTCTATGGGGTGCAGTATCCATCAGAACAGATACTACGCCTTCTTCCTTTCTTGAACAACGTGCACTACCTTCCAGTCTATGGAAGTTGAAGGGCGACCGCTTCTTTGAGTATCATCTACTGATCCTGTGGAAATTAAATTTTCTATGAATATTTCTGGTCGTCTTAGCGTCGACTTGAGCATGTCTTCCTTTAATTGTTATCTACCATCTTTGGACTTGCATAAGAAATCTCATAAACTTCGTAACGTGCCACGGCTAACGGGTAACGTTCCTGTGGGGTTCGACATTTTAAACAAAATAACAGATCCGATAAGAAAACGAGTACATAGATTTAAAATGCCATACATCAAGGAACATGCACAAGAAAATTGAGAAAAACATGACAACATTTGAATAAATTAGTAGTCTTTTAAAATAAGGAGTTACTTTTCAATTACACTGTGTATATATATATATATATATATATATATATGGTTCGATTGCAGTTGACGGTAACCCAAAGGCTCACTTTTCGTTTAGTACTACGACAAAATTGTAGAAGGCGCGTTACTTCTTTCTCTATATTGTTCCACCTACACTTAATCCTCACGTTTTAATGCTCATATATATATATATATATATATATATATATATATATATATATATATATATATATATATATATATATATATATATATATATATAAAGAGAGAGAGAGATGAGCATTACTATATTTAAAGAGATGTCGCCACTAACCGTCTGAAATTGTTACTTTCCTGAACTGATGAGAGCAATAAGCTTAAAATGCTAGCGTCTGTAGGTTATAAATAATTTAATATATATTTATAAATATTATAAAATAAACTGTTAGACAACTATGTATATATATATATATATATATATATATATATATTTATATATACACACACACAAATATATATATATGTATATATATATATATAGAGAGAGAGACAGACAGACAGACAGACAGACAGAGAACGAGATGAGCATTACTATATTTAAAGACGTGAAGCTACTAACATTTTTTTTAATGTTGTTTATTATTAAAGATTTTTAAGGTCAGTTAAGTTTTAAGGTTAACTTTTTATATTACACGTGATGCCAGCATGTTTGGCTCTCCTCAGATATTTAAATAATCTATTTCAGAAAATGCATACTGTAGTTTTGAAAGAAACATATTGAAGACAACTTTTTTATTCATCTTCTTATTAGAAATGTAATCTTTGAGTCATCATCAGTATTTCGTGCTTTATTTGACTTTGATGAAGCATGTTAATGTCAGTGTTTGGATAGAGAGTGCCAATTTTTAAGGGTTGTTTATTTTGTCATGGCTTCTGTCTTTTATGTGTGTGTAGGTGTAGGTGTGTGTGTGGCGTGTGTATGAATCTGTTCTTGTGTATGTATGTGGGTGCGTCTATGTATATGTATGTGTGTGCGTATATGTGTGTATATGTTTTTGTCTACATACATGCACTCGCACCCATTTTTATATTGTTACACCGGCCGTTCTTACACAGGAGAAACTACACCGGTTGTCACTATAAATAGTGCGAGTCACAGAAGACAAAGCACAGTCTCGTAACTGTCTAGCCAAGAGCTAGTCACTTTCTTACTTTGTTAATACACTTGTTAAACCAACCCTCGACTTGACTTCCTTTATTTATTATTTACTGTGGAACAACTTCACAACATATATGTATGCATATATATATATATATATATATATATATATATATATACAAGAGATGAAAGATGAGAAAAAATGTATGGATACAATATTTATTAAAACATCAGAAGTTCAAAGCAAGGAGTTCCATATCCTTAATCGATGGATTTTCAACTACAAAATGATAAAAAAGAGTTTGTATTTGAAAATACATGGATTAAAGATATGAAACTACTTGCTTTGGACTTCTGATGTTTTAATAAATATTGTATGTATACAATTTTTTTCTCATCTTTTATCTATTGAATTGATTGCTCAATATATTGAGCTTTATATTATCACGATAGATTATTATTAAACGATACATCGCACACAATAACAAAATACTAAAAGAGAACAGCAGAGAGAAAGAAAAAATAACAAATTACATTAAAAAGTGACAAATATAGCAAAAATAACACTAAGAAAAACAAAAATATAAAGACTACAAATAGAAATTAACAAACCCCTTATAGTAATCAGCCGAACAGAAATGAAAAAGTTAGCAATGAAGAGAAAAGATGTAACTTCATAAATCGTACACTTTGTCCACTACAAAATAAATGCCTAACCAAAAGTATTGTATACCAAGCCACAATATTTGCCAAAGAAAGGCCGAATAACAAGAAGTACCAAGTGGGTATGACTTCCCTAGATTTTAAAATCAGATATTATTACCACAAAAGCACATTTAAAAACAGAGAACGTCGAACTAAAACAGCACTAGCAAACCCCTATTGGGAGCTCAAAGAAAATAGACGTTCACCAATAATGGAATGGAAAATAATACAACAGGCAAGTACATGTAGAAATTTAGACTATAGATTATGTTTGAATGAGAAATTTGAAATTCTAAACTTTAAAGATCCTCAAAGTCTAATCAACTGTAGAAATGAGATAGCAAACAGCTGCCTGCACAGAATAAAATTTACCTTAGGCTAACAATACATAAATAAATAAACAAACAAATAAGCAAAAAAGACTAAACTAAACTAAAACCTAACAACTTAAAAACTAAAACCAAAAATAGAAATACAAAGAACAACGTGTTAAAATAGGTCCCCCCATTATATTGACACAACAAAGTAACAGGATATAGGCCACTCTATAGAAAACAGAACAATAGAACAGGAAATAGGGAAGTAAAACTAACCAGATCTTTGTTCGTGAGAAGCCCAACGATTAGCTAAGAGAACAACAAAGAATCTGATTGGTTAACTAGCTAGCCGTGTATATAAAAACACCCGGCAAAACTAACTCCATGCATTTTAGCCTTAAGATTCCCCCCGGGGATGAAACGCAGGAGCGTCTGTGTAGCTTAATTGCCATAAATATATTTTCAGAACTTACTATATATATATATATATATATATATATATATATATATATATATATATATATAATTCGAAGTTCAATATTTTTCAGAAAGGTTGGATAAACAAACCTATGAATCTTGCCGTGTTTATAAAATAGTGCTTAATATCAAATATATATATATATATATATATATATATATATATATATATATATATATGTATAGACAGATATGTTTATAAAATAGTGCTTAATATCAAATAGAGCGAGATTTCGTTTACATTTGTATTTATGCAATCATTTCTAGCTACATATGTGCATACATGTTTCGGTGGAAGTCTCATCAAGTCGACGATTCAATCGAAAAGAACTTGTTCCGAGCTTTATAGTCGAACTGTATGCACATGTGTAGCCATAAGTGTGTCTATAAACAATATATAAATATATATATATATATAATTTAATATTCATTTTTTATTTAAAATTTAATAAACACAATTATTATTTTCATTTATACAAACATTAAATTTATTTTATTATATGAATTAAATTTTAGACTAGAGTGTTGAATAGTATAAAAATTTCAAAAAACTAATATATATATATATATATATATATATATATATATATTAATGTTTTCACTAATATTACCTTTGAGTTATGTATATATTTATACAGATATATATATATATATATATATATATATATATATATATATATATATATATATATATATATATATATAATTGCGCAAATTATAAAAGATATAGATTCTGGTTAAAGCAGGCGATAGTATATTATTAGAAGTCTTCACCTTTTTTCGGCGTTTGTTTGTCACTTCAAAGGAAATGTAATTATACGCGCACTTGTCATTTCGACAGAAAATTACCGTTGCAGTTTGTTGTTTTTACTCTCCACCGAAGCAGAGATTTGTGCTTACTATGACTTCCTGTAATTTAAACAAGAATGTGCTATATATATATATATATATATATATATATATATATATATATATATATATATATATATATATATATAATGAGATAAGTGTTACTACAGTAAGAAACGTCGTTGAAATGATAAATTTTGAAAATTTAAAAACCATGAAAACTGGTGTTAGGCCACATTTTCGTCACTTTTTGCACTTTCTAAGATCAATATCTAATTGAGTTTTGAATTCAATCTATAACCGCTTACATTGCTGAAAAAGAACGTTTACCCAGCTACATTTTGACATAACTCAAGCCAACAATCGAGTCAATTGTTCACTTGAATTATTTCTTTCTAACTTATATATATAACTTATATATATATATATATATATATATATATAACTTATATATATATATATATATAACTTATATATATATATATATATATATAACTTATATATATATATATACATATATATATATATATATATATATACGCACTATATGTAATATATATATATATATATATATATATATATATATATATATTCGTACATATATTTCTACTTGTAGATACATTTTTTAGACACTGCCTAGACTGTCGCCATTTTTTGTATGGAAACATCGAAACTTTTCCGAATAAAAACAAGATGGCGACTGTCTAAACACATATAAACGTAATGTGAATAAAGTAATGCCAAAATAAAGCAAAAATAATATCTTTTATTCCTTCTCAAAATCAAAGGCTTTAGTCGTATAATTGCTGTCGCTGTCAAACACGGAGGATTGTGTGTTTTTTTTTCTTTCACTTTTTTTAAGAGGGCAAACGTTTAATTAAAGATCTCATTCTGAGCCCCAAGAGGACGCTAGCGTCGCGGCAAGTTTTGGACATTAAGATTTCGAAAACGGAATAAATCGATGAAACATATAAAAATAAATAAATGAATAAACTGAACGAGAGATAGAGAAATAAGGAAAATATAAATAAAATGAAATAAAAAATAGAATTATAGGAATAGCAGACAACCAAGATATACGTGTTGTTATCTTCTCTGGTCTCGTCTGGTGCGTCCGGACAACATTCAGAGGGGTTGGAAAAAGATTGATGGGTGATTTTTCTTCAGTTTAGTTTTGGGGGTATATTTACAGTTTTAAAGATGTTTACATTTTTTTTCTTTTTCCGCACTATGCTAATACTATCTTTACAAATTTCGAACACGAGCGGTGTCAGAATTATAACTTTAGAAAAATCTACTTTCTAAAATATCTATGATAAAAAGACTTTTATATTTCAAGATTTATTATTATATCATGTTATTAGAATATATACCCAAAAACAAGTCATCAGATTTACAAATCCGGACAGTAAACAAAAATCCATGTAGTTTACCATAAAACAAACCGCGCGTGCGTGTTCCTCCTCTGTATGTGACTCGATGTGGCGAGTGTAAAATGCAATAAATTTGGGCAATTTGGGGCATTTTTGACCCACCCCCCTTTGACCCCCTGGGGGCGCGAACCAAAATTTTTCTGAGGTAAAGGATGCTCATTTTATATCCAGAACAATTGCCTCCACATTTTGGGCAAGTTTTTTTTTAAATTTAATGGATGGATCAAACGTTATGGGAGAAAAGGGTCATTTTTTGCCATTTTGGGGGTTTAGTACCCCCTGGGGGCGCTAACCAGATTTTTCCAAGGTCAGCGATACTTATTTTCTATTAGGAACAATTGCCTCCACATTTTGGCCAAGTTTCAGAGAAATTGAATGGATGGATGAAAAGTCATGGGGCAAAAAATGTCATTTTTTGCCATTTCGGGGCCTTTCGACCATCTGGGGGCTAAGCAGATTTTTTTTCAAAAATCGGAGAATGTCACTTTCTACCCTGACCAAAGTTACAACTTCATGCAAAATTTCAGAGAAATTCAATGGATGGTTGCGGAGAAAAATCCGGACGGACGGACATGCCTCAAAACATAAGTTACCCGATTTATAAAATCGGGAAACCAAAAAACAAATTCTTCTCTTAAGAACCCTGAAACAAAACGTAAATAGAGAAAAGTTAGAGTTCGTCACATTCAGAAATAAGATCCGGGAAACAAAACGCAGAATCAGAAGCCTGTTCATCTTTAACTCGAAATCGAAGATTTAGCAACGGTTTTGAAAAATGTCTAAAGAGTCAAAAACAAACATGGTGCAAATTAAAATTGATCTGAAGGAAAAAGTCATAAACGCAAATATCGGTTACGTATAGCTTCCAGACCAATATAAAAACTTCTGTATATTTAACTATCATGAACGATAACATATTTCATTGTTTTAATGCATTTCGATAGTAAAGTTATTTATAACGCATTACTTTAGTAAAAATTTTGTCAGTATATTTCCATACGTATGTATTATCAGACTGTTTCGCTGTATCATAGCTGTTTAGTATAGTTAGACGAAAAAGTTCAAGTTGAGATCGAATTTTTCTTAATAGTCAGAAAAATATCAGCACAAGTTTCTTCTTCTCCTCGGCGAATTAAGTCGGCTTCTTCCTTCAAGGTGGAAGTTTCTAGGGAATATTAAATTCACAAGCTGTCTCCAGTTGCATGCATATCCCGATCGGGGGGGGATAATTCTGACGAAGTTAGTATTTGCAAGTTTGCAGAGAGACGTTACCCTCCTCTCATATACAGCGTCTCGTATTTCTAAATGGTCACACATCTGGTATTGACCAGGCTCATCGGTGCTTAACTTTATTGATTTCATTAGTACCTGTGTGTCAGCGTGATTATGCTGCACAAAGGGGGAAGAATTGCTGTTTTCTGGGTCGAAATCTATCCATCTAACACTTATCGTTGGCTATTTTTTTTACCTTGAAATAGTATTTTTTATTTGGCTCCTTACATTAAGTGGCTTCGTACCTTGTCTGGAGCGATTTCCATAGAAAAATTAAATACTACGGACTAAGGTAAAGCTTAATGCATATATGTGTATTATCAGCTGCTAAGAGTGTTCTAATATTTAACGAAGAGCTATGCATTATCGCTGATGGCAGCCGGCGATTTCCCTTTCCTAAGTAAAGAACCTAGAAACGTATATATATATATATATATATATATATATATATATAGGCAGCATCTTCTCTTGCAGGCAAATATTATATATATATATATATATATATATATATATATATATATATATATATATATATATATATATATATATATAGGCAGCATCTTCTCTTGCAGGCAAGTATTGTTGAATATAAGAAATAACTCATGTCTAGATATCCTTTGGTAGATCCTTTCAATAGTCCGAATCAGGATCTTAGTTTCGGAAGGGAATTGGCTGATGAATTTGCCATAGTTTGGATTTGTCTCACAAGTACTTTCGTGCCCATCTGGGTCCATCTTCGGGGGAATGGGGTTAATCAGGTACAGACCGTGTGTTAGTTTTATAGAAGGTGTTTGGCGGGAATTATGTACAAAGTACGAAACTATATTTAGAGCTATAAGCATTTTAGAATATTATTACTGATATTAAAGTTAATTCTATTAATTAGGTTTTTTTTGGTTATATATATATATATATATATATATATATATATAAATTTCTAAGTTAAAAAAAAAACAGAAACAACGCAGAAATATTTTTTTAAATAAATATCCATTTATTTAAAAATAGTAAATTATCGGCTGCAGACCAGCCATTATCAGACATAAAAACAATTTGAGTATTTTTCTCTTCTTTTTGGATTCTCTTGACATTGTGGTGGAGAAAAGGAAAAAAGTCCGTGTGATGTTAACGGTGGTAATTTCAAAATGTTCAATCAGGAGAGGTGGGTTACACGTGGGCGCACGTAGAAATAAATGGATATTTGTTTTCCTCTTTGAAAGCGTTGTGTTAATATGAATATAAAGTTATAAGTTTAGAAGCGAGAAACAACGCAAAAAAAATTTTTTTAATTATAATATTTTAGCGTTATTTCTGGCTTTTAAACTTACAAATTTATACTCATATTCACACAACGCTTTGAAAGAAGAAAATCTCTCTCTCTCTCTCTCTCTCTCTCTATATATATATATATATATATATATATATATATATATATATATATATATATATATATATGGCATTGAAGAGACAATATCTATTACTCATATTGAATTAAGAAATTAAAAAGATGAAAGGGCAGCTGACCGGTTTCGTACCTCGTTCAACAGAGCCAAATATCGAGGTATTTGGCTCTGTTGAACGAGGCACGAAACCGGTCAGCTGCCCTTTCATCTTTTTAATTTCTTAGTTCATTATGAGTAATAAATATTGTCTCTTCAATGCCATTTTAAAGATTTGTACGACAAAGAAAATATTTAAATATATATATATATATATATATATATATATATATATATATATATATATATGCATGTAAACCTTAGGTTTTCAGAAAAGCATTCCATAATTCTCTTCGAAAACACTTTATTAAGAGACAATTGTTTGTGCCCATTTTAAGAACATTTCCACCAATCTGTCTGTCTGTCTGTCTGTCTGTCTGTCTGTCTGTCTGTCTGTCTGTGTCTCTGTCTGTCTGTCTCTCTCTTTATTAACAACCAAAGCTAACTCATTATCCCCCCTCCATCTGTATCTCTGTATTTTTCTATATTGACGAAGAGATACCGTGAGAAGATAAAACGCATGTGATGGAAAATGCGTCGCCTACTGCTACTCCTTTTGTCAGCGTCTCTCTCACTTTCCCCCATCGACACTTCCTTTAATCCTCCACCCCTCTTTCCATCTCCTCCATTTCTATGCTGATGAAGGGAGACAACAGGGGGTAAGAGTGGTAATACTATTTAAGCCGTAGCTTAAGAGAGAAAGACAGCGAGACAGATGTCGCGAACAGAAAAAGAATAATTGTATCGTTTGTCTTTATATTTATATTTAACTGGCTTTATAAACTCACATTCTCCTTATTCAAACAATCGAACCCGAGCTAAATGGGTAACCAAATAGGTCACAGTTTTCTAATATATATATATATATATATATATATATATATATATATATATATATATATTGGCAGTAAGTCGTTTATTATACATGTGTCATTGAAGACCACGGTGTTTTCTTTTTTTGCGATCTTTCTGGTTAACTTCTCGACTCGGCGAGCGATTCGTCGGGTTTCCGGTGTGAATTGGTGGATTATGGCGCCTAATGTTGTATCTTGGGCCATTTCTCTAGCGCTTTCGGTCTTCACAACCGTCTTCAGGAGGCAATGCGTGATTGTTATATATATATATATATATATATATATATATATATATATATATATATATATATATATTCAATTCGAGGTTATTTTATTTTGACATAGTGACTCTCCTATCTGGTCGCTAAGATATTTAATATTTCTATTCTTTTTAAATTTTATTTTTTATCATTAAAATTAATAAAAGTCTGATAGACCAATTAAACTGACACCAGAGCAGAAACAACTCTCGAGACTAAGATGTAGGTAAATTTTGCATAAGTCTTATTTTTTTGACTTACATGTCAGCTATTTTTAACGACTTGTTCCCACGTTAAACTTATTTAGTAAAGTTAATATAATTAATAATCATCTTTTCATTTGACTAAAATATAACATTAAGTATTAAAGGAGTTCTAACGAACTTTCTGTATTTTGATGACCTAAAAGTCTTATCTCCCTCATGATTTTTTTAGGGAAAACTTTGTGCTGGTATTTGTCCAACACCACTTTTGATTGGTGCTCATCGTGAAACCGTCAGCAGACATGTAAAGTGTCGATTCTGGGGTTAAGTAGCATAGACGATTACACACGATGTTTACAAGCAAAAACATCACCGATCGCTTTCTTGGCCTTTTGGCTAAGATCAAAGTGTAGTATGTGTTCCGATGGATACTGCACGCCTGTCCTGTGCAGTTCTAGGAAGTCCACCCTCCTAGGCTTTGCCTCCCCTCTTTGGGGAGGAGTAAGTTTATTGCTTACTGCCTGAGGCGCCCCTACCGGGGAATGCCGACGGGGCTGCCCAGGCAATTTTTGATGGTCAGAGTGCTCACCTCTCGGGCGCTGGCTTTTCAACCCCCACTTTCCGACCCGACCTTGGGTCACATCTTACTTGTGGGAGTAGGATAAAACTGGCCTTGTGCCTAACTTCTGGAGAGGAGTAAATAATACATCACCGATCGAATGACATTTTGAAGATTGATGATTTCGAAGCATTTTGTTGGCATGGATCGTGGGAGTAGACCGAAGAGATATAATATTTTATGGACAGATGAGAGTTATATATATATATATATATATATATATATATATATATATATATATATATATATATATATATATATATATATATGAGTGAGAGAGGGAAGTATTAAAAGGCTATCACAATGCAAGAAATGGAAATATAAAAACAAGTGTTTTTTTTAATGTTTTCATAGTATAAATCTTACTTGATTAGTCAAGGTTTCTACACAGTGATCTAATGTGTGTGACCGTGTTCCATAATATATTTCGAGGAAAGACCTCTTTATCAAATAATAGGTGTTTCAAATCTCTTGAAATATGTGTGGAACGGTAATATTGTAGTGGGTGTGTGTGTGTGTGTGTTTGTGTGTGTCTGTCTATGTGTGTGTGGGTGTGTATGTGTGTGTGCGCGCACTTGTGTGTAAACAAAAATCAATAACGTAGCTCGTGGTTGAGATCATAACTTAAAGCCTTGACCGAACGTTCACTCTCGTCTTATCCGGTTGTCAATGTAATCTCAAGTGTTTTCCTAGCGGCGGCCGCTCGCCGTACGCTTTCAACCGAATATCGAATCGGCAGAGAACACAACAGGGTGTCTGCGAATGAGAATATTCACACGCGAATAATTGAAAACGCTTTCTTGCCGGTCGAGGACATCCCGCGGGGAAAGAACGCCACAGAAGATAATTGCTAGAACGCATTACTCTCTGCGATTATTATTTTTTGTTTGTTTGTTTGTTTCAGGGAATCGCCATTGTTTTAGAGCAAACGGCTGCTTGTAGAGAACGAAATATCCCATTACCTTTCGTGGTGAGTTGCAATCGCTCACAGCTACGAATTTATACGGTTAGTACGGCTATCTGCTCGGTTTATGTGTTCTATGCTTTCGTCTTTCGACCTTCAGTGGTATCGTCTTTTCATTGATGTTCATCTATAATTTTTTAGAAATATTTTTAGGTTATTCTGTTTTAAATGTAGGTTATTTTTAGTCCTGAAACAAACACCCACTTAGTTTATTTAATTCAATCTTTAACTTATGCCTGGTTAAAGATATTTATCTATATACTTTTGAAAATAATCTTATATTTCATTGGCTTTATTGTGGATGTTTTTATGGGTGTTAGGTACATTTTATCAGTTTAGTAGAAGAGATAACTTTAGTAATGCGGTTGTCGCCCTTAGATTTGTTTATACAGGGTGGGCCAAAATAAGGGTCCTATCTTTAAATTTGAATAACTTGAATTTGAATAACTTCCACAAAATAAAAGTTAAACTCACCAAACTTTATGTGTGTGTAGACTGACCCTTCCGAGATTTTTTGAAATAAACAAAACAAATTTTAGCCGAAAAACACTTCTTAAAACTTACAAAAACTAAAGTATTGTTTTTTACACTGTTTTGAGTTTTTTAAGCAAAAATAATGTTTTCTAAATGAGGGTACGTTCCTTAGGGCTAATATGGCTCATGCTTGCTTCGGAAGGGGTCCTTTACTTATTCTAAAAAAAAAAATTTTTTAAATCAATAAATAAAAAAGTTATGAATTTTTAAAAATAGGACCCTTATTTTTGCCCACCCTGTATATCTAAGCTAGGATTGTTTGAAAAATCTCCGATAAAGCTTTGAAGTCCGTTGATATCATTTTTTTAAATTATATTCTCCATTCTCCTATTTCGATGGATTTATTACATATTGTGACGGTAGTTATTTATATGCATACTGGATTGAAATAATTTTCAAATTTTAATGTATTTTGTTGATAAATAGTGAATCGGTTCTTCTCTAGATATTTACCTATTTATTATGTAACACTTACTTTTTAATAAATTTAAATAATTTTAGAAATAATCGTAATAGCATCAGCCTCCTAATTAGGTTAATATATTTTCCCCTTATATTGCGGTAAAGTTGTTTTATACATAAAGATGGCTATTATAAAACCTTCTTAATTTTTCGATTCTTAATAATTATCTTCAGAAATCTAAATGTCCTTGTATTTTTATATCTGTATATTTTGAAATAATGTCTTTTTAAGTTAACCATGATTGAATATCCAATCTATATTTTATTTATAAATTTATTAAAGGATGTTCTTATAATATGTTTTTTCTGGATACGAACTTTGGGTTTCTGAAGAGCAGCATGGATAAAAGATCCTAAATTGACATATACATTTTAGGTTGTTTATCTGTGTGTGAAACCGTCCGTCAAAATGCACCTCATTTTTTTATTTTGAAAAAAATGAAGAAAAAAAATTGTTGGTCACAGGAATTTAACGTAATATTATATATATATATATATATATATACATATATATATATATATTAATAAAAATTTAAGTCAAGCACTTTAAATAGATTAAGAAATAGACATTCTACCTAATGCTTCATTGCGTTACTCCGACTCTGTCGTTGAGTTCTATCTGAATGTCTTGATATTTACACTCGTCGCTCTCATATAACTTAATTTCTCTGTGATCACGTGACAATCGCCCATGGCGAAGGGGATTAGGCACTCGCTTAAATATTAAAGGTGCCTCTGTAAACTAGGTTTGTGCCCCTTGACCGTCTAAGATTGTTATTTCCCTACCTTGCAAAATGCCGAAAGCACGAAACGACGTTGTCTGTAGGTAAGATATTAATATATATATATATATATATATATATATATATATATATATATATATATATATATATATAAATATATATATATATATAAATATATATATATATATATATATATATATATATATATATATATATATATATATATATATATATATATATATACTAGCAAATATATGCTCCCTCCGGTCGCATTTTGCTAGGCTGGGATGATATCATGATGAACAAAAAATATACACTGACCCCCAAACGAGGAGGTATTAACGAACATATACTACACTAATCCTCAAAGGAGGAGGTAATGTCTGATAGGATGGTATCATGACAACAGAACAGGTACTACAATACCTCTTTCAAAATAGAGGGGGTAATACCTGGGAAAATATCACCATAAAAGCAGAAGGTAATGCCTGTGAGTATAGTATCATAGCAACAGAAAATATACTACACTACCACCTGTCCCCCCCCCCCAAAAAAAAGGTAGTCCCTGGGAAGATGGTATCATGACAAAAGAACAGATACTACATCCCTCACAGTAGGATGTAAGACCTGGGAGGGTTAATTCTATCCTCTTAAGATAGGAGGAGGTAATTCCTGGGGCGATGGTCCTATGACAACAGAACCGATACTACATTAAAAGATAATATAATAATAGATTAAATCAGTTTTTTGTAGGGGTTGAGCATTAGTTTATAAATGCTAAGTCATAAACCATTTTTTTGTAGTTTCGTGGCCATTTCCCTAAGATCCCACTTACCATTTTAATCCAATGAATTTCTGTAAATAAATGTATTTATGAAAAAATGGAACATACAAATATATTTTAAAGAGATTTGGGGAAGCTGTAACATAATATATGTTCTGTTGTCATAGGACCATCTTTTCAGAGACTACCCTTTCCTTTTCTTGCGGAGTGAGAGGAGGTTTAGTGCAGTATCTGTTCTGTTGTCATGATACCATATTCGCAGGTATAATCTTCTCCTTTTATGGCAGGATCCTCCCAAGTATTACCTCCTTTGTTAGGTGACAGTGAAGAACAGGGTGATTCATAAGTCACTTAGCTATTTAAAATGATTACCATATGAAGCACAAACATACTATGAACTTTTGATGATTGTTATCTTACTCTCTAATTACTGCTATTTTTTATTTTAAATGTGTTCGTTTATATATTTGTTTCTATGTCTATTTTTATTTATTTAAATTTGTGTAAATCATCATATGTGCTTTTTTAAGGCAGTATGTCATTTACAATTGAAGAGCGATTTTTTATTGTTATTCATATGGCCAAATTTGATGAATCTCCCACACTGGTTGAAAGGCAATGCTACAAAGAGTCGTAAATTCATTGCAAAAAAGAATGGAGCTATGCATGCAGAACGGAGGTGGAAATTTTGAAAATTTGCTGTAATTTTAAACTCCCATATGCATGCAGAACGGAGGTGGAATTTTTAAAAATTTGCACTAATTTTAAACTCCCATATGCATGCAGAACGAAGGTGAAAATTTTGAAAATTTGCTGTAATTTTAAACTCCCATATGCATGCAGAACGGGGGTGGAAATTTTGAAAATTTGCAGTAATTTTAAACTCCCATATGCATGCAGAACGGAGGTGGAAATTTTGAAAATTTGCAGTAATTTTAAACCACCATATGCATGCAGAACGAAGGTGAAAATTTTGAAAATTTGCAGTAATTTTAAACTCCCATATGCATGCAGAACGGAGGTGGAAATTTTGAAAATTTGCAGTAATTTTAAACTCCCATATGCATGCAGAACGAAGGTGAAAATTTTGAAAATTTGCTGTAATTTTAAACTCCCATATGCATGCAGAACGGAGGTGGAAATTTTGAAAATTTGCAGTAATTTTAAACTCCCATATGCATGCAGAACGGAGGTGGAAATTTTGAAAATTTGCAGTAATTTTAAACCACCATATGCATGCAGAACGAAGGTGAAAATTTTGAAAATTTGCAGTAATTTTAAACTCCCATATGCATGCAGAACGGAGGTGGAAATTTTGAAAATTTGCAGTAATTTTAAACTCCCATATGCATGCAGAACGGAGGTGGAAATTTTGAAAATTTGCAGTAATTTTAAACTCCCATATGCATGCAGAACGAAGGTGAAAATTTTGAAAATTTGCAGTAATTTTAAACTCCCATATGCATGCAGAACGGAGGTGGAAATTTTGAAAATTTGCAGTAATTTTAAACCACCATATGCATGCAGAACGAAGGTGAAAATTTTGAAAATTTGCAGTAATTTTAAACTCCCATATGCATGCAGAACGGAGGTGGAAATTTTGAAAATTTGCAGTAATTTTAAACTCCCATATGCATGCAGAACGGAGGTGGAAATTTTGAAAATTTGCAGTAATTTTAAACCACCATATGCATGCAGAACGAAGGTGAAAATTTTGAAAATTTGCAGTAATTTTAAACTCCCATATGCATGCAGAACGGAGGTGGAAATTTTGAAAATTTGCAGTAATTTTAAACTCCCATATGCATGCAGAACGAAGGTGAAAATTTTGAAAATTTGCAGTAATTTTAAACCACCATATGCATGCAGAACGAAGGTGAAAATTTTGAAAATTTGCAGTAATTTTAAACTCCCATATGCATGCAGAACGGAGGTGGAAATTTTGAAAATTTGCAGTAATTTTAAACCACCATATGCATGCAGAACGAAGGTGAAAATTTTGAAAATTTGCAGTAATTTTAAACTCCCATATGCATGCAGAACGGAGGTGAAAATTTTGAAAATTTGCAGTAATTTTAAACTCCCATATGCATGCAGAACGAAGGTGAAAATTTTGAAAATTTGCAGTAATTTTAAACTCCCATATGCATGCAGAACGGAGGTGGAAATTTTGAAAATTTGCAGTAATTTTAAACTCCCATATGCATGCAGAACGGAGGTGGAAATTTTGAAAATTTGCAGTAATTTTAAACTCCCATATGCATGCAGAACGGAGGTGGAAATTTTGAAAATTTGCAGTAATTTTAAACTCCCATATGCATGCAGAACGAAGGTGAAAATTTTGAAAATTTGCTGTAATTTTAAACTCCCATATGCATGCAGAACGAAGGTGAAAATTTTGAAAATTTGCAGTAATTTTAAACTCCCATATGCATGCAGAACGGAGGTGGAAATTTTGAAAATTTGCAGTAATTTTAAACTCCCATATGCATGCAGAACGGAGGTGGAAATTTTGAAAATTTGCAGTAATTTTAAACTCCCATATGCATGCAGAACGGAGGTGGAAATTTTGAAAATTTGCAGTAATTTTAAACTCCCATATGCATGCAGAACGAAGGTGAAAATTTTGAAAATTTGCTGTAATTTTAAACTCCCATATGCATGCAGAACGAAGGTGAAAATTTTGAAAATTTGCTGTAATTTTAAACTCCCATATGCATGCAGAACGAAGGTGAAAATTTTGAAAATTTGCAGTAATTTTAAACTCCCATATGCATGCAGAACGGAGGTGGAAATTTTGAAAATTTGCAGTAATTTTAAACCACCATATGCATGCAGAACGAAGGTGAAAATTTTGAAAATTTGCAGTAATTTTAAACTCCCATATGCATGCAGAACGGAGGTGAAAATTTTGAAAATTTGCAGTAATTTTAAACTCCCATATGCATGCAGAACGAAGGTGAAAATTTTGAAAATTTGCAGTAATTTTAAACTCCCATATGCATGCAGAACGGAGGTGGAAATTTTGAAAATTTGCAGTAATTTTAAACTCCCATATGCATGCAGAACGGAGGTGGAAATTTTGAAAATTTGCAGTAATTTTAAACTCCCATATGCATGCAGAACGAAGGTGAAAATTTTGAAAATTTGCAGTAATTTTAAACTCCCATATGCATGCAGAACGGAGGTGGAAATTTTGAAAATTTGCAGTAATTTTAAACTCCCATATGCATGCAGAACGGAGGTGGAAATTTTGAAAATTTGCAGTAATTTTAAACCACCATATGCATGCAGAACGAAGGTGAAAATTTTGAAAATTTGCAGTAATTTTAAACTCCCATATGCATGCAGAACGGAGGTGGAAATTTTGAAAATTTGCAGTAATTTTAAACTCCCATATGCATGCAGAACGAAGGTGAAAATTTTGAAAATTTGCAGTAATTTTAAACTCCCATATGCATGCAGAACGGAGGTGGAAATTTTGAAAATTTGCAGTAATTTTAAACTCCCATATGCATGCAGAACGGAGGTGGAAATTTTGAAAATTTGCAGTAATTTTAAACTCCCATATGCATGCAGAACGGAGGTGGAAATTTTGAAAATTTGCAGTAATTTTAAACTCCCATATGCATGCAGAACGAAGGTGAAAATTTTGAAAATTTGCTGTAATTTTAAACTCCCATATGCATGCAGAACGGAGGTGGAAATTTTGAAAATTTGCAGTAATTTTAAACTCCCATAAATGAATTTGTTGAATAAACTTTCTGTTTTGTATTACCGTATTTTTTAACTTTAGTATTTCAAAAATAAATAGCTAAGTGACATATGAATCACGCTGTATATGTTCTGTTTCATGATACCATACTATCATACATTACCTCTTCTTTAATGTGCAATGTAGTATATGTTCATTCGTTCGTCATGATACCATCTTCCAAGGCATTACAACCTCCTTGTATCCCCTCAAGCTTTACATCTTCCTTTAGGGGAGCATTGTAGTATATTTTCATTTGTCATGATATATTCCTCGCAGACATTACCTTCTCTTTTGGGGAGTCAGTTATAGTATATGTTCGCTATTTATGATACCATCCTCCACAGATTGCCTTCTCTTTTTACGAGGGTAGGGTAGTATCTGTTCTGTCGTTTTACTCTCATCATCCCAGTCATTTACTCCTCCTTTATGGGAGAGATAGTTTTCGTTCGTCATGATACCATCCCCTCAGTCACTCCTCCTTTAGGGGTCAGTGTAGTATATGTTTGTTCACCATGATACCATTCTCTCACGCTAGTTCCCTACAGTCGCATAGATTTGCTAGTATATATATATATATATATATATATATATATATATATATATATATATATATAGAGAGAGAGAGAGAGAGAGAGAGAGAGAGAGAGAGAATAAATAGAATAACTGTACACATTTCAACTTCAATTCCTACTCCGGCCCAGGAAGTATTTTTAAAATGGCCCGATTTCTCATAATTAATTTCGATTAAGTGCGCTACACCTACGATTTGAACTCAACATCTCACTATTGGAGTTACTTCATCTTCGAACGCTTTTACATGCCGCCTTCACGAAACCCCTTCTTCTTCATCCAAATCTCCTTTCATTGGGCACCTTATCTACGGACAATTACCAACTGGACAAACCCCATATCTTTCTTACACGAACTTTTTTTCACTCTCCATTACTTAATATTTTTTCAAATGTTGAATTTTGGCTTTTCCACTGCCAACTTATCTATCTATGTAATTCCTCTGATGATAAGATTTTGATCTTTGAAAAGCCTTGGCTTAAGGAAAGAATAATAAGCATAATTTTATTACCGAATATACCTTGCATTGAACAACCGAAGTTGATATAAATCTGGACATTCGTACATGTTTATCACTCTTCTTTCATCTATCTTTATATATATATATATATATATATATATATATATATATATATATATATATATATATTATTTAAATTTATTTAGTTGTGGGCAGACCATTTGATTACATGAATCAAAATGAACGAAAATGAAGAAATTCAGTGCCTGCAAAGGTCATGGAAAATTCATACGGACGGCTTTGCGAATGATCCGCTTATCCGATTTGACTGGCAAGTGGGTGGGAAAAATAGATGTCAATTTATTTAGACAAAAGTAAACAAAAATTTACAAACAAATATTTGAAAAGAAAAAACAATGCACATAAAATTCTTTTACATTTGTCTTAGGTATGAAGCCCGAATCGTTATGGGTGGGGGGGATCGTTGGACATAAAAAATTGTCATACATTGACTTTACCCTACGCTAGACACTCTCACCAAAATACCTCATTCGCTCTGTGGGTTGGACCTACTTCGATGATCCTCAATTTGTGTAAAAAAAATTATTTGTAAAATTCATCGTGGGGGAGTGGGACAATATTTACAAAAGTTCTATACAAGATTAGTAGTGCCCTCCCAACCCTCTGCTAAGTGATAGACTGCTCACTGTTTTCCGGGTGATCCGAAAACAAGCAGGTCGGTCTCTAATTGGGAGTGGGAATTAAAGAGGGGGGAGTCAAAAATAAAATGAGTTTGGATGGGATGTGGGAATGGATGGTGATGTCCGCCAAGACATAGGGTGACATAGGGCAAAAACAAAGTGTGGGGAGTGGGCATCTTTGGAGGTGTCAAATCACGTGTCTCTTTCCGCGATCCTCGTCTCTACCCCCCCCATCCACACCCACTGTGTTTGTTTCCTCACTTCGTCTATAATATAATATGCAAACGACTAAGCTGTCACCGTTTGCTTCTCGTATCTCATTTTTTTTTTTTTAGAAATATTTTTTGTTCTTTTCAGTTTATTTACCCATAGTTCTGTGGTCCACCCTCCCAGGCTTTACTTCCTCTCTTTAAGAAGGGGTTAGATTATTATAAATCGCCTGAGGCGCCCCGTAAACGAGGAATTCTGACGGGGCTGCTCAGGCATTTTTGTCAGCTAGAAAGCACACACCTCCTATGCGCTGGCTTTTCAATCCCCCACCTTCCGACCTAATGTCACATTTACTCGTGGTGGAAGGGGGGGGGGGTAAATACTTACTTGCCCATACATAGAAAATGTTTCAGTTCTTTCTTTTTTTATTTATTAATCTTTCGAGTATTTCGTTATTAACGGCCATTCTTCGGTCTCTATTTACTTGCCTCCCCACGAGGGCAGTGTTAGTCACAAGAGATGTGTTTAATGTGGGGAAAATCCAGTTCAACAAACAAAATGGTACTCTGGATTAGGACAAAAAGTAAAAATTGTCCAACTCGAAAAGAATCCCCCCTTCACTGACCGATGACAGAACAGATACTACACCATGATCCTAGTCCGAAGGCAGAGCGTTTGGTTTGAATTAAAATATTTAATTCATTTTTCAGAAGTTTTCTTTTGTTTCTTTTTTTGGGGGGGGGCGGGTTTTTCTGTCTTTTTCCCCCGTTTCCTGCCCCTTTTTTCTGATTTCCTTCCTTTCTCCTGGGTTTGACACACAGATTCCCAAGTTCTACTAGAAGATTTGCAAGTTTGAAAAGATACACCTGAAATTGGTCGAAATGTTGTGAATATAAACAATCAAGATGAGAATACCCGTTCAAATGATACAAATTTTTCTATTTATTTATATTTTTTTTTTCAAAGATGTGAATTATTTTTGTATTTGAAATTTATTTTCAACATGAAGTTAAATAAATCTTCTGGGGTTTTTTTTTTCGGATGCATCTTAGATCAAGTACAGGTGGGAGTTTTAAAGTAAGCAAAATGGCGAACGAAAGACGAGTCAGTAATAATCTTGAACAGAACATTTACATAACAAAGACATAACCAAATAAAAGAGTTAAGAAAATGCTGTGTAACGTCTTTCTTTAAAACTCTCTCTCCCCCCTCTCTCTCTCTCTCTCTCTCTCTCTCTCTTCTCTCTCTTTCACACACATTCCTTCTCTCTCCGACTGCTTCGCTTTCTCTATCTCTCGATCCGATTACGCTCTTGCTCTCTCTCTCTTTCTTTTTCCTTTTCTCTTTATATCTTCCAGTCGGTTCAAAACAATACAAAAACGAAAACGAAAGGCAGAAATAAACAGAAAGTTGACTGACTGATTGACCTCGTTTCAGTGTTGTTTTTTAAACAACTACCAGTCAAAATGAAAAAGAAGTAATTTCCCCCACATGCACTAATTTGACCTCTGGTGACCCATATTACAGAATGTGTCGCGTCATAATCAGGTCGGGGTCACCCTGAATCCCATTATGTACGGTGTGTAAATGTATCTTGTGTAGTTTCTGACTTTCAACCAGGAATACACACGCGGGCATAATGAAGAATTTTCTTAATAAAATAGATGACGACAATATTTTTTGTAAAGTATAGGTTGAGTTTTCAAGTCAACTTGTCTTTTAAAGAGGAATTTCTTAACTCGTTAGAACTGTGAACGTGCATCTATGTGCGTTCATTGCGCAGGCCGCGATCGTCCGATCATTGTGCTAGTCTGAAGTTGATGCTCGGTTTCTACACAGGTGGCAGTGTCAATTGTGTGGTCTGAGTCAGTACTGCAACAGAAGGATTCACCCGCCAAACAAAATTACAACTCCAATTTAAAAAAAGTAACAGCGTTTTTATTTTTCGGGGGTTACAATGATACTCGTTTTCTTCTACTGAACAACAGGCTTGCAAACCAATTTTTATTTTCTCACATTATAGGTCACCGTTTATCTAGGGCCAAAAGGCCACTCGAGGACAAGGGTTAAATAGTTTGACTCGAAGACAGGAGCCAAAGACTCAGTCCGGTGGACGGTGAGACAACATCGCGGTCACCAGCACGATGTTTGTAGCAGGGCAGAAATTGATTATTTACGGGGACGGTTCAACAAGAACTTGTTTACATTGGACTTGAAAACGACCATATTGTAGTCAGCAGGAAAGCAGGCTCGCGGCATTGTGTTCCACAGATGGGCAGTTCTATGAAAGAAGCTCTGTCCATAGAAGTTTCGTTTCGTCTTGGGCACGCAGATGGAGAAAATAAAAGCATCGACAGTGGTAGTAGCCCGAACGAATGAACACACGAGTCCTACCGAACCTAATCCATTATTTAATAGACCAATAGACTATATTTCTCTAAGAGGCACACACACACTTCAACTGACCGTGAAACACCCAAAGAGTAAACTAATTGCCATCCCTCGTCCATTTGCTGGAATATATAGAGAGAAATACCATTGGTCCTTTGTGGAAGACCACCCAGTTATCCACCCGAAAAAGCTAATCTGCTGTCTATCTATGGACATAAAAACTACTTTCTAGTGGTTCCCGTATCTAGCCGGACATGTTTTTGTTTTACTTTTTCAAGTACTTTGCTCTCCGCATGAACTTACGCTTTAAGAGGTACTAACTTTTCCAAGGAGAAATCAAATTCGGCGGGGGTAGGGGAAGTCAAAACTCCAAAGCAGACATATTTTCAATTTCTTGTGTGGTTTCTTTTCCCTTGGTTAAATATTGCCCACTCGCAGCAAGCCTGTTATTTGCATGCAATGCAAACATGCAAACCACTAAACATGCAACCGCTAAACATGCAACCGCCTAGTGCATGTTTACAAACGACACTTACACGGAGGGGGTTGAGCCGGATCGAAATGTTCACCGTTTCCCGCGTGAAGGCGGCCACGCACGTCGATCGCCAGCTGAATCTATGGTACGGTGGTTAATTTGTTAACCTGGGTGTGCCGGGTTCGAATCCAGTTCGTTCCACAGAAACACTTTCATAAAAAAAACCCACATCTCACCGGCACGATGTTTGTAGCAAGGCAGAAATTGATTATTTACGGAGACGGTTCAACAAGAATTTGTTTACATTGGACTTGAAAACGACCATATTGTAGTCGGCAGAGAAGCAGGCTCGCGGCACTGTTCCACAGACGGGCAGTCCTACCGAATCTAATCCATTATCAAGAGACTATCTCTTTCTCTAAGAGGCACACATACCTCAACTGACCGTGGGACACCCAAAGAGTAAACTAATTGGCATCCCTCGTCCATCTGCTGGAATATATAGAGAGAAATACCACTGGTCCTTTGTGGCAGACCACCAAGTTATCCACCTCCTGGAAAGGAGGTAAATAAAATATCTAAGGCATTCGCGATTTTAGCGATGAATACAAAAATACGCGGGAGCCAGCTTCCACTTTCATGTCTACCTTCACCGTTGTAATCCACGTTTTCAGTTTACCCAATCTGCACTTCTTCCAGCCAGCAGATGCGTTTCGAGCAACCAGCTTGCGGGCGAATTCCTTCTCCGTCGAAGAATGGGTCTAAACTAGCGAAGCCTCCTTTTCAGAGGAGTCTCCGAAAAAGAGAGTTCGCTGGTTTGGATACATTTGTTGTAACACTGGTTCTTTCTACATCATTCTTGAGTTGGTGTTGAAAATTGTCGAGACTAACCTAACGTCTGTTTTGGGGGGGGGGGGAGACGTTAAAAATCTTAAGTTCCTAGCTGACGACATATAGAAGAAAGCTGTATCTGGTCTCATATGTATCTTTCCTTCAGGTCTATTCTTTTCTTTCTTTCTTTCTTTCTTTTTATTTGCTTCTCTTTTTCGTTTTATCTTCTTATTTTATTCATTTACTTTTGTTCGCTTCTTTCACTGTGCTTTCTTTCGTCCTTTCTGTCCGTTTACTAAATTTTTATTTCCTTCTAATATATATTCCTTCTTTTTTTTTATTTCGTACTTTCTTTTCTCTCACATATATAAACCTGCACTTTTATTTCGTTCATTCCTTACTTTTATCCGTCAGATATCTATTTCTCATGATTTTTCATTCCTTTTCAATTTTCTTTTCATTTTATTCATTTGATTTTCGCTTCTTTCAAGGTTTTCATCCGTTTCTTTTTTATTACTTACATTTTTTTATTTTTTATTTTCTTTCAAATATATATTCCTTCTCTTTTTTTTCCTTCACATAATTTCTTTAAATATCCATTTTTTTTCCTATAGCATTTATTAGTACTTTGTTAGATTGGGACCCGCGCAAACAGTTACTTGGCGTCGGTGCTTTCCGGGGTTTTACGTAAAACGCCGGAAAGCCTCGAAGCGGTTAGTCAATGAAACTGCGAGAAAATAAATAACTGATTGAAATGAATAACTGATTGAAATGAATAACTGATTGAAATGAATAAGCAGACGACATCTAAACTTGATAACTGAATGTGTTACGTCTGCCAACGAGTCTGCCCAAACCCTAACCCTAATTCCTAACCCTGCCCAAAACCTAACCCTAACCTCGCCCTAACCCTAACTCTAATTCCTAACCCTGCCCGAACCCTAATTCCTAACCCTGCCCAAAACCTAACCCCGCCCTAACCCTAATTCTTAACCTAACCCTGCCCTAACGCTAATTCCTAACCCTGCCTAAATCCTAACAAAAGAAAAAATAATAATCAGTAAAAAAAATCATAATAATCAGTAAACATTAAAAAAAAACACTTGATTAACTTTTTAATGTAAACACTTATTTGAATCATTGTTATTTCTTCGGTAAAAAAATAAATATCTATTTCATACAAAAAATTTTGCTGTAGTTTTTGCTTGTTTACACCCCCCCCCCCCCCGCCCCCGCTTGTAAATCTTGCCTCGTTTGTGCTTTTTTAGACGCAGGTAAGTGAACGGATTTTTCATTCGGCACTGTTCGGCGTTTTGCGTAAACATCCGGAAAGTATCGACGAAGTACAGACGTCGAGGCACTTTTAGTGCGGGTCTTAATATAAAAAAAGCACCCATTTCTTTTGTCTTTTTTCCTTTCTTCAAATATATCTTCCTCGTTTTCATTCTGTCTTTTCTTCTTTATTTTCGTCAAATATCCATGATTTTTCTCCTATCTCCATTCTTTTTCTTCTTTCTCTTCTTTCTTTTATCACCGATTTATGTTTAGTCTCTCTCTCTCTCTCCCCCCCTCTCTCTCTCTCTCTCTCTCTCTCTCTCTTCCTCTCTATCTCTTCCTGTCTTTATTTATTTCAATTAGTATCTCTAACTCTCGATCTGCGAGACCCTTCCACGCCCTTTTTGCACCACAGATGGTCGGCACGAAAATCACAAAATTCTCTCCGCAGAAGTTCACACGTTGCCGACTCTACGCCAGAAGAAATAATGGCTGACTATGCTACTGGTTTCATATTGGATAAAATATGTGGGTTTCTTCAACGAGAACAAAATGGCGGCCCGAGGAAAAACACAAATGAAGAAAAAAAAGGAAAACTTGCCGATCTGCCCAGAGTCTTTACCCAAAGAGTCAAGAAAGGGCGAGGTCGGGGCGAAAAAGTGCGAATCAATTTTTCTTTGATGGCGTTATATGCGTGTTATATGCGTGCAGTGTCAGCTTTATTTTGATCCTAGCCGCTGATTGGCTGTAAATGTGACAATTGCGTGCAAGGGGAGATAACTGCCATCGCCGAGTACGCCATATCTGGTTATTTCTGTCATGCAAGAACTCTGGCATTCGAAAGTTAAAGACTACTCTGTAAGAAGTTGGTTCCCCATTGTTGAAGAATCAGACATGTTTATAAAAAATTGAGATAAAACAAAATAGAAGTATTTAAAAGATATTCCTAAAGCAATAATCAACATTGTTTGTTTAATACAACTGGTATGAAAGGGAGTTCTTAGTGCAACCCTATTGTTATAACACGTAAATACACGGCTTAATTACTTCCTCTTGACTATAACTATGTAATACAGGGTATTGATTTACTCCTCTCCAGGAGTTAGGCACAAGGCCAGTTTTTATCTTACTCCCACAAGTAAGATGTGACCCAAGGTCGGGTCGGGAGAGTGGGGTTTAAAAATTGCCTGGGCAGCCCTGTCGGCATTCCCCGGTAGGGGCGCCTCAGGCAGTAAGCAATAAACTTACTCCTCCCCAAAGAGGGGAGGCGAAGCCTGTGAGGGTGGACCTCCTAGAACTGCACAGAACAGACCCATAAACTGGCGTAAATCAAGCCCCGAAGGCCAAGACAATACCAGTCTATGGGGTGCAGTATCCATCGGAACAGATACTACACTTTGATATTAGCCAAAAGGCCAGCCAAGACGTCTTATTTATCTACCTCTCATAAGGTAAGATGTGACACAAGGTCGGGAAAGTGCGATTAGATAAGCCAGCGCTCGAGAGGTGAGCACTCTGGCTATTTAAAAATTGCCTGGGCAGCCCCGTCAGCATTCCCCGGTAGGGGCGCTTCAGGCAGTAAGCAATAAACTTACTCCTCCCCTAAAGAGGGGAGGCAACGCCTGGGAGGGTGCACCTCCTTGAACTGCACAGGACAGCGTGCAGTATCCATCGGAACAGATACTACACTTTGATCTTAGCCAAAAGGCCAGCCAAGACGTCACTGAGGGATTTTTAACTTGAATAGATTTTTTGATTTTTTAGGTTACTTTAACGGAATTTTAACATAATTTGACGAAGACAATAGAGATGTTTGCAAGAAAGAACAAAAATGAAGAATCATTTATTTATGAAAAATAATATTTTATGGTTTCTGTTTGCAGATTCACAAATTCGTGCCCTTTCCAAAACATTATCCATAAATGATTGCAGGATCATTCGAATACGATTAAATTCCCCGACTTGATTCCTGATGTTCTTCAATTCCTGTAGAGTTTCAGTTTTTTATGTAAACTTTTTTTTAGATACCCTCACAAGAAAAAGTCAGGGTTAATAATGTCTGGGAAACGCGAAAGCCAGTTGACATTGCCAACGTTTTTATTTTTATTCTTTTTTTGCAAACAAATCTCTATTGTCTTCGTCATATTATGTTAAAATTTCATCAAGGTACTCTCGAAAATAAATAATCTGTTCAAGTTAAAAATCCCTCAGTGACTTATTGGACACCCTCTACATGTGATATTAACGAAGCTTCAATTTCCTCCACTTTGGTACAACCGTTCAATGTGGCGTGTTATATTAAATACTTCTCGTGTTATATTAAATACTTCTCGTGTTATATCCCATTTACTACATGTGAATTGCCTTAATTAACCCCCCCCCTTACCGCTTTAATATATGTAATCTTGTTTCGGAATTTTTTAGATGAGGGTTGATAATTCGTAGAATTTGGTATATTCAGACTACTGTTCTCATCTCGAGTGTTTTATCAATACAATATGGGAACCTATATTTATAAATAATAGATAAGTAGTGATCTATAGTGATAAGTAGTTAGATCAAAAACAAGAATAGGTTTAAGGCTCCCAAAATTCATACTAGAATTGTCCGTGGCGCAGTGGATATAGTATTAAGTATAATTCAGTTCTAAGTGACAGTCACCTGAAGGTTGAAGGTTCAATACTCAGTGCGGGCGATACAAAGAATTGCGAATTACTGAAGACTTCTTTCTCATGGCAGATGGAACGAGAGCATGCTACCCCCGTGGATCTAATAAAGGGTTCCGTTCAAAATTCCGTCCCGATTCTCGGGTTCGACAAAGTACACCTGAAGAAGGTCGGAGGTTACATCGGCCGAAACGTTGTGCTAAAAACACCCAAGATGAGAACAGTAGTCTAAATATACTAAATTCTACGAACATGTGATCTTGTTTTTATTTTTTATTTTTGATAATGATGAGCCCGAAACTCGAGCCGGTAAAACGCGAGATAATCAGACCATAAAATCTCCATTCATAAGCCAGCCTTACATAATACGATCAAAATCTCATCAGACGAAATCATTTCTAGAAGATCCATGCACCCAACATTGATACCCTGAAGACTCCTACCCGAAGAAACTGCAGCAGACCAAAGAAACCAACTTACTTTTGCATCTACATTTGTTGCTTTATAAATTAGTATTTCAACACCTGCACCCTAACCCTAACCCTAACCCTAACCCTAAACCTAACCCTAACCCATGTGTGATGCATGTCAAGCAAATATGATCTTCTTCCTTCTTTTAATGTAAATGAGTCGAGTAGAGTCTTCAGTCAGGTAGGATGCTTTACATGCAGTTTAGACCGCTCCATTGTACCTCTTCTTTAGCCGACTGACACTATGTGTTTCTGTGGGTTGTCCAGAGCTCTGAAGTTGTATTTTACAAGATGGCTTTTCATAAGGCGGTCAAACCTGACTTTAAAAGCGTTCACCGAATGGCCTTTGAAAACCTCTTCTGGCAATGCGTTCCACACGGGAATCACTCTGTTACTAACACACCAAAAATAAAAACAGAACAGTGTACAAAAAAATCATATAATTTTTCGTTTTTATTTTATATGTGATATCATATATGTGATATTCTATATGTTATATTATATATGTGATATTATACATGTTATATTATATATGTGATGTTATATGTGAAATTATATATGTGATATTATATACGTGATATATATGTTATATTATATATGTGATATTATATATGTGGTATTATACATGTTATATTATACATGTTATATTATATATGTGATATTATATATGTTATATTATATATGTGATATTATATACGTGATATATATGTGATATTATATATGTGATATTATATATGTGATATTATATATGTTATATTATATATGTGATATTATATACGTGATATATATGTGATATTATATATGTGATATTATATATGTGATATTATATATGTGGTATTATACATGTTATATTATACATGTTATATTATATATGTGATATTATATATGTTATATTATATATGTGATATTATACATGTTATATTATATATGTGATATTATATATGTGAAATTATATATGTGATATTATATATGTGATATCATATATGTTATATTATATATGTGATTTTATATATATATGAAATTATATATGTGATATTATATATGTTATATATATATGTGATGTAATATATGTGATATTATATATGTTATATTATATATGTGGTATTATATATGTTATATCATATGTGTTATATTATATATGTGATATTATATATGTGATATTATATATGTGAAATTATATATGTTATATTATATATGTGAAATTATATATATGATATTATATATGTGATATCATATGTGTTATATTATATGTGATATTATATATATGAAATTATTTATGTAATATTATATATGTTATATTATATATGTGATATTATATATGTGATATTATATATGTTATATTTATATGGGATATTATATATGTGATAGTATATATGTAATATTATATATGTTAAATTATATATGTTATATTATATATGTGACATTATATATATGATATTATATATATGATATCATATGTGTTATATTATATATGTGATATTATATATATAAAATTATATATGTGATATTCTATATGTTATATTTGATATGTGATGTTATATATGTTATATTATATATGTGAAATTATATATGTGATATTATATATGTGAAATCATATATGTTATATTATATATGTGAAATTATATATATGATATCATATATGTGATATCATATATGTTATGTTATACATTCGCCTCGGAGTCAGCGTGCCGCTATTCCGAATTCATAACAGAAAGCCGCAATCAATAGATTTTCTCTCTGGTCATAATTTTTAAAATGTCAAAATATTTATAATTAAAACTTGCTGGTAACTCTTTTTCAAATGAAAATTAAATATCAACTAAAAATTGGAGGGATTTTACAATGATACTCGATTTCTTCTACTGAATAACAGACTTGCAAATCAAAACAATCACTTAGCTTAGAGACAAAGGCCCATCTTGCTTAGAGAGACGCACAAGCCTCATCTGACCGTGAGATGTCCAGAAAAAAACTAATTACCCCCTGCACATCTGCTGGAATATATATATATATATATATATATATATATATATATATATATATATATATATATATATATATATAGAGAGAGAGAGAGAGAGAGAGAGAGAGAGAGAGAGAGAGAGAGAGAGAGAGAGAGATATCACTGGCCACATGAAAAAAAATTACTTGAGTTAATCAGTTTCAAATCTATGGACATAAAAAAACTGACTGACAAAGAGATCTCGTATCGGATGGACATTATTTTCGGCAAATGTCATAACCGCAGCAGGAAACCTCGTATCTGTAGGACCATTACTTTTTTCAAGTAGGCAAATCGAATTATGGGTAGTCGAAACTCTAGACCAGACATATTTCAAATTTCTTGTGTGGTTTCTCTTTTCTTTGTCAAATATCACTCACTCGCGGCAAGCCTGTTATTCGCATGCATCGCAAACGTGCAACCCATTAAAAATGCCGCCAAGTGCATGTTTAGATCTTCACATCTAACTTGTCGACACAAAACTGAAAACTGATGGAAGACAGCGGTCATTTATTCAACATGATCTTCGTTCAAAATAACTAGCCAGCGTAGGGAAAGGCAGAGAGAAAGAGAGAGAGAGAAGGAGAGAGAGAGAAGGAGAGGGAGAAGGAGAGAGAGAGAGAGATGAAAATCACTAATTAGTCATATCTTTTTAGCCCTTTCATTATACGTCCGACACTCATGCGTGTTTCGAAACGAACTCTCTTTTCTCTCAACCTCTCTCTTTGATCCATGTGACGTTATATGCGCTTATATTACATTCACACAGCCTAAAGAATTTTCAACTGATGATCATCAAGTTTAGCTCCTCTAACACCTCAGTGATCCCTATTTATTGTTATTGTTATTAGTTAAACACTATTATTCTCAACTAATTTAGTTATACACTATGGGATCTACTCGCTCAATATCTAAACATATATCTAGATAAATAGTGAATACGAACACTGGTGAAGCATAATTTTGTCTCTCATTAGTAACAGATGGTGTACACTAATATCATATGAACATAAACTGATAGGTTAAACATGTTTTAATTGTTTATGTTTAAATGTGTTTATCCCATAGGTATATGAAGATTCGTTAAAAAGATATATATATTTCTTTGGCAGATTTAGATTTTGAAATAGATTTTGCCAATAGATTTTCAGTTCGACAAAGAAAATCGGTACAGTATTTTCAATCCTATAATACATTTAAAAGGTCTATATCGAATTCCTCTCATTCTAATATATGGTAAAGTAGGTAAACATTAGTATTTTAATTTAAAATCTGAGTATTTATTTTAAGTTCTCCTCTACGTCTCAAATAAAAGCAAGGAAATTCCCAATTTTTTACACTTTTATTGTCATTAATTAAGGGTATGACTACATATCAACCAAACCATTTCATTATCACATCACTACAGTATAAATTTCTATGCATGAGTGGATGAAGTGTGTGAGGTGCGCTGAAGAAAAATTCCTACCAGTAAAATACATAGCCCTGTTGTGCTCGCATACCCTTAATGACAATAAAAGTGTAAACATTTGGGAATTTCCTTGCTTTTGTACATTTAGTGTATATGAATTTTCATCTTAACCCTATTAAGGGCATATGATTTCAGTATACTGGCATTTATCATGGAATGTCACTACTTTTGTAAAGGATATGCCTCTATACAATGGTAATTTTTAAGGTTTTTTGGAATTTTATGGAAAACTAAGGTATATGGTAAACTGAAATTAAAATGCCATCAACTAGACCCTAGAACCTCTATCTCTGCCAAAAATCAGCTGAATCCATCAAATAGTTGATGAGATACATGGTGGCACATACGTACGTACGTACACACGGATAACACCCAATCATGCCTGACCTTTCTGGATCTCTGGGTTGCCTTGACTAATGATGCTGAAATTCTACACACTTATAGAACCTATCAAAATAAAATGTTGTGCAAAGTTTTAACTAATTTTATTTATTGGTTTTTGAGTTATGACTGATAAAAGAAATGAGATTTCTAGCATAGGCCGTTTTTGAAGTCTATTAATAATGTTAATTTTCCTCTTGGCCTTTTGGCTAAGATCAAAGTGTAGTATCTGTTCCGATGGATACTGCACTCCATAGACTGGTATTGTCTTGGCCTTCGGGGCTTGATTTACGCCGGTCTATTGGTCTGTCCTGTGCAGTTCTAGGAGGTCCACCCTCCCAGGCTTCGCTTCCCCTCTTTGGAGAGGAGTAAGTTTATTGCTTACTGCCTGAGGCGCCCCTACCGGGAAATGCCGACGGGGTTGCCCAGGCAATGTTTAAACCCCACTTTTCCGACCCGACTTTGGGTCACATCTTACTTGTGGGAGTAAGATAAAAACGGGCCTTGTGCCTAACTCCGGGAGAGGAGTAAACAGTACCCAATGGACCACTTAACTACGTTATAATTTCATTTCTTGTGATCCTTTCTTGAGCTTGCCGGACTCCAGAACAAGAATGCGTCTAGTTTTGTAGAGTATCCAGCTTAGTGCCTTTTTTCTCCGTTCTACAGCATGTGTTCTAGATGGACTCCTTTTAGCTCCGTGCATTTCTTGAGGCGCAGAACGAAGTTGTCCATGACGTTCTTACAGACTGACTCGGGAATGGCTCTCATCTCCTCCCTGATGGCTTCCTTGAGTTCCGTGATGGTTCTGGGTTTCCTTGTGTACATTCTGTCCTTAAGATATCCCCAAAGGAAATAATCTGGGGGGCTTAGGTCCGGGCTATGGGGTGGCCACTCAAAATTAGTCTTGAGACTGATCACTCGGCCTCCGAAGTTCTCCTTCAGCCAATCTCAGGACAGGTTTGAGGTGTGAGAACTTGCTCCGTCTTGCTGGAACCAGAACTTGCTCATGAGCGACGGGTAGAGGGTCTGGAGCTCATTCTTGAAGGTTTTGAGGACTTCCACATACCGCTCCTTGGTGACTGTCACTGCTGCGCCAGATTCTTCGATGAAGATTGGTCCGATGATGCCTCTGACCGAGATTGCAGCCCACACCGTGCAATTAGGAAAGTGCAGGGGCTTGGTTGCTATTTCATTGGGTCTGGAGGACCACTAGGAGACATTTGTCTTGGAGTTCGCCTTTCCGTCAAGATGGAAGTGGGCTTCATCTGAGGTCCAAAGGAGGTTAAGGAAACCTGGTGTCTCCTCGATTTTATCGAGCATCTTGACTGTCATAGCGCTCCTCTGCTTCTTGTCTGAGGCTGTAAGGGTTGGCAGGGTCTGTATTCTGTATGGGTAAGCCCTGATATTTTCACCAGCACTCTCCTGCAAGTCTCACAGGAGATACCGAGGGACTGACTTCGCTTACGCACAGAGCGTTTCGGACTCTCCTGGAGAGAATCTCTCACACTTTCGACCAGCTCGGCTGTTCGCTTCTTGGGACGTGCCAAGTGGCTTGGACGGTTCTCACTGGCAGCGTTGAAGTTCTCCACAGTCCCATACTTCTCGAAGTGGTCCACCCAGTTCTGAATTCTGCTTTTGGGTGGAGCCTTTTCACATCCGAACTGATGCATGAAACTGTCCTGGGTTTTCTTAAACGAGCCTGTCTTGTAGTAAAATTTATAGCAGTGTATTCTTTGTCCCAGCTCCCACTGAGGTCTTGGTGTACTCACGGTCGTTGATTCTGCCATGTCCTGTAAAATAAGGGCAATCGGTGAATAAATAATGGAGATATCACATAAAATGTACACGGGGCCCTGTATATATATATATATATATATATATATATATATATATGTATGTGTGTGTGTGTGTGTGTGTGTGTGTGTGTGTGTGTGTGTGTGTGTGTGTGTGTGTGTTGGGCGAGGAGTACATATTTGTGTGGTTTTATATATAAGAGAGAAACAGAGAGAGTGGGGGATACTCTGTGTGTATGTAACTGTAGAAATATTTAGACGTGAATATGTAAAAATAAGGTTAGAATGGGAAATCTCCACCTAAGGTTAAAATTGAGTCGAGTATTTTCCATTAGAAGTTGAGTAAGAACTACGTATCCAAACAGTTACGTTAGAGGCAAGAAATCGCTAGTATGGCGTGACGAATAAGCATATTAGATCTTTTTTTTACTGAATCGGAAATGAGAGCGGTCAGGATTTGGGATAGTTGCTTCCTTCCCCATGGATGTTTGGTTGGGGTATTATATGGTTATACATATATACTGTAAAACAAAACCTCAAAAGAGTGTTAGAACCTAAATGGCTTCGTGCTGTTCTTTATTAATAACGACAGGTGTTATTAAAAAATGACATCTACCACGAATATATAAGAGGAGAGGAATTTAATTATTGCTGCGTGTCGTCTACCAACAAGACTCCATGTCTACATGATGAGCTGAAATAGTCCAGATAACCTACAGGGATCAAAAACATCTCACCATAGTGGTACATCATCAGGGCAAGCTTAATACATTTATAATTTTTTATCCACTCCTAGAAACCTTTCTTTACATTTTACACACAAAAGTAATTTATTACAAATTGAATATTCATTCCTATCCCTTACGTGCGTTTCATGGCAAAATTCGGATGAGTGCATGTTTTATTAATTTGTCAAATTTTGTCAATCTTCAGAGTGGTTGCAGTATATATTGTTGAATAGTGTAAAGCATGTCATACTAAAAGCACCAGAGAGGAAATACGGTAAAAATCCAGGTTTATTTCTGATAGAAATTCGCAAAACTGAAGTATATAAAAGCAAAACACTCACTTGTGGAAAAGATGACCACTTCAGAAAAAGAAATTTTTAAAAATTCCACTCTCAATAAGATGTTCACACTCGGGAAAACACACGTATCATATATATATATATATATATATATATATATATATATATATATATATATATATATACAGGGTGGGCCAAAATTAGGGTCCTATCTTTAAATTTGAATAACTTGAATTTGAATAACTTCCACAAAATAAAAGTTAAACTCACCAAACTTTATGTGTGTGTAGACTGACCCTTCCGAGATTTTTTGAAATAAACAAAACAAATTTTAGCCGAAAAACACTTCTTAAAACTTACAAAAACTAAAGTATTGTTTTTTACACTGTTTTGAGTTTTTTAAGCAAAAATAATGTTTTCTAAATGAGAGTACGTTCCTTAGGGCTAATACGGCTCATGCTTGCTTCGGAAGGGGTCCTTTACTTATTCTTAAAAAAAAAAAAAAAATCAATAAATAAAAAAGTTATGAATTTTTAAAAATAGGACCCTTATTTTTGCCCACCCTGTATATATATATATATATATATATATATATATATATATATATATATATATATATATATATATATATATATATATCAAGGAAATAAACTAAACACACATTAAGGCTGTCCGCATTATAAATTATTTCGAACTAGATGGGTCTCATCAGATAATACAATGTTCGGTTAAAAGGTCACAATGTCTAGTCGTGGTTTTCGGTGATGGTAATCGTAAAAAAGGAGTGAGGACATGCGGACAGCCCTAATGTGTGTTTAGTTTATTTCATTTAAATGTATTCCTGCTCGGTTAACAAGTACATTGAGCTCTCGTACTCGGATTCCCATTGAAACCATTCAACTCTGCACTATATATATATATATATATATATATATATATGATTATTTTTATTTACACCGACATGTACAAAATCTGCGACGCTGGCATGTCCATTTTGTACATGTCTGTGTAAATATAAATGATCATATATAAAAGCTCTATTTGATATTGAGCACTTTTTATGAACCCGGTTGAAATTCTTTGGATTACTACCCTGTGGATGTTTTACCTGGATTATTATATATATATATATATATATATATATATATATATATATATATATATAATTATTTATGAATATATATGTATTAGCATATACTATCGGTGCTTTTTTATTTTATAGTCTCTTTAAAAGATTTAGCGCGATGACTGTCAATCAGTAACAGCAGAGCATATATAAGTCAGGTTCATTTTATATTCCAATAACCATGTTTTTTTAATTTTAATATATATATATATATATATATATATATATATATATATATATATATATATATATATATATGATTATTTTTATTTACACCGACATGTACAAAATCTGCGACGCTGGCATGTCCATTTTGTACATGTCTGTGTAAATATAAATGATCATATATAAAAGCTCTATTTGATATTGAGCACTTTTTATGAACCCGGTTGAAATTCTTTGGATTACTACCCTGTGGATGTTTTACCTGGATTATTATATATATATATATATATATATATATATATATATAATTATTTATGAATATATATGTATTAGCATATACTATCGGTGCTTTTTTTATTTTATAGTCTCTTTAAAAGATTTAGCGCGATGACTGTCAATCAGTAACAGCAGAGCATATATAAGTCAGGTTCATTTTATATTCCAATAACCATGTTTTTTTAATTTTAATATATATATATATATATATATATATATATATATATATATATATATATATATATATATATATATATATAGTAAGCTATGAAAATATATTTATGGCAATTAAGCTACATAGAAGATCCCGCGTTTCATCTCCGTGGAGCGATATTCAGGGGATATATATATATATATATATATATATATATATATATATATATATATATATATACATACATATATATATATATATATATATACATATATATATATATATATATATACATATATATATATATATATATATATATATACATATATATATATATATATACATATATATATATATACATATATATATATATACATATATATATATATATATATATATATACATATATATATATATATATATATATATACATATATATATATATATATATATATATATATATATATATATATATATATAAGAATAATATTTTGGAGGCGATAACAATGCGTTGTTAAAGTGACACATATACGACACGTGGAATCGTAAAAACAAAGTGACAATATTGAAAAGTCAATAATTTTCAAAAAAAAATTTTATTTACCAGTGTATCGTTGACCTAACACAAGGTCATATATATATATATATATATATATATATATATATATATATATATATATATATATATATATATATATATATATATATAGTAAGCTATGAAAATATATTTATGGCAATTAAGCTACATAGAAGATCCCGCGTTTCATCTCCGTGGAGGGATATTCAGGGGATATATATATATATATATATATATATATATATATATATATATATATATATATATATATATATATATATATACATACATACATATATATTATATATACATATATATATATATATATATATATATATATATATATACATATATATATATATATACATATATATATATATACATATATATATATATACATATATATATATATATATATATATATACATATATATATATATATATATACATATATATATATATATATATATATATATATATATAAGAATAATATTTTGGAGGCGATAACAATGCGTTGTTAAAGTGACACATATACGACACGTGGAATCGTAAAAACAAAGTGACAATATTGAAAAGTCAATAATTTTCAAAAAAATTTTTTATTTACCAGTGTATCATTGACCTTGTGTTAGGTCAACGATACACTGGTAAATAAAATTTTTTTTTGAAAATTATTGACTTTTCAATATTGTCACTTTGTTTTTACGATTCCACGTGTCGTATATGTGTACCTTTAACAACGCATTGTTATCGCCTCCAAAATATTATTCTTACACTATACACAATGCTCCAAGCAAACTACAACATTTTTCTCATATATATTTATACATATATATATATATATATATATATATATATATATATATATATATATATATATATATATATAATAAAATATGAAACTAAAAGTATACTTTTAGTAGATAGAACCTATAGTGAAATGGTTTAAGCTCAATATACGAGATAGAGCAATTATAAAGATAGATGAAAGAAGAGTGATAAACATGTACGAAATACAGATTTATTCCAACTTCGATTGTTCAATGCAATGTATATTCGGTAATAAAATTATGTTTATTATTCTTTCCTTAAGCCAAGGCTTTTCAAAGATCAAAATCTTATCATCAGAGGAACTAAATAGATAGATAAGTTGGTAGTGGAAAAGCCAAAATTCAAAATTTGAAAAAATATTCAATAATGGAGAGTGAAAAAAAGTTCGTGTAAAAAAGATATAGGGTCTGTCCAGTTGGTAATTGTCCGTTGATGAGGTGTCCAATGAAAGGAGATGTACAGATGGAAAAGAAGGGTTTTTGTGAAGGCAGCATGGAAAAGAGTTCAAGAATGAAGTAACTCCAATAGTGAGATGTTGAGTTCAAATCGTAGGTGGAGCGCACTAATTCGGAATTAATTTTGAGAATTCAGGCCATTTTAAAAATACTTCCGAATTATAACGGCAAGTAGTTTATAACTTGAAAAAGCGTCTGTAAAGTTGAAATGTACATGAGAGCGTGATGGCGTTCTACACATATGAGAGATTTAAAAGTTTGCCTGTTTAAACCGTTAAGAAATTGATGACGTTAAAGAAAGTGCATACAATTCAAACACATAACTACCTAATGACTAAGAATTTGGTAATATTAATTATTATGCTAGACACTTTAAAATGTTGCGACTAGTTTCATAATTGACATTATTAATTGTGGGATGTTTAGTTTTTATGTAGAGGGCTTCGAGTATTTTTATTTTTTTGATATTGGTATCGTGGTGTATTATTTTGATATTGTTAACAAGGATGTTTCTATATTGGGAGGCGGTGCAATTATGTTTTTTTTTGGTGTTGGCATATAGAGCTAGTGTCGGAGAGATGTAGGGTGAGTCTTCGGGATAGTGTTGTGGAAGTGAACCCTATGTAAGAATTAGTTTTTTTATTGTTGTCGGAGATACATTCAAGTTATAAACTGCTTGCCGTTATAATTCAAAAATGAGCACAACAGTAAAGTCATAATTTGTAAAGACACTAAAACTAATACCGCCTGAAGATGATTTGACGATTCAAATCGAAAGTACTTGCAAAAAAGAAAAAAGAATGGAACAAGAAACCCATGGATCATATTTACATCAATTTGACCGAAACATTAGATGGACAATTCGGAAAATTGAAAAAATAAAAGAAAGTCGCATCAAACAAAACCACTCCGTGTTATTTAATAATGTTTGCCTAAATGAAAATATGCTGCCTAAATATACACAATATATATATATATATATATGTATATATATATATATATATATATATATATATATATATATATATATATATATATATATATATATATGACATCTGGCATTGATGTAAAGCAACAATCTTCTTAAAGAATAGATTTCTAACGGTTACTGGTAGCGTTGTATAAAATATGTAAACAAAGAAAGTACATATATAGCGCCATAATTTGATCTACCGTAAGTTGCGAGTTTGATAGCGCAGTGGATGAGGTACTTTGATGCTGATAACATTGTGATGTGACTTATATATATAAAGAGAAATGGCACTGCTTTGTCAGTGGCATCTGCAAGCTATTACACTTACTAGTTATACACGCAGGAGATTACATAAAAAATCCACAAAATCCAAATAAAATGTCTCTAAAAGGAAAATAGGAAGGAACAAGGAAGGAGATTAAGACCAGGAATTCATCCCCACAACATTCAGACACTGAAACTGAATTCCCTCAATCTTAAGAGGTTGGGTGGATTGTGGGATGTTTCCGATGAAAGCAAAGCCGGGTTACTGGTTGAGCTTGGGTGATGTTACAAAAGTTGAATTATCTTCAAGATGTTTTTTTCTGATATATATATATATATATATATATATATATATATATATATATATATATATTTGTTATTGTGGATGTAATAATATCAAAATATATTCATGGCAAGTAAGCTACACAGAAATTTCATGTTTCATTCCTGCAGGAAATCAACAGGTTAATGCGTGATTTGCAGTTGCCTTTATCTCTAAGCAGCGTTTACTCTAGTTAACCTATCAGATTCATTGTTTTTATTACTCACTCCCGGCTTATTATTTCCATCAGCAAATGTGCGTCAAGTCTTTTGCGTTTTAGCGCTCCCCATTTTTAAGTGGGTCGAGCATACAAAGGTGATCTTACTGTGACACATTTTGATCTTACATTTTCTGTCCTCTATCTCTATTTTAGATTTATGATTGAGTTACGGTGTTTCTATTTATTTAGTTTGATTTGTTTATTAGTTATCCTAAAGTAAAGTTTATCCTGTATCTATAGTTAGTTGTTATTTCGCTTCTACGATTTAATAATTTTTTAGGGGGAAGGTTAAAATTAAAAATGTTTAGTTTCTCGTTCAAGCATAATCTAAACAGATCGTCTAAACAGATCGTCATGCTCTGGCCCGTCGTAATATTTTCCATTCGCCTATGAGGAACGTCCGCTTTGTTGGAGATCTGAATAATAGTTCGAATATGATGTTTTAAATCTACAATTTCTGTTATTGCATGTGTTTTTGTGATTATAATACTTAGCTTTACATTTTATAGTGGTTTCTCTTATGTTAGTGTTATTTGGGTTTTCATGTGCAAATATTGTGGCTTTGTGAACGATACCTTTCGTTAATCAGTTATTTTGTAAAGGACTAAGTGCGCGAATTTTTCAGTTACAACTTTTCTGTATCATTAACCCTTGTTTTATTTCTATTTGGGCAATTACTATTACTTTTTACATTTATTATTTATATTCATTTTATTATTAATCTTGCTTTTATTTTATTTTATTTTATTATTATTGTTGTTGCAACTTCTATTATCATTTTATGTTTTAAACTTTTCGAACCTGCAATTCGAGTCAATAGGTTTTCAACTTTTTTATTCAAACAAAGTAGGGAGGTCAGTTATCACTAACAGATCAGCAATCGTATTATGCTCGGGCCTGAGACTTATGCGTATGTCAATTTCATTTCAAACTACCAACTCACTCAGGCAGATGCACATCTATACACATTCACACGTTAATCGATTTATACATCATAAACATTTAAGCGCAAAATATCCTCTCACAGCTTTCAAACTTCGATATACACGCAGATCTGATCCTCGCACGGACAAAGTTTACCACAAAAACTTATATACACATATACATAGAAGTATTGTTACTCCCACACAAAAGTACACTCAGTTGCATCTATGTTTTACCTACATGTATAAATTCACTAATATCCAGTAAAAAGCACAAATAATTAGTAATATTCATCGAGAAATAATAATCTAATAAACAATATGAAAACAGCTATAGTTATTATAATATAACTAATTTTAAAAATATATGTAAAATACACATAGTCGAAGATTATATACACCCATGCATACATAAATACATTCACATACACGCCTACGTATGAACGCCTAAATCTATTTATACACACATATACTTACCGGGAAACAGACCAACGACATATATCAGTCGAGCATACGTCCTCGACAATCAGTCTGACAATGACTTTGTTGCTGTCATGCTGAGGTTTTGTTCTGTTCAGTCCTAGGAGATCCATCATTCCATAGTTCATCTTCTATTTGTACGAAGGCATTAATTTATTGCAAATCGTCTGAAATGACGACGGGGCTGCTCACGCATTTATTGTAGGCCAAGAATGCACTTCTAGTGCACGGGCTTTTTAAAACCTCACCTGGCCTGTATCTAACCTCCTGGACAAGAGGTAAATAAAATACACCCACAGAAAGTCATATAGATATATAGATATGTAATTACTTCCACAATCAGGACAACGCCGCAACGGGTCTCTCTCTCTCTCTCTATATATATATATATATATATATATATATATATTATTTTTTCTCAATCTTCCCCTCTCTCTCTCTCTCTCTCTCTCTCTCGTTCTCTCTACCTCACTCTCTCTCTCTCTCTCTCTCTCTCTACCTCACTCTCTCTCTCTTTCTCTCTCCATCTCTCTCTACCTCACTCTCCTCTCTATCTCTCTCCCTCTCTACCTCACTCTCTTTCTCTCTACCTCACTCTCCTTCTCTCTCCCCCATCTGTCTACCTCATTCTCCTTCTCTCTCTTTCTCTCTACCTCACTCTCCTTCTCTCTCTATCTCTCTTTCTCTCTACCTCACTCGCCTTCTCTATCTCTCTCCCTCTCTACCTCACTCTCCTTCCCTCTCTCCCTACCTCACTCTCCTTCTCTCTCTACCTAACTCTCCTTCTCTCTGTCTCTCCCTCTCTTTCTCTCTACCTCACTCTTCTTCTCTCTCCCCTTCTCTCTCTCTCTCTCTACCTCTTTCTCTCTATCTCTCTCTCTCCCCCACTTTCCTTCTCTCTCTGTTTCTCTCTACCTCACTCTCCTTCTCACTTTATCTACCTATCTATATATATATCTATATATATATATATATATATATCTTTCTCTCCCTCTCTCTCTCTCTTTCTCTCTCTCTCTACCTTACTCCACCTCTCTATCTCTCTCTTTCGCTCACTTCTACTACTATTTTGTAACGTCGTAATAATTAAGTGATTTAAAGTAACGACTATTTAACCTAAAATTGGATGAAGAAAAAATAACAATCGTCTCTCACTGTAAACCTTCTATCTCTCTCGCTCGCTTCTATGCTATGATCTTACATCCGCCTTAACGTCCGCTGCCATAGTATTCTGTACGTGAACCGATCGCTTGATATAATATAAATGTTATAAAGGATATATTAAAGTACAGCAAGCTGTTTACAATCTGAACTGCAGGGAAACCGACAATATTAAAAGAAGAAAAAAAAAACGCGTATCTTTTAATCCAACGTACTCATTTTCCGAGACATTCAGGAGAATGAAGTTCTATAGCAAAAATGTCAAAAATGTCGGAACAGTTCTCTTGGGTTCATTTTGACATTAGATAACGGGAAAGAAAACAAAATCAGCAGAAAAGAAATGACTGATAGCAGAGTTATTTCGCTTTGCTTATTTTACGAACGATTATTAATTTCTATGAATAGAATAAAGACTTGATAACGAGTTTAACGACCGCTTTAATAAAGATAAAAGCAATTTTAATAGAAAAAAAAAAAAAAAAACATGGCTGATAAAATCAGAAAGAATGAAATTAAACAATATTTTTAATCATGGCGGATCGCGAGTTTCATTAGTATTTTTTTAAAATTGTTTTTACTTCTTTTTGTAAATGTTATTTTAACAAAGAACGACAATCGCACGTTTACTAAATTATCTTGCGAATTCCCTGTGCAACGAAGGAAATGATTATTTCTTCAGATTATTGTCCACGCCATTTCTGTTTATTTTTTTACTACGTTTCGGCTGATGTATCATCCGACCTTCTTCAGGTTTATTCTTAATTTACGATTCATGATTGTTCTCGGTTATTTGTCCTTCCCGTCTTTCTCTTCATTCATAATTTGTCTTCTTCTTTCTTTCTGTAAGTACCTACGTCTTGTGTTCTCCCAGTGCCGGTCTGTCGTCCGCATTCGTTGCAACAATGCATCCACTAAACATGTAGTATTGCACGTCGGCGACCATGGTTCTTGCTTGTCTGTGAATACAAAACTACTCGGTCGCCGATGTCGGTTTATAAAAAAGGGACATATAAAAAAAAGAAGAGTGTCCCAGAAAACAACAGAGAGACTGGTCACTTTCCTACGTATTGAAAAGAGAGAGAGACAGAGTGTGTGTGAGATAGATAGATAGATAGATAGATAGATAGATAGATAGATAGATAGATAGATAGATAGATAGATAGATAGACAGATAGATAGATAGATAGTCTCGCTACACCCAGCTACGTTGTGCGTGCCCACCCCCTGTTTCTTTCCTTTCAGCATTCATATTTGTATTATTTTATAAAAAGAACTTTCTGTCCCTAGAAATAGAATTTTATTGTAAGGTAGAAAACTTCTATAATATTCTTCAATAAAAATATTAGTCATCCTCCTTGCTGATCCTTATTTTTAGGTTATTATTTTAAAATGTTTCATATTACTAGTGATCTGTGCTGGACTTAGTAAAAAAAATTTTAAATAAATTATAACGAAGTATATTTTTATATTGCTAATAACATGGTACAAATGATATAACATAAAATGGTACAAATGATATAACATGGTACAAATGATATAACATAAAATGGTACAAATGATATAACATGGTACAAATGATATAACATAAAATGGTACAAATGGTATGACATGGTACAAATGATATAACATAAAATGGTACAAATGGTATAACATGGTACAAATGATATAACATGGTACAAATGATATAACATAAAATGGTACAAATGGTGTAACATGGTACAAATGATATAACATAAAATGGTACAAATGGTATAACATGGTACAAATGATATAACATAAAATGGTACAAATGATATAACATGGTACAAATGATATAACATAAAATGGTACAAATGGTATAACATGGTACAAATGATATAACATAAAATGGTACAAATGATATAACATGGTACAAATGATATAAAATAAAATATTACAAATGATATAACATGGTACAAGTGATATAACATGGTACAAATGATAAAACATGGTACAAATGATATAACATAAAATGGTACAAATGATATAACATGGTACAAATGATATAACATGGTACAAATGATATAACATAAGATGGTACAAATGGTATAACATGGTACAAATGATATAACATGGTACAAATGATATAACATAAAATGGTACAAATGATATAACATGGTACAAATGATATATCATAAAATGGTACAAATGGTATAACATGGTACAAATGATATAACATAAAATGGTACAAATGATATAACATGGTATAAATGATATAACATAAAATGGTACAAATGATATAACATGGTACAAATGATATAACATAAAATGGTACAAATGGTATAACATGGTACAAATGATATAACATAAAATGGTACAAATGGTGTAACATGGTACAAATGATATAACATAAAATGGTACAAATGGTATAACATGGTACAAATGATATAACATAAAATGGTACAAATGGTATAACATGGTACAAATGATATAACATAAAATGGTACAAATGGTATAACATGGTACAAATGATATAACATGGTACAAATGATATAACATAAAATGGTACAAATGGTGTAACATGGTACAAATGATATAACATAAAATGGTACAAATGATATAACATGGTACAAATGATATAACATAAAATGGTACAAATAGTATAACATGGTACAAATGATATAACATAAAATGGTACAAATGATATAACATGGTACAAATGATATAAAATAAAATATTACAAATGATATAACATTGTACAAGTGATATAACATGGTACAAATGATATAACATGGTACAAATGATATAACATAAAATGGTACAAATGATATAACATGGTACAAATGATATAACATAAGATGGTACAAATGGTATAACATGGTACAAATGATATAACATAAAATGGTACAAATGATATAACATGGTATAAATGATATAACATAAAATAGTACAAATGGTATAACATGGTACAAATGATATAACATAAAATAGTACAAATGGTATAACATGGTACAAATGATATAACATAAAATGGTACAAATGGTATAACATGGTACAAATGATATAACATAAAATGGTACAAATGATATAACATGGTACCAATGATATAACATAAAATGGTACAAATGATATAAGATGGTACAAATGATATAACATAAAATCTTACAAATGGTATAACATGGTACAAATGATATAACATAGTACAAATGATATAACATAAAATGGTACAAATGGTGTAACATTGTACAAATGATATAACATAAAATAGTACAAATGGTATAACATGGTACAAATGATATAACATAAAATGGTACAAATGGTATAACATGGTACAAATGCTATAACATAAAATGGTACAAATGGTATAACATGGTACAAATGATATAACATAAAATGGTACAAATGATATAACATGGTACAAATGATATAACATAAAATGGTACAAATGGTATAACATGGTACAAATGATATAACATAAAATGGTACAAATGGTATAACATGGTACAAATGATATAACATAAAATGGTACAAATGATATAACATGGTACCAATGATATAACATAAAATGGTACAAATGATATAAGATGGTACAAATGATATAACATAAAATGGTACAAATGGTATAACATGGTACAAATGATATAACATGGTACAAATGATATAACATAAAATGGTACAAATGGTGTAACATTGTACAAATGATATAACATAAAATAGTACAAATGGTATAACATGGTACAAATGATATAACATAAAATGGTACAAATGGTATAACATGGTACAAATTATATAACATAAAATGGTACAAATGGTATTACATGGTACAAATGATATAACATAAAATGGTACAAATGGTATAACATGGTACAAATGATATAACATAAAATGGTACAAATGGTATAACATGGTACAAATGATATAACATAAAATGGTACAAATGATATAACATGGTACAAATGATATAACATAAAATGGTACAAATGGTGTAACATTGTACAAATGATATAACATAAAATAGTACAAATGGTATAACATGGTACAAATGATATAACATAAAATGGTACAAATGGTATAACATGGTACAAATGATATAACATAAAATGGTACAAATGATATAACATGGTACAAATAGTATAACATAAAATGGTACAAATGGTGTAACATGGTACAAATGATATAACATAAAATCGTACAAATGGTATAACATGGTACAAATGATATAACATAAAATGGTACAAATGGTATAACATGGTACAAATGATATAACATAAAATGGTACAAATGATATAACATGGTACAAATGATATAACATAAAATGGTACAAATGGTATAACATGGTACAAATGATATAACATAAAATGGTACAAATGATATAACATGGTACAAATGATATAAAATAAAATGGTACAAATGATATAACATGGTACAAGTGATATAACATCGTACAAATGATAAAACATGGTACAAATGATATAACATAAAATGGTACAAATGATATAACATGGTACAAATGATATAACATGGTACAAATAATATAACATTAGATGGTACAAATGGTATAACATGGTACCAATGATATAACATGGTACAAATGATATAACATAAAATGGTACAAATGATATAACATGGTATAAATGATATAACATAAAATGATACAAATGGTATAACATGGTACAAATGATATAACATAAAATGGTACAAATCGTATAACATGGTACAAATGATATAACATAAAATGGTACAAATGGTATACCATGGTACAAATGATATAACATAAAATGGTACAAATGGTATAACATGGTACAAATAATATAACATAAAATGGTACAAATGGTATAACATGGTACAAGTGATATTACATAAAATGGTACAAATGGTATAACATGGTACAAATGATATAACATAAAATGGTACAAATGGTATAACATGGTACAAATGATATAACATAAAATGGTACAAATGGTATAACATGGTACAAATGATATAACATAAAATGGTACAAATGATATAACATGGTACAAATGATATAACATAAAATGGTACAAATGGTATAACATGGTACAAATGATATAACATAAAATGGTACAAATGGTATAACATGGTACAAATGATATAACATAAAATGGTACAAATGATATAACATGGTACAAATGATATAACATAAAATGGTACAAATGGTATAACATGGTACAAATGATATAACATAAAATGGTACAAATGATATAACATGGTACAAATAGTATAACATAAAATGGTATAAATGGTGTAACATGGTACAAATGATATAACATAAAATCGTACAAATGGTATAACATGGTACAAATGATATAACATAAAATGGTACAAATGGTATAACATGGTACAAATGATATAACATAAAATGGTACAAATGATATAACATGGTACAAATGATATAACATAAAATGGTACAAATGGTATAACATGGTACAAATGATATAACATAAAATGGTACAAATGATATAACATGGTACAAATGATATAAAATAAAATGGTACAAATGATATAACATGGTACAAGTGATATAACATCGTACAAATGATAAAACATGGTACAAATGATATAACATAAAATGGTACAAATGATATAACATGGTACAAATGATATAACATGGTACAAATAATATAACATTAGATGGTACAAATGGTATAACATGGTACCAATGATATAACATGGTACAAATGATATAACATAAAATGGTACAAATGATATAACATGGTATAAATGATATAACATAAAATGATACAAATGGTATAACATGGTACAAATGATATAACATAAAATGGTACAAATGGTATAACATGGTACAAATGATATAACATAAAATGGTACAAATGGTATAACATGGTACAAATGATATAACATAAAATGGTACAAATGGTATAACATGGTACAAATAATATAACATAAAATGGTACAAATGGTATAACATGGTGCAAGTGATATTACATAAAATGGTACAAATGGTATAACATGGTACAAATGATATAACATAAAATGGTACAAATGGTATAACATGGTACAAATGATATAACATAAAATGGTACAAATGGTATAACATGGTACAAATGATATAACATAAAATGGTACAAATGATATAACATGGTACAAATGATATAACATAAAATGGTACAAATGGTATAACATGGTACAAATGATATAACATAAAATGGTACAAATGATATAACATGGTACAAATGATATAACATAAAATGGTACAAATGGTATAACATGGTACAAATGATATAACATAAAATGGTACAAATGGTATAACATGGTACAAATGATATAACATAAAATGGTACAAATGATAT
>OY744533.1:83533689-83548689 GCA_963556195.1 Sepiola atlantica
CTTATGGATTTCATATTTCCTAGAAACTCTCTCTTTCGAGGGACGCTTGTTCAACCCGCCTGTTCAACTTACTTCTTCCCCATTGCACCATTTGCTGAAAGTCGGAGCTGGGGAAATTAGAAAGATCTTGATCATCATATCTCTTTGAAGTGCTACCATATATACTTGCTTCGTCTGCATAGAAATATCTCAGATTATGATTTGGAAAATAATTTATGAAGATCACGAAGGAGGATGGATCCTTGAGGCACGCTCGCATTGATGCTGTGTGCTTCGAACTTTAGCCCGTCGATCACTACTGTTATAGACCTATCAGCCAGAAAGGAGTTGATGGTTGTAGTGACATTTCCAGATATTCTATTGTGGAGCAATCGTTTATGCCAAACTCTATCGATGGGCTTTGAGATAGCAAGAGCTATCGCCCTAGAAATGAAACTCCCATCAACAGGTTCACTGATCTTGTGCGATATCACGATCAGCACATCAGCTGCAGATCTTGCAGGACGAAATCCATATTGCTTGTCACTGAGAAGATTGTTTCCGCTGAGATGGTTGACAACTTTTAGATTTATTATCAATTTAATCAACTTGCTCATGACGCAGAGCAGACTGATCGGTCTGTATTGGGATGAAGATTGGCCTATCTCTAGTATTTGTAAATACCTGACAGACCAACGAAGTTTTCCGGGGTGATGGAAAGCTATTCTCCTTTGAGCAACGATTGAACAGCTTTGTGAGGATAGGAGCTACTTCAGGTTGTAATTTCTTGAGTACTATGACCGGAATGTTGTCTTGTTGGCATCGAGGTTCTTGATATGTTTGGCGACATTCCGGACAGTTATTTATGATGTCACTTAGAGTTTTGGGGGGATTCTGGAGGTAGGTGGTCCTGATTACAAAGGGTGGAATTTGCTGCAAAGGTCTTTGCGAACACTTTGTCTTCATCAGATGTCGAGGGGATTACCTCTGATCTATAAATGATGGTTGGGATACAGGTCTTACATCTGTTCAGAAAGAGCAAACCAGAGTAGTAGTCGACCGAAGACATTCTGAAATAGAGTTTGTAAACTTGGCGTTTGTAGGTGAAGGCAACTCTAAAGGGGTCGCTTTACGCACTTCTTGATTAGCGTTAAGTTAAACATAGGCCTTTAGTGATTTGAGATCAACATTCGACTACTTGTCCAACTGTTTCATATTCTGTTTTGGAATAAAGTGATGAGATAGTTATCAGGGTACAATTGCTTAAAGTCAGCTAAAATACAAAAACGTTGACAGTTGATTGGTTTGTGTTTCTTTTTTTTAACGAAAGAGCCACCACTTATCAAGGCTAAAACACCCAAGAATAAGGGTTAATGAGATGGATAGATTGACAATTGAAGGATTATTAATACTATGACAGGTCTAAAAATCTTCACATACCACCAACTCAAAATAATAGCCGACCCATAAAACAGTAATTCTTCCTCGTTTGTCAAAACCAAATGGAAGGTGAGAACTAAATTATAAAATAACGGGTGAACGATAGATATGAATCTGCCGGAAGTAAACCCAAAGTTAGCTGGACAAGATATGAAGAGTTAATGGTGTTGGTTCTTCTATTTAAAGACAAATCGATGCTTCTGGGATTATTTAATGAAGAAACAGAATGTCTATTGTAAACGAATTAAATTAAATAAACACGTTTAATTGGAGGAAATTGAGAATTTATACTTTTTCCTAAGATATTAGTTCGTAAATTAATCCGTTTTCTTTTGAACTGGATTAAAGTGATATCATAAGCCGTCGCGTTTAATATTAAAATCAAATTCAGTTGTTTCCAGAATTTTAAAGCACTCAGACGTCATGTATGGTCTTGAGATATGGGGAATGCCAATACTCCTCCTCCTCCTTCTCCTTCTCCTCCCCCTCATATGAAGATAGCCAGATGAAACTCTTTGTTAAGGAATTACCGATTCCGATCACCAAGCGCTTCGGCTCTCTGCGTTTTTGAAAACGCTGTCTTTTAAGTCTTCTTGCACTGCGGAACCTTCTCCTTTTTAACAGTTATCAAGTCGCTTCTTTTTTTCTTTTTTTTGCTTTCTCGACGTCCCACCCACAATGAACTCGTCCACGATTCATCTTTGCCCCGCTTCATTATCTTACAAATAGATGTTATGCAGATTTGGTGTCTTTCATGTTAGTTGCTTGACTGAACTTCAATCTATGCCCCCACCCTGTAAAACATTCACAGCAAAAAACATTTCTCCCTATGTATATCTAAAACTAAACGGAATTTCCATGAGCTAAGTTTATTTCTAAGAACTGCCCGTTTGTGAACCACAATACCTCAGAGTTGCTTCCCAGCTGACTACAAAATGGTTGTTTTCAAGTCCAATGTTAACAAATTTTTATTCGGCCGTCTTCATAAATAAGCAAATCCTGCAGAGTTTAAAGCATCGGTACCAATCCTCACGGTGTTGTCTTACCGTCCAGCTGACTAACTCATTAACCCTTGAGTAGCCTTTAGGCCTTGATAAGCGGTGAAGAGAATGAAAGCAGAGAAAGAAAAATCAAAAGAAGAAAGAAAGAAAGAAAAGAAAATATGAATGAGAAAAGCGTCATAACAATAAAGAAAAATGGATCTAAAAAAAGAAAGGGCGAATGGAAAAGAAAAAGAATTGGATATAATAAAAAGAGAGAAAGAAGAAAAGGAAATGAGAAGCGAAAGAAAAAGAAAAAAGGGAGAAGAATTTAGAAAAATACGAGAGAAAAATCAAAGGGAAAAAGAAGCAATGCATACAAAAGAAACGGAGAAAAGGAAAAAGATAATAATAGAATGAAGAAAAACGGAAAAGAAAGGGGAAAAAGAAAGAATGAAAATAGAGAAGACAAAGAAAAAGAAAGAAAAAAGAAGCAGAAGAAGTAAAAGAAAAAGAAGAAGAAAGAAAGAAAAAAGAAGCAGAAGAAGAAGAAGTAGAAGAAAAAGAAGAAGAAAGAAAAAAGATAGGAGAGAAAGGTAAGGTGATAAACAGATCAAAAGGGCCGAAGAAGAAAACCAAAGATAAAAGGAAATTAGAAGAAAAGCAAACAAGAAAAGAGAGAAGAAGAAGAAGAAGAAGAAGAAGAAGAAGAAGAAGAAGAAAACGAAGACGAAGAAGAAGAAAGGGAAGAAGGAGAAAGAGAAGAAGAAGGAGAAAGAGAAGAAGAAAAAGAAGAAGAAGAAGAAGAAGAAGAAGGAGAAAGAAAAGAAAAAGAAACAGAAGAAGAAGAAGAAGAAGAAGAAAGAATATTAAAATAAAGTAAAAAAATAAATAAAAGAATACTAAAAGAAACTAAAAAAATAAATGAAAGAATATTAAAAGAAAGTAAAAAAATAAATGAAAGTAAAAAAATAAATGAAAGAATATTAAATAAAAAGAAAAAATAAATGAAAGTAAAAAAAATAAATGAAAGAATATTATAAGAAAGTAAAAAAATAAATGAAACTAAAAAATAAATGAAAGAATATTAAAACAAAGTAAAAAAATAAATGAAAGAATATTAAAACAAAGTAAAAAAATAAATGAAAGAATATTAAAAGACAGTAAAAAATAAATGAAAGAATATTAAAGGAAAGTAAACAAATAAATGAAACTAAAAAATAAATGAAAGAATATTAGAAGAAAGTAAAAAAATAAATGAAAGAGTATTAAAAGAAAGTAAAAAAAATAAATGAAAGAATATTAAAGGAAAGTAAAAAAATAAATGAAACTAAAAAATAAATGAAAGAATATTAAAAGAAAGTAAAAAAATAAATGAAAGAATATTAAAAGAAAGTAAAAAAATAAATGAAACTACAAATAAATGAAAGAATATTTAAAAAAAGTAAAAAAATAAATGAAAGTAAAAAAATAAATGGAAGAATATTAGAAGAAAGTAAAAACATAAATGAAACTAAAAAAATAAATGAAAGTGAAAAAAGTACGAAAATAAAAAAAGGAAAAAAGATAAAGAATTAAAGAAAAGAAAAAAGAAAAAAGGGGGAAAAAGCAGGAAAGAAAACGAATGAAGACAGGAAGGAAGAAGGAAATAAAGATAGACTATTTCGGGGTTCCGATTCAATTATCGCCCATAGCCCGCCCAAGTATAGATCATTAAAACGGAAAACGATTTTTTCACTTAAGCACGCAAAATAAATTAGGTAAACAACCTCAAGGAGGATGTGCACTGGCTTAATAAAAGGGAATGGAGGCAGAGTGAAAAGGAAAGAGGAAAAAGGAGGGTGATACACTTTCTTGATAAATTTAAATTAGTATTCTCACATCTTTCTATCTAAATCTATTTACACACTCACACTTTTCTTTTGTTTCATTTGCTGGGGACGGAGCATTCTTCCAAATGCCATACGATCACCCGCTATTTACAGACTCCAACCGAGAGCTCTTTTCAGGATTCTGGCTGTTCCCTTGAGTGCAGTTGTTTGGATTTCTCTTGCACTTGGTTCACCAGGTATACTTTCTAAATACTTTTTCAAGTTCTTTTTCATGAGTCCAGTGGCTTCTATGATAACCGGAATGATGGAGATCTCTTTGAGGTTCCAGTTTCTTTTCATATCATACATTAGACCCTGATATTTTGTTGTTTTTCCCCTTTCAGCTCTGTTTAGGCCCCCATCATTAGGGACACTGACCTCAACCAAAGTTCTCTCTCTCTCTCTCTCTCTCTCTCTCTCTCTCTCTCTCTCTCTCTCTCTCTCTCTCTTGTTCCATATGACAATGTCAGCTTTGACAGCTGCGTTTTCCAGATAGGTAGCTGTGGGGATTTCATGGTCATAATGGCTGGTTTATGTCTCATTCCCCACAGTTCTCTCAGGTAGATGTTCCCAGGGCCTGCAGCTACATCTGATATTCAGTTTCTTACAGATGGTTCAGTGGAAGTACCTGCACACTCCATTTGTGCGTGTGTAATAATAGAAAAGCAATTATTTTATATATTTCAGATCGATTCTGATTAAAATTTCCAAAGCAAAATGAAGCTCAATATTCTATATTTAAACTTTTAAATAGTCATTTTAAAAAATTGCGATCGATCTATAAATAAATACAATTACACATCATAGTTATGTCATATGGTGATTTATTTTGCTTTGATCACAGTATGATATAACTAATTATATATATATATATATATATATATATATATATATATATATATGATATGATATGATATGATGTGTATGTGAGATTAAAAAAACAACGAACGCTGCAATCACCGATAAAAATAATTACATAAAAATACATTTAATATTTAGGTGATAAAAATCGTACATATTTTTGGACAGGGCGTCTTTGTCCGATGGTAAAACGCTGGACTATAGACATCAATATCGAAGGTTCGATCCTTGTCTAAGTTAGCCATGCTGATGACGGCTGTGAGTCAGAAACACGTGTTCATCGATTACTTATATGTACGTAAAAAATAAACAAAAATATATATATTAACGAAAAATACGTCCTATAAAGTTAACGGCAACTAATAATTAAATTTTCTGCATCTTAATCACTTAGGAAGTGAGACAATCGAAATAATAGTAAGCAAAAAAACAACGAACACTGCAATCACCAATAAAAAATAATTACAAATATATATAGAGAGAGAGAGATATATATATATATACGCATGTGTTTCATGCCCAACCTGCTATTATCAATATGGGAAGAGACAATCCCCGCCGGTCACACTGTTTGAACACAAATACGAAAGTCATATTTTAACTCAGTACTCGGAGCGCGTACTGATGTGCCCACCAAGCATTGTCTTTAAATGGGAGAGTAAATTAACGTCTTAATGGCAAAATCAACGGCCAGAGTTTTTTATGCTTAAAGTTCTTTATATGTTCAGATATTTATTCGTAGTGTTTGGGTGCATGAAACGGAGAATGGGTGGGGGGAGGGGAAGGGAAAGGGAGGTAGGGAAATTATTGTGTCTTTATTTTGTTTTGGATTTTGCAAAACATGATTGAGTTTTGCAAAGAGAAAAAGAAACAATAAAACATCAATGTTTGGTGCATTTGGCGTCAGAAAGCCGATATCTTTAGACAACCTCATCTGGTAGAACCATATATATATATATATATATATATATATATATATATATATATATATAGTATGAAAATATGTGTATTGCTTGCAAATAAGTTACACATAAATGAATAAAATATTTACAAAATATTTGAATGCATTTTAAATTTGTATTTTTTTAAGTAGTAAGGAGACCAATAAATGAAGACGTTTTTTTTAATAAAATATTATTTAAAATTCAAATTTTCAATTCATAAAAGAATCTTCATCGGGAGGATACAGACAATATTTTTTGTTTCTTTTTCTTTAAGCGACATGTTGTCACTTAGTCTTGAACTTCTCTTCTTATTGAAGTCTAATGTGTAATAATAATTTTTATAAACCACTTTGATTACTATAACCGACTTTGATTACAATAATCGATTTTGATTACTATAACCAATTTTGATTACTATAACCAACTTTCATTACAATAACCGACTTTGATTACAATAACCGATTTTGATTACAATAACCGATTTTGATAACGATAACCAACTTTGATTACAATAACCGACTTTGATTACTATAACCAATTTTGATTACAATAACCAACTTTCATTACAATAACCGACTTTGATTGCAATAACCGATTTTGATTACAATAACCGATTTTGATTACAATAACCGATTTTGATTACAAAAACCGATTTTGATTACAATAACCGACTTAGATTACTATAACCGACTTTGATTACTATAACCGATTTTGATAATTATAACCAAGTTTGATTTGATGAAATCCACAATTTGTTTGCATTTGTTTGCTTAGTAGTTCTAAGTAATTCTTTCGCGATAATTGCTGAGAACATTCCAAATTCTTCCATTTATCAACATATTCTAAGAAGCGAGTCCATGTTTTCACTGAAAATGATGAATTTTTCTGCTTTTTCGAAGGAAAAATACACATAAAACAATTGTTTTGGCCAATGTTTACATACATAGTATCTTCTTCGCTGGAGGTCGCCATCTTGTTTGTTTATTTTGTAAATGCGATTCTGATGATTTCATTGGCTAATCTCATTTCAGAGCTAGGCTTTTTTTTTACAATCAAAATATAAATAATTAATTAATGTTACAGAACTACACCTGTGAAAATTGACTCTAAACCTTTTGTGATTTTTATCTAAATCACCATGAATTTATAATTGAGTGGCCTTTTATAGTCGACAAAAGTAAACGTTTTCGGGGTTGACAAGCCTGCCTTGGGTTCCCCGCGCGCTCTCTTCAGAAACGAAACAGACGAAAGAGTGAAGTTCAATTTCCGAGTTAACCACACCTGATTACTATGCAACAAACCTTGGGCTAAGAAATGAATAACAATGGCTGCCTAACATATAAACAAGTGACTAAATAAATAAATAAAAAATAAGCAAACAATGAAATAAAATAGATAATAATAAAAAGAGGGTGATCGATGTGAGATTGGTGGATAATTTTTTTTTTAATAAGAATAAAAATAATCACTGCTTCAGTCTCTCTCCCTCTCCTTCCCATATGGTGCCAGTCACACTACCCATCCTCTTCGCCGTGTCTTCTTATTCGGTGGTGTCTGCACACACGTAGCACGGGGGAAACGCGGGAATGAAGAAACAAATTTGTCTGCTTTATTTGGCAGAGTTTGGTGTTTGTGTAAAATAATGATGCAGACATGTTGAGTAATAACGCATAAGACGTCACAGGGAGGCTAAGGGCATGACCCCGCAATAATGAAGAAAAGCCGAAGACTAGATAGATTGTCAATTAGGTTAAAAGTACAACGGAAATGAATCGTGACCTTTGAACGAGCCCAGGTGTGTCAGGTCGACGAGTTCATTTCGGAGTATGATATTATAAAGAAAAAAAACGACTTGTTAACCTTTAAAAGAGTCAGATGCACGAGGCAAGAAGAGGAATGCACCCGGAGTGCAAAGTCAGAAATTTAAACAACAGTTTTAAACGAAGGAAGAATGAGCGCTTACGTAGCAGAGATCGAGTTGGTAGGATATAAAGAAAAACTTGTTGTTGGTCAGCCCCGAAGAGAGGTGCCCCCACCACGGCCGAACTGCCGTAAACAACTGGCGTGGGGATCACAAGCCTTCCCTTAATTCCGGGAGCAGACTGCTACAGAACGTATTGTCGTGTTTCCCTCTAGGTTGCAAGGTAAATCACTCTGCCTGGTTTTCGTGAAAATAACCTACGTTGGATATTTATGTTCAGTGGATGGCTATTGAATAGATATTCATCGATGGGAAAGTCCACATCGGAAAAAGGGGTTAAAGGTAGCCTGTATTATGACTATTTTGGATCCGTACGATTTACTTCACACGAGACGACCCCCCTCCCCTCTCGTTTAACAACATCGTTAATTAGTTTAAACCACCCAACATTAAACCTTCTACCCTGTCGTCCTTCTGGTAAATAGTTTGGCTGGTCAGGATAGACTATTCCAGCCAGAGCTTGATATCGAGGACTAGAAAGCGGTATTGCAAGGCATGGCTGCGGAGAATGGGGTCTTCATAGAAGTCCTTACCTCTAGGCAGAAGAAGAAGAAGAAGAAGAAGAAGAAGAAGAAGAAGAAGAAGAAGAAGAAGAAGAAGAAGAAGAAGAAGAAGAAGAAGAAGAAGAAACAAAAAAGAAGAAACAAAGAAGAAGAAGAAATAAAAAAGAAGAAACAAAGAAAAAACAAAAAACAAAAATCAAAAAGTAACAACGAAAAAGAAACAAAGAAGAAACAAAGAAAAAGAAAATGAAGGAACAAAAAACAAAAAAGAAACAAAGAAAAAGAAGAAACGATGACGACGACGACGACGACGACGACGACGACGATGATGATGATTTTACTCTTTCTTTTTGCAAAATTGGTGTGGCTGTTGTTTGATAGGAATAAAGGCAACATAAGTTTTCAGAAGAAAAGGGTGACGGGAAGTCAGTTCGATTGTCAGGGTCAGGATATTGGTCTGGAAAAGACATGCGGTCAACCGGTCGGGCCATAGTCTTTGACCGGCTTCAATTCGACTCCGTCTGACGCGATAAAGCTGTAGCCTGCCCTTCTGCCAATATCGGTGGCGCCCAAAACGCGCGAACCCACTCACAGATTTTCCTTTGAACTTAGCGACGGCGCCATCTTTGTTTTGAGTGGTTGGGTCGAAAATAAGGAAACGAACGACGACCTCGTTCGATATTCAGTTCACTTTTGACAAGCCGATAAAAATGGACGATAGATGCGTTTATATTGTTGAAGATTCTTCGTTTCATTTTCTTCCATTTTGTTATTTCGTCTCTTACATTCTCTGTTTTTCTTTCTTTCCTCTTCTATGCCTTTATTTATTTCCTTTCTTTTCTTTCTTTCTTCTTCTATTCCTTTATTTATTTCCTTTCTTTTCATTTTTTCATTCTTGGAATTTTTTTTTGGGGGGGGGGGGGGATTTTTATTCACCCAAGCAAGGCACATTGTCACGGAGACGTAAGGGGCTACTGTGTTTACCACTAGATTTATAGGGGCCATCCTAAATGGAAACTTGGGCAAATACATGTTTGTTCACATTGCATTTAAATGTCTGCGTATTGGTACAGTTGGGGAAACATGGAGCAGAGAGGGGATTCCAAGGACAAGCGGTCCGAGGAAAGAAGCTATTAGAGTATAAATTTTACAGGGCATCTGGGGACCTCTACAGTGAAGGGGTGTGATTTTGCTGCTAGGTGGGTTTTCTAGGGATGTTTTACTTTCTTTCATTTTATACCTGCATTTCTTATCTTTTTTGTTACAGAATTTTATAGACGGGGATTCATAATTTGGATTATTTTATGATTTGGATGATTTTATAATTTGGATTATTGTTCTGGATGTTATTCTTACAACGTTTCAGCCGATGTAACCTCTGACCATCTTCAGGTGCGTCTTGTCAAACTCGGGAATCTGTACGGAATTTAAAACGAAACATTTTTATTTTATGGGGATAGTTTGTTTTCATTCCATCAGCCGTTGTGTTGCTGAATATTATCCAAGATGAGAACAGTAGTCCGAATAATCCAAATAATACAAATTATCAATCCTCATCTAAAAAATTCGGAAACACAAATTAAAATTACATTTTTACCCCCTATCTTTTTCCTTTCTTCCTTTTTCATTTCTTTCTGTTTATTTTCCCTCCTCTCCTATTTGGTTATTTTCATGTTTTGCTTCTCTATTTACTTCAATATCTTTCATTTCCGTTCTTTCCACTGATTCTCTGGTTATTTTTGCAATTTTATTCTTCTCCATTTCTCTATCCTCGTTCGTTATTTCTTTCTTTCGTTCTCTTTCTTTTGTTTCCCATCTTTCACTTCTCTGGCGTCATTCTCTTTCTTTTCCATTATTCTTTCATTTGCTTCTCTCCCTCCCCCCCTCTCTCTCTCTCTATCTCCTTTATATATATATATATATATATATATATATATATATATATATATATATATATATATAAAGTTAATACAACAAAAGATATAAAAGAATAAAATAAGATGCGACTCAATTTTTATTATTTGCATGCTAATAAAATTTGAGTCGCACCTTATTTTATTCTTTTATATCTTTTGTTGTATTAACTTTATATATATATATATATATATATATATATATATATATATATATATATATATATATATATATATATATATTCTTGGTCTGATGAGGTGGACTTTCTGGGAAAAGTGCAACCGAAACATGTATGCACATATGTAACCAATAATGTTTGTATAAATAAAAATGTATACTTATAAACAGCTCTACTTGTTATTGAGCACTTTTTATAAACACTTGAGTTTCTACGGATTTACATTTACAGAAACTAATACAATACATGTACTATATATATATATATATATATATATATATATAGGGAGAGCGATATATATATATATATATATATATATATATATACCGCTTTCCTTATTTCTCTATCTCTCTCACCCTCTCTCTCTCTCTCTCTCTCTCTATATATATATATATATATATATATATATATATATACCCCTCTCTGTCTTCTCGCTCTTTCCTATTTTTTGTAATTCGTTACTTTTTATTACACTTTAGGCTTTAACTTTTCTATTCAACCTTGAAAATGACCCAGATGGGTTGAAAGCTCGACTCCGGAAGCAACGCAGACTATACACTAACTTGAAATATGTATTAAAAATTGAAATGACAGACCGCATCCGTTGTTTCTTAATATAGCACGCAAACATACACATATACATGTATCTACACACGCATAAACACGTACATATTATATATATATATATATATATATATATATATATATATATATATATTAGGTTAGTGTTAATTTGACTTCTAATTTCAAATTCTTGTAAATTAGCATAAACGAAACTTTATTACTGAAAATAAAAATGATTAAAATCAGAAAAATTTTGCCAGGAAAAAATATCATGTAATTCAGTTGCATGGAATTCTAATGTCTGGGACTCGACAAACATTTGAACGGCATTCTTGACGGCATCTTTTATTTCGCAATAAGTGATCAACATGCTTGAAGAGGTGGTAATCGGTGGGTGAAATATCCGTTGAATATGGTGAGTGATGCAGAATTTTAAAGCTCAATATGTGAAGCTCACCCAAATTGATATGTGAGATGTGTTGTAACCATCACCTTCTTTTGGGGCTTCTGGAGCGTAGGGAAATGCTCCTGAGCAAATTATGGAATTGGTCGTCGCTGATTATTAGAAAAGAACTTATTTTTCTGTCACACGTTACAACACTATGCGTAATATCAAAATAATGATTTCTTTGATGTTCGTTAAGTTCGTCCGGCATACATTCACCGAGCTTATTTTATTCTCCCAGCTGCTTAAGAGAGTAAGGGTAAGGGTAAGGATTACGTGTTAGGGGTTGGGGGTTAGAGGTTAGGGGTAGGGTTAGGGTTAGGGTTAGTGTTAGGGTCACGAGTTAGGGTTACGGGTTAGGGTTAGGGTTAGGGGTTAGGGTTAGGGTTACGGGTTAGGGTTAGGGGTTAGGGTTAGGGTTACGGGTAAAGGTTAGGGTTAAGGGTACGGGTAAGATTTAGGGGTAAGGGTTAGGGTTAGGGGTTAGGGTTAGGAGCTAGGGTTAGGTGTCCGGGTTAGGGTTAGGGTTAGGGTTTGGGTTAGGGGTTAGGGTTAGGGTTTGGGTTAGGGGTTAGGGTTAGGGTTTGGGTTAGGGTTAGGGTTAGGGTTAGGGTTTGGGTTAGGGGTTAGGGTTAGGGTTAGGGTTAGGGTTAGGGTTGGGGTTAGGGTAAGGGTTATGGTAAGGGTTAGGGGTTAGGGTTAGGGGGTTAGAGTTAGGGTTAGGGTGAGGGTTAGGGTTATGGCTAGGGCTTCTTTTATTCTGTCAGCTGCTTGAGAGGGTTAAGGTTAGAGTTAGGGTTACTGGTTAGGGTTAGGGTTAGGGTTAGGGCTTCTTTTATTCTCTCAGCTGCTTGAGAGGGTTAGGGTTAGGGTAAGGGTTATGGCCTCTTTTATTCTCTAAGCTGCTTGAGAGGTTAGGGTTAGGGTTAGGGTTAGGGCTTCTTTAATTCTCCCAGCTGCTTGAGAGGGTTAGGGTTAGGGTAAGGGTTATGGCCTCTTTTATTCTCTCAGCTGCTTGAGAGGTTAGGGTTAGGGTTAGGGTTAGGGCTTCTTTAATTCTCCCAGCTGCTTGAGAGGGTTAGGGTTAGGGTAAGGGTTATGGCCTCTTTTATTCTCTAAGCTGCTTGAGAGGGTTAGTGTTAGGGTTAGGGTTAAGGTTAGGGTTAGGGCTTCTTTTATTTTTTCAGCTGCTTGAGAGGGTTAGGGTTAGGGTAAGGGTTAGGGTTAAGGTAAGGGCTTCTTTTATTCTCTCAGCTGCTTGAGAGGGTTAGAGTTAGGGTAAGGGTTGGGGCTTCTTTTATTCTCCCAGCTGCTTGAGAGGGTTAGGGTTAGGGTTACGGGTTAGGGTTAGGGTTAGGGTTAGGGTTAAGGTTAGGGTTAGGGCTTCTTTTATTCTCTCAGCTGCTTGAGAGCGTTAGGGTTAGAGTTACGGGTTAGGGTTAGGGTTAGGGTTAGGGTTAGGGTTCTGAGTTAGGGTTAGGATTACGGGTTGGGGTTAGGGTTAGGGTTCTGAGTTAGGGTTAGGATTACGGGTTTGGGTTTGGGTTTGGGTTTGGGTTTGGGTAAGGGTTAGGGTTACGGGTTACGGGTTAGGGTTACGGTTAGGGTTAGGGTTAGGGTTACAGGTAAGGGTTACGGGTTAGGGTTAGGGTTAGGGTTACGAGTTAAGGTTTGGATTGAGGGTTAGGGTTTGGGTTTGGGTTAGGATAAGTGTAAGGGTTATGGTTAATGTTAGGGTTACGGGTAAGGGTTAGGGTTAGAGGTACGGGTTAGGGTTAGGGTTAGGGGTACGTTTTAGGGTTAGGGGTAAGGGTTAGGGTGAAGGGTTCGGGTTAAGGTTAGGGTAAGGGTTAGGGTTAGGGTTACGGGTTAGGGTTAAGGTTACGGGTTAGGGTTAGGGTTCGGGTAAAGGGTACGGTTTAAGGTTAGAGGTTAGGATTAGGGTTAGGGGTTAGGATTAGGATTAGGGGTTAGGGTTAGGGTTAGAGGTTAGGTTTAGGGGTTAGGGTTAGGGTTTAGGTTACGGGTTAGGGTTAGAGGTACGGTTTACAGTTAGGGGTTAGGGTTAGGGTTAGGGGTTAGGGTTAGGGGTTAGGGTTAAGGTTAGGGGTTAGGGTTCGGGTAAAGGGTACGGTTTAAGGTTAGAGGTTAGGATTAGGGTTAGGGGTTAGGATTAGGATTAGGGGTTAGGGTTAGGGTTAGAGGTTAGGTTTAGGGGTTAGGGTTAGGGTTTAGGTTACGGGTTAGGGTTAGAGGTACGGTTTACAGTTAGGGGTTAGGGTTAGGGTTAGGGGTTAGGGTTAGGGGTTAGGGTTAAGGTTAGGGGTTAGGGTTAGGGGTTAGGCTTAGGGTTAGGGGTACGGGTTAGGGTTAGGGTTAGGGGTTAGGGTTATGGGTACGGTTTACGGTTAGAGTTAGGGTTAGGGTTAGGGATTGGGTTAGGGGTTAGGGTTAGGGTTTGGGTTAGGGTTAGGGTTAGGTTTAGGGGTTAGGGTTAGGGTTAGGATAAGGGTTAGGGTTAGGGTTAGGGTAAGGGTTAGGAGTTAGGTTGAAGGGTTAGAGTTAGGGTTAGGGTTTGGGGTACGGGTTATGGTTAGGGTTAGGTTTAGGGGTTACGGTTAGGGGGTTAGGGTTAGGGTTAGGTTTATTGCTATGGCTTCTTTTATTCTCTCAGCTGCTTGAGAGGGTTAGGGTTAGGGTTAGGTTTACTGGTTAGGGTTAGGGTTAGGGTTAGGACTTCTTTTATACTCTCAGCTGCTTGAGAGGGTTAGGGTTAGGGTTAGGGTTAAGGCTTCTTTTATTCTCCCAGCTGCTGGAGAGGGTTAGGGTTAGGGTTAGGGTTAGGGTTAGGGCCTTTTTTATTCTCTCAGCTGCTTGAAAGGTTAGTGTTTTGGTTAATGTTAAGGGTTAGGGCTTCTTTTATTCTCCCAGCTGCTTGAGAGGGTTAGAGTTAGGGTTAAGGTCAGGGCTTCTTTTATTCTCTCAGCTGCTTGAGAGGGTTTGTGTTAGGGTTAGGGTCAGGGCTTCTTTTATTCTCTCAGCTGCTTGAGAGGTAAGGGTTAAGGTTAGGGTTAGGGTTAGGGTTAGGGCTACTTTTATTCTCTCAGCTGCTTGAGAGGGTTAGGGTTAGGGTTAAGGCTTCTTTTATTCTCCCAGCTGCTTGAGAGGGTTAGATTTACGGTTAAGGTTAGGGTTAGGGCCTCTTTTATTCTCTCAGCTGCTTGAGAGGGTTAGGGTTAGGGTTAGGGCTTCTTTTATTCTCACAGCTGCTTGAGAGGGTTAGAGTTAGGGTTGGGGTTAGAGTTAGGGTTAGGGTTAGGGTTAGGGCTTCTTTTATTCT
>OY744533.1:83551189-83553689 GCA_963556195.1 Sepiola atlantica
ACCAACTCAATGAAAAATGGCGTTTGTGCTCATCGTTAAAAAAACGGTGCATTTCTGAAGTGTCTCTTTAGAAAAAGTATATTCATTGAGATTCATTGAGTTTTATTTAATTTATTATTTATACTTTTATTTTTTGTTTTAAATGTTTTTCTTTTATTTTACTTAGTGTTTTGATTGAATCATTTACTTGTAGTTTTGTAGTTTTTATTTTTAAAGGGGTTTCACTTTGTAGATCGTCCATAGATCGCAGGGAGATCTTCGGCGTCTTGAAAAATGAAGAAGAGCGGAGGAGTGAATTCATCGTTTAAGACGGTGTATTACTGAAGTTTCCTTTTGAAGAAGTTACCGGAGTCAATTTATTGGGTGTTATTTTATTCATATTAAAACACAAAACTATAGGTAAAATAAATAATTTATATTAAGTACTTCACTGATCTTCACGTGTATCGACTTTTTTAGATTATTTTTTGAGTCTCCTTAATATTTTAATTAAGGCTCTATATGTTGTAACGCTTAAACTTCTCACTTTAAAATTTTAAATACTTTTTTGATTTTAAAAACAAAGTTTCAATATTTTTTGCTTAACACTCCTCCTTCCTTCCTTTCTTTCCTACTCTACCTGTTGAATTGTCAACTGAATATAGTTCCACTCAACCAAGTGGTGATAAGGCCATCGACCCGATCACCGCACTACGTGATAATTACTACGCTGCAGAGGTATCACGTGACATGAAAATTAGGCGCCAAATTTGTTCTTTCAAAATTGTATCTTCAGTCCGAGAATAAAATTATTGTTGCCCCATTCTATTCTTGTCTTTTCTTCTATGTCTTCGTGACTCATAGTATACCAAAATGTTACGCTCTACCCCTCAAAGCTAAACACTACCACATATTTTTTCTTTATATATCTAGTTCTAATAATTCCCCCCCCCCTCTTAACGTTATTCATCACCCTATTTTTATTGGCTCCCAGCCTCATTCCCCTCATACCCATACGTTCTTTTGTCATGTCTGCTTTACTGTTTCTTCATGTAACTCCCCCATCCTCGCTCCCTACTCTGCCCCTACTTTTATGTTCTTTTCTCCTCTTCATTCTTCTTTCTAGTGTTTCCTTCTACTATCTTTTTTCTTTCTATTATCTTTTTCTTTTCTTTTTTTCTCTCTGTTGTCACTTTCTCATATTCTTCTTCTTTATTTTTTTCATCTGAAAATTTACTTGAATTTTCCCATTTAAGATTTAGTCTGTTGCGGTTGAACCAATCACATTTTTACTCTGCCAAGGTAGAAAATGTAGCGGCAATATCCCTCCTTATTTTTTAGTTTATACCAATTCCTCGACATTAATAGACTTGTATTCCTTCTGGTAAGTCACTTTTTTGCCAATGAAGTTGAACTTCAGACTTTAATTCCCTTTATTTTCTAAACCGGAATGTTTAACTATGCGGACTTTTTGAAGACATTCTGCTAACATTTAGGATTTCCTTGATGTGCTTTTTTGGACATGTTTACATTTTTTCATCTAAGATGACTCTCTTTGCTAAAAAAAACTTTGTATATTTTTATATTTTTTTTCAAATTTGTGCTAACAGTAATACAAAACATACGTGTACATTTTATGTGATATCTCCTTTATTTATTCACCAATTGCCCTTATTTTACACGACATGGCAGAATCAACGACCGTGAGTACACCAAGACCTCAGTGGGAGCTGGGACAAAGAATACACTGTGTTAAATTGTACTACAAGACAGGCTCGTTTAAGAAAACCCAGGGCAGTTTCATGCATCAGTTCGAATGTGAAAAGGCTCCATCCAAAAGCCGAATTCAGAACTGGGTGGACCACTTCGAGAAGTATGGGACCGTGGAGAACCTCAACACTGCCAGTGAGAACCGTCCAAGCCACTCGGGACGTCCCAAGAAGCGGACAGCCGAGCTGGTCGAAAGTGTGAGAGAGTCTCTCCAGGAGAGTCCGAAACGCTTTGTGCATAAGCGAAGTCAGTCCCTCGGTATCTCCCGTGAGACTTGCAGAAGAGTGCTGGTGAACGATATCAGGGCTTACCCATACAGAATACAGACGCTGCAGACCCTTACAGCCTCAGACAAGAAGCAGAGGAGCGCTATGGCAGTCAAGATGCTCGATAAGATCGAGGAGACATCAGGTTTTCTTTAACCTCCTTTGGACCTCAGATGAAGCCCACTTCCATCTTGACGGAAAGGCGAACTCCAAGACAAATGTCTTCTGGGTGTCATCTAGACCCAATGAAGTAGCCACAAAGCCCCTGCACACTCCTAAGTGAACGGTGTCGGCTGCAATCTCGGTTTGAGTGGCCACCCTATAGCCCGGACCTAAGCCCCGCAGATTTTTTCCTTTGGGGTTATCTTAAGGACAGAGTGTACGCAGGGAAACCCAGAACCATCACGGAACTCAAGGAAGACACCGGGAAAGAGATGAGAGCCATTTCCAATTCAGTCTGTAAGAACGTCATGGACAACTCCGTT
>OY744533.1:83558689-83601189 GCA_963556195.1 Sepiola atlantica
TGTAACATTTATTTATGGAATATAGAATAATATTCTCCACAGAGAGTTACAAACAGACACAGCCGTTAAGGAAATATTTTAAATGATTTAAAATAATAACTAGATTTTTGTAGAAGGCCTTTTATAATAACAGTTTATTTTTGATATATGAATAATTTTTTTAAAAACAAATTCTGCGGGATAGGCTTTTTTCGCTTCGTTAAACAACAAAACGATAATAATTCGGCAGTTAATTAAATGAAGGATATTTTCCCAAAATGTAAAATGACGTCCCAGACACTAGATGATTAATTTCTATAAGGAATAGGTTTAATAATAAATATTTTTAGAAACAGTATTTTGAATAAATAGTTTCTATATTAAGATTTTTTCTTGATGGAAGGGAGTTTTCTGCGGGATTGACATTCAACTCGTCGTGTGTTTATTTCGAAGGGTAATAAATCAACAATTGAAATAAGACTCTTTGAACTCGGACGAACATTTGTGTTGACTTTTCTTTGTGAGAAGTTGGATTTAGAATTCCCATACTATCATTGGATTGGAATGGTAACTTGTGAGCGGTATCTTGAATGATTTAGTTCTTTTGTTTTATTGTGGGGGGGGGGGATTTATTCATCATTGTACCGGCTAACGTGAAAGTGTATTATCGCACATTGTTCCGGTTTTGTGGTTTTATTGAATGTATTTGGGACCGACTACTTGCTTGTTGGCTTGGTGGAAGAAATAATGCACAAGCTACTTTTCTAAGACTTTTCTAGGACTTTCTTTTCTTATCGTTGTTCTTCCTTGCTTTTTAAGTTTGACTTTTATTTTTATTTTTTTCCTCTTCTTTTCTTAAGTGACCTCAACTATTACAACGCCACATTGTGTTTTGTCGGCAGTTGAAACCAGTATTCCAGACATTTAATTTCCCTGATGATCTGCCAAGCAAGTAACTGCTTGGTAGTGAAACACGTGTAGGAAAAAACATTTAATTTGAATAAATAGTATTTGTAAGAAAAAATATCTTTAATGGTGATCATTGGTGTCTTGAAAGGAATGCTTTGGTAAGCCTTCATAAAATCACATATATATATATATATATATATATATATATATATATATATATATATATATATATATATATATATATATATATATATAGTATGCTTTTTAAAAGGCTGTGGGCAATGCAAAGTCCCGGGTAGAATGTAAGCTGGAAGGAACAAAAATAATAAATCGAAATCGAAATGGGACTTACTATTTATTTTTTCTTAAAATCTTACATAACAGCAAGTGTGGTGTTAGCTGTTTGTGTGTTGTCCGGATGATTATTAAAAATCATTTATTCAATATTTCGGAAAAAAAGAAACTTTCCTTTGTCAAAAATAATAAACACCAGAGGAAAATTCCGTCCGTGCAGCTTAGATCCTACCCGGGACTTTGCATTGCCCTCAGCCTTTTAAAAGCATACTACTACTATTCCCAGCAATGCTTCAAGCAAACTACCATTCTCTAGTGTATATATATATATATATATATATATATATATATATATATATATATATATATATATATATATATATATATATATAATGGGAGTTTAGTGAATTAGAACAACAAGTCTTTTATGGCGTACGGTCGTTTCCAAAACATTCTGGAAATACTTTATTTCATTCTTTATTTTTTAAAAGGCCAACAAAAGCTACTCCAAAACGTCTCTTCATCAGCGCCTTTAGCATCACATCTTACAGAAATTAAAGGAAAAAATAGCAAGTTATATATATATATATATATATATATATATATATATATATATATATATATATATATATATATATATATATATATATAGATAAAGAAAATAAGATCTCTCACAATCCGGGACTAAACCGAACTGAGAAAACAGATCCTGCACAAACAAATCGCTTACTATCCGGCACTCCAGAAAAACATTCGACTCTGAGTCAGCGTGCCGCTATTCCGAATTCGCAAATGCAAGCCGGTCATAATCTTTTTAAAGTAAAAATCTTTTTCATATAAAATTTTATAATTAAAACTTGCTGAAAGGAAAAGTTTTATATTTTTATTTTAAATATTTTTTTTTTAGAAAAATAAATAATCAAAGTAGTTTTTTTTTATATTGAAATATGAATTATTCTACCAATCAGTGCTGTTGGATGGCAGATATTAAAAATAATCCATTTTTACTTTATATTTAATTTTCATTTGAAAAAAATACCAGCAAATTTTAATTATAACGTTTTACATTAAAAAGATTTTTACTTTTTTTTAATTATGACCGGAGAGACACGTGCAAAAATGGCCGTCTCTTGTACGGACTATTCTTATTAAAAAGCGCTTATCATAAATTATTTAATTAATTTCCGTGTAAACTTTGATTGTGTTTGAAAGATGAAAGTCTAAACTTTATCTCTAAAAGGGAAAAACTGTATATTAACGTGTGAAAAAGAAATTATAATGAAAAATTTTATCACAACAGCTATAAAACCCCAAAAATCAGTGAATTTTGAACCTTGGAGAAATTACTTGTAAAAATCCTTTGAAAGTTGTTGGGAACTATTTCAAAGATAATTAGTACATTTAAGTCTTAAGATACTGAATTTTCTTTTAAATTCCTACGTTTTACTAAAAATTAGCAAAATTATCGCCCCAAAAGTCATAGTTTAGTCATATCCGGCATTCAGTCAATTAGTAAAAAAAAGTCGCTATGAGAATATATGGAGAAAAAAAGTCATAATATTTCTGTTTTTAAGTTTTAACTTTGTATATAAAAATGGTTTTGTAATAGTTTATAGAAGTTGTAAAAATTATTATCCATTAATTTCTTTATACTTTTTAAGGTTATAAATAAATTTAATTAATTTTAGTACCCTTATTTTGTTGTAATAAAAAGGAAATGCTTATTTAATTAAAGTATTTGTGAATGTACGAAATTAAGATTTATTTATTTTTAACTAAAGATTCATATTTAACTTGGTATTATTTTTTTAATTCAGCAATACTCTGAAATTATTGATGACGTCTGTTTACCAATGCTTTTCCATAGAATTTGAAAAAAAAACTTTTTTTAAATGTTTAAATTATTTTTACGTTACAAACTGCGTCAATTTTATCAATTATTTTTACAAGATGATTAAAAACTTTAGTTATTGGATTGATTCTTAACGTGTCGTGACGATAAATTACGTTAATTCTTTTTAAAATAAAGTGTATTATTTTAGTGTGAAAAAGTAATGAAATGTATTCATTAAAAAAAAGTTAAAACAATTATTTATTAATAAATAAATAGAATTCAATTTTGAAAGAAAATGTCATGTTTGATTTCTCTTTATTTATTAATAAATAATTGTTTTTTAACTTTTAAAATATTTATTAATGCAAAAAATGACAATGAATTGTGAAATTAAACGAAATTGTTGAATCTCTGAAAATTAAATTTTATGGGGAGTAGTGTGAGTGAGTGGTGGAGGATCTAATCGCGCCTGTTTATTACTGAACGTAGCTTCCATAGCGCTCCAAGTCAAGGGTTAGTAGAAATTATTCAATTTTTAAAATTATTTTTTCGTCATGTTCCTGAGTCTCAAATTTTTCCATTTTTGGTTTATTTTCAAGATTATGAAAAATATTTTCGCGCTGATGATGACACTTTGATGTATGAAAGAGAAATATAATTATGTCGCATTTTTTATTTTCCAAGAAACTCTAATCATTAAAATCATATGAAATATTTTTTGCAATTATATTATTTGGGGGTGAAAATATTGATTTATTCAATAATAATATCGTTAATTCAAACAATAATTTTTTCTTCGAGTTATAGTGATTTTATTAACACGGTATTTAGGGGCCTTTTTCGTAATATATACGAAATATCTCTTTTTTAAAAAGATAATTGTTAACATCTACAATGCTTTATTTTCATAAAAAACATTAAAAATTCATGCATTTTTAAAAATTAATATATTAAAGTATAACTTTAGTTAATACATTTTTACTAACAGTTTAAAAAAATAATGGTTTCATAAAATTCCGTGATTGTTGATTAATAAATATTGAAAATTTCATTAAAATTGGTTGATTTCCTTAATTGTAGTGAATTTTTAACTGAAGGGAGGGTCAAAATGTTTTTACATTTTGGGGATCGGCCATTGATTTTGCACGTACCTACAGTCTATTGATTGCGGCTTGCTGTTGTGAATTCGGAATAGCGGCATGCTGACTCAGAGTCAAATGTTTTTTTCTGGAGTGCCCACTATCCTAAATAACAAGTAATACAATCTACTATTACTTACAAGTGATAAAAGTGATTCATATATTTTCACATTTATTACCAAAAAAACAACAATGTTTTTATCTCCCTTGACAAAAGTCTTTGAAGAGTAATCTCGCTTTAATCTAATTTTAATGTTTTAAAATAATCTTTCAATTTTAGTTTGACAACCGCGAGCTAAGATTGAAGTAATTTGAATAAATCGCTCGTTAAGTGCCCGATCAGATGATGGTCCGCAAGTTTGATATATTTATGGGACAATTAAATTTGATTTAATCATCTATTTTACAGATTGGCAAGCCTAACTGAATTCATTTACTGAAAGTCAATTAGATATAAAGATATAAAGTATCTGCATTATTGTCTGTCTGTCTGTTGGTCACTTATGATTTTCAAAACTACTTGGCACAACTGCATCAATATAACTATATATTCACTGGTAAACGTGGGTGCGAGAACACAAAGCAATTTACAAAAATAATTGAATTTCAGGGAAACCCACCTATTTTTACCAGCGAGTGATCGCTCGTAATGAGTGGGGTGATAAAAAAAAAAAAATAAATAAATAAATAAAAAATAAAAAATAATAATAATAATAATAATAATAATAATAATAATAATAATAATAATAATAATAATAATAATAATACTACTACTACTACTACTACTACTACAAGAACAGACATGACAGCGTTGGGAAAGAAGTACACCGGGAAATGTGCAAACAACTGAATTTCGAATATGCAAAAAACGGTACAAACACAAACCAGAAACTGTACTAGAAAACGAAAAACACAAAATCATATGGGATATGAATATACAAACAGACAAACCCATAACAGCAAGGAGACCGGATATGATAATAATCAACAAGAAAGAAAAATCCTGCAAAATCGTAGACTTTGCCGTTCCAGCGGACCACAGAGTGAAGATCAAAGAGACGGAAAAAGAAGCAAATATACTGAACTTGCCAGAGAATTGAAAGGAATATGGAACATGAAGAAAGTCAGTATAACACCAATAGGAGCACTAGGAACAGTCCTCAAAAACATGGAGAAAAGACTAGGAGAAATAGGAATCAAAAGGATAACTGAGGCTATACAAAGGCAGTAATGATCAAAACAGCTACAATCCTGAGAAATGTCCTCGAATGCGAAAACCAACCCACATAAGCAATGAATGGAGAACAAACACATGGAAGCACAAGAAAACAGAACCGGGGGAAAATACAACCGCACGAGAGAGGCGCAAGCATAGGCTGACACCACGAAAATTATGGACAGAGGGTCGAGGAGGGAAAGCGCAAACCAGACCTCCACTGGAAGAGCGCGGACAGCTCTGGGACCTTGGGAGGCTTGTTGCCACTCGGGCCCCAGAGGGGACCAATGGCTCTTACCAGCGGGAAATCGGTGGTAGGTGGCTGTTGCGATACCGCAAGGTCATCAGCGGTGATGAACGAAAAGAGGTGGAGCATACTGGAAGTCTGAGGAGACTTGTTGTCACTCAGACTCCAGGGAATACCACAGGTTGTTGGCAGTGGGCGATCACTGACGATGACCAGTGTGATAACTCCTAGTGAGTAAATAATAATAATAATAATAATAATAATAATAATAATAATAATAATAATAATAATAATAGTAATAATAGTAATAATAATGATGATGATAATGATAATAATAATAATAATAATAATAATAATAATAATAGCGCAAACCAGACCTCCACTGGAAGAGCGCGGACAGCTCTGGGACCTTGGGGAGGCTTGTTGCCACTCGGGGCCCCAGAGGGGACCAATGGCCCTTAACAGCGGGAAATCGTTGGTAGGTGGCTGTTGCGATACCGCAAGGTCATCAGCGGTGATGAACGAAAAGAGATGGAGCATACTGGAAGTCTGAGGAGACTTGTTGTCACTCAGACTCCAGGGAATACCACAGGTTGTCGGCAGTGGGCGATCACTGACGATGACCAGTGTGATAACTCCTAGTGAGTAAATAATAATAATAATAATAATAATAATAATAATAATAATAATAATAATAATAAGAAGAAGAAGAAGAAGAAGAAGAAGAAGAAGAAGAAGAAGAAGAAGAAGAAGAAGAAGAAGAAGAAGAAGAATTGGATCAAAGGGAAGACTGAGACTATACAACGGACAGCAATGATGAAAACAGCTGAAATCTTAATGAAAAAACCTCGAATGCGGAAATCAACCTACATAAACTGTGAACGTTAACCAGTCAAATGGCTGTTGCAATAGAAATTTAAAAAAAAAAAAACATAGAAAGAACAACAACACATGAACCTAAGGGAACTAAAACTGTAAAAACTCTCATAAAACAACAAAAGTGATGGCACCAGCTTCAGCTAATACCACATGAAATAGTGGTGAAGGAAAGACCGATGAGAGAGAGCACTAACCAGACCTCCACTGGATGAGTGCGGAGAGTGCTGGGATCTTATAGAGGCTTATTGCTACATAAATCCTAGAGAAGACATATGATCGTTGCCAATCAATAGTAAGCGGCTGTTGCGATAACGCAAAATCATATGCAATGATTATCAAAAGAGGTGTGGAATACTGAACATCTGGGGAGACGTGTTGTCCCTCAGACTCCAAGGAACACTACTGGTTATTGCTAGTGAGCAATCACTGATAATGACTAGCGTGCAAAACTTCTAGGGGGTACCTAATAATAACAATGCTGTGAGAGGTTGCCGGAAAAATGAAGAATGCAGGGAACAGCGAAACTGGAAAATAAAAACTGACAAAAAAAAATGGCGCACGAAAACACGTGCAAATGGCTACGAAAAGGAGACTTGAACAGAGAAGCGGAATCGTTGCTGAAGTTATTTACCTCTCTCCCACGGCGGGAACATGTGACACAAGGTCGGGAAAGTGAGATTTAAAAAGCCAGCGCTCTAAAGAAAGAGAAAACTGGCCCACATTAAATGGTCTGGGCAGCCCCGTCGGCATTCCCTATTAGGGGCGCCTCGTGCGATTAGCAATAAACTAACCCCTTCTGAAAGGGTGAAAAGGTAAAGCCTGGGAGGATGGACCTCCTAGAACTGCACAAGAATATACCTCAGCCCGACAGAGAACAAGTCACCTGTCGATCTGATTTTGGTATGGAATAACCAAACCGGAGGGCAGACGTTCAGAACCATCAAAGGCAAAATAGATAAAACCCAGAAGATCGTTACAAAAAACAAACGGGAAACGGGAAACGCAGAATAAATGAATGTGGCAAACTAGCCTAAAACGGAATACAAAAACAGACACAACTGTGTGGGTAAGCATCCTCTCTCTCTCTCTCTCTCTCTCTCTCTCTCTCTCTCTCTCTCTCTCTCTCCCTCTCTCTCTTTCAGCTCGACGGTTGAGTTTTGATCCCGGCTTGAGGCACGAGTTGGTCTAGCCGCACTGAAGGGCTGTGATCTAGCGAAACAGTCTGTATAGGGGTGACTATATAAGCCCCCTTTCTTGCATACAGCGTTTTCGTAAGGAAATCGCCAACTACCACTAGCTTTAAGGCATAGCTCATTGGGTAAAACTAATTCGAGCTCCCGGCACTTGACAATGTTTACATTGAGATTTCACTTACATTCAGCCAGTCTCGCGTGATAGCGTAGGGGTAGAAGCCCCGATTGTCAACTCGACGATTGAGTTTCAATCCTGGCTTGAGACAATAGCTGGCACTGAAACGAAAAGTCTGTATATATATATGTATGGTTAATGGGAAAGAACCCCAGCACAGTGCTTGATTATTAAGAAAAATCAAGATTAAGAATGTAATATTTGATAACATATATATTACAGAAGATCAGAACGACATCGGTACCGTCGGTTGTTCTGATTTTCTGTATGTAATACATATGTTACTATATTAGAGTTTTTTTGTTTTTTTTTTTATGTGAGATGATATATATAATTATTTCCACAATCAGACAACGCCGCAGCCCACAACCTACGAAAGAAACAAACCGGAAGTCCTAGACTCGAGTTTCCAAAGGAGGGCGAAACTCGAGTCTAGGACTTCCGGTTTGTTTCTTTCATAGGTTGTGGGCTGCGGCGTTGTCTGATTGTGGAAATAATTATATATTACTATATATATATATATTTTTATTATTATTTTACGCGAATAAAACCAGTGAGATTACCTTAAATTTAATTTATCAATTGAACAATTCAAAAACTGTGAAAATAAAAATGTTTACTTTCTTATTCACCTGTAAAAAAAATGTAACATTTTTTTTAAATTTCTCTGCTTGCAACCATATCCTCATTTTCGCAACGACTTCATGAAGAATCGCCTACTACTGCAACCCCTACCAACGGCAACACAATTGTAACTCATTTCATAACCCTACAAAATAGACACTTCTTTGTAAGGATACACTTTTAGATTTATGTAGATACTCTAACCTTTCTTTCAATAGGGAATACACAAATATCACACACACACTGGGTTATATATATATATATATATATATATATATATATATATATATATATATATATATATATATATATATATATATATATAAGATTGTAGCACATTTTCTTTAAGTACATACAATTTAACCACAAACAACTTATTTAATTTATTCGAATATTAGAAAATTGGTGTCTATCTGCAACCAAAACTATGTCACTGTCTCCGCCACACCATATATTTCTGTGTACAGGATTAACCCCCAAACTAATTAGTCAATGTTTATGAATTTTTAACCACAGCTGCTAGGCGTAAAGGTGGGTAGGGTAGGGTAGGCTATATTTAGTATATTTAGTTACGCGCAAAGGGACAATGAGGGGTAGAATCTCTGTGTAAAAATGCAGATACTCCCGAGTTTTGTTAAATGACAATAGATATTAGACATCAATTAATAAATATTCACAAAATTTCACTTTCTTTTGCGGATTTTAAACGATTTTTATAGGGCATAATTGTGACACAACCACCCATTTGAAAATTCAAATATTTCAGATTTGCATTAAATGTGATCCCTAGTCATTAGACACTCATCACCATCACCATCAGGGTTTTTGATCACTCCTGTTGAAGGAACCCCTCCCTGGTTTCTGTCCACCTTATTGGTGACTGGCATGCATTTTATTTTTTTTTATTTTTTTTTTTACCATTAGACACTAATTAAGCAAAATTCCATGAATTTCAATTTCTTCTTAAGACCCTTAAATCTTAAAGCTTAAATTTTAGACATTTTCTAGGATTAAAATCCTGCAACGGATTTTGATCAAAATTGGAATACGGACTCTAGACATAAGGTTTTAGAGCACTATATCTTAATTTTAATATTCGTAAAAGAACATAAAAGTGGTGCAAAACTGTTCTGTTCGGGGATTCATTTTGCCCGTCAGGCGATGAACACATTCTTTTTTTCTTAATAAAAGAGAATGTGTTTATCTCCCTTGACAAATGTCCTTGAAGAGTAATCTCCCTTTATCTTTTTTTAGTTTGACTATCGCAAGCCACGATTGGAATAATTATGAATCTGTGGATAAATTGTTAGTTAAGTGGCCAATAAGATGATGGTCCACAAAGTAGCCATATTTTATGAGATTAATTTGATTAAATCATCCATTTTAAGGATTAACAAGCCTAACTGAGTAAATTTACTGAAAGTCAATTAGAATAAAGATGTTAAGTATCTATTATAAGCTATCATTATTCTGTCTGTCTGTCTGTCTGTCTGTCTAACGTAGCCCTCGTGGGGAGACAAGTAAATAGGAACTCCTGTAAAAACTAATTGGTCAGTAAATAATAACATTTCCTGGTTCCTAAATTATTACCGCGAATTAAACCAAATTTTTTTTATAGGGGGTTCTTGAGATGCTAGATTTAATAACATTACGAATAATATCATTAAGTATTATATTTAAATAAAGCCCCCTCTTCAATTCATGTTCCTATTTACTTGCCTCTCCGCGAGGACAATGTTAGACACAAGGTCAGTTTTTAATGTGGGGAACATTCATGAAACACTGGATTGGAACATAAATTAAAATTGCCTCAGTCTAGAAAGATTTCTTCTTTAGTGACCGAGGACAGAAAAGATGAAGTGTAATATCAGAACATATACTACACTTTGCTCCTAGCCAAAAGGTCAAGGAGGCTTTTAGTTCATGTTAGAGAACGAAACCAGCTACCGGAACAGTAGCAGAAACTCGCTTTGAAATTCATGTTATTTAATAATACTGACTAAACAAGGGAGATAACTTTCTTTTTTTTAAGTATTACTTTATCAATTTTGAGATGACATAGATTTACGATTTTTCCCGCAAAACATTAAAAATTAAATGTTTTTGATTTTTAAATATCAAGTATGACTAATAGATTCACGATATTTTTTTCCACAAAACATTAAAAATTAAATGTTTTTAATTCTTAAATATCAAGTATGACAAATAGATTTACGATATTTTTTCCGCAAACCATTGAAAATTAAATGTTTTTGATTCTTAAATATCAAGTATGACAAATAGATTTACGATATTTTTTCCGCAAACCATTGAAAATTAAATGTTTTTAATTCTTAAATATCAAGTATGACAAATAGATTTACGATATTTTTTCCGCAAACCATTGAAAATTAAATGTTTTTGATTCTTAAATATCAAGTATGACAAATAGATTTACGATATTTTTTCCGCAAACCATTGAAAATTAAATGTTTTTAATTCTTAAATATCAAGTATGACAAATAGATTTACGATATTTTTTCCGCAAACCATTGAAAATTAAATGTTTTTGATTCTTAAATATCAAGTATGACTAATAGATTTACGATTTTTTTTCAACAAACCATTAAAAATTAAATGTTTTTAATTCTTAAATATCAAGTATGACTCATAGATTTACGATATTTTTTCCGCAAAACTACATCTAAATAAATAAAAGAAAAAAAGAACCTTTCAATTTTAAATGAAGGTTTGTGGTAGAGAGAGGAACATACGGAAACTGTTAGGAACTCGACAAGATATTTGATCGAATTCATATGGAGGCAACGAGAAAAGAGTCAAGTGTTCCCTCGTTTCGTTCTACGTATTCGAGAACAATATTAATATTCTTTCTCGAGTTTTTCTTCGTTTATATTGTTTGCGTTTCATTATTGTATGTTTCTGTAGTTTCACAATGACATGTTAGGCCTCTATTTAAAAAGTAACTAAAGAAATGATAAACTTTGTTATGTACTTACGTGGTAGCTGAAACGCAACTGCACACCAACAATTATGCAAATTAATATTTATTAAATTAAAAATAAAAATAAAATGATTTTATTTAAATATCGTCATTTTTTTCTTATATTTTGAGTTTTTCCGAAAGTTATCTCCCTTGCCTAATCAGAAAGCTGAACTGTTTATAAAACTGTCTACCGATACGTAAGGTCGTTCTTTTTTTCTTCTTATAATTTAATAAATACTGGATGAATTTGCGTTTTTTTTTGTTGTTGTACAATCTTATTTTCAGCTAAACGTAAGTACACAACAAAGTTTATACATTTCTTTAAATATGTTAATGTCATTGTGAAACTACAGAAGCATCCATTATTGTTTCTTAACATTTTAATTTTAATTTTTTTAATTTTCGTTACGTTAATATTGTTTATTGTTTCTTAGTATTTTAAAATGTCGCTGCTGTTTCATTGTTTCTTAATTTTTGTTAATTTTTTGTTTCATTGTTTTCGTTGTTTGTTAAAATCTTAAAAAATATTCTTGCTTTTGTAAATAAAAAGTTTGACGATTATTTTATTTTTTTAGTGGAAAAATGTTTGGAACCAGTTGTTATAAAATCAAGATTAGTTATCTCCCTTATTTTGTCAGCATTAAAGAAAGGCCTAAATAAAAAGTCCAATCGATTTTTACAGAAAAGTAAACGACGCGATGGGCGGATTTTCCACTCCTAGATTTTTTTTTTTTTCTTCATAATTTATTAAGAAATAATAAAATTTATTTCAAAATATTAATCAATAAATCCCTTACTCGTCACTTGGAAATTGTTTAGTTCAGTAGCAAGAAATCCCGATTCCTTATATATATATATATATATATATATATATATATATATATATATATATATATATGCCATTATTATCTATTAGGGTTTCTTTTAATATGATTTATATTACAAAAGAGGAAAAAGACACAGGAGAAGGGAAACAAAGATGAATCACTTCGTAAACTTTTTTTCTTTCTCTATGCGGATTTTTTTTCCTCCTTTTTAAAACGAGTATTGAGAGAGAGAAAAAAAAGGTAAAGAAAATTAAATAAAACTACCGAGACGTCTTTCAGTCGACACTCTTCAAGGTAATCGTCAACTATGAAGGGAAATCACGATTAAAAACGTGGTCAAAAGACCATAAATAATTATCGAGGGTGTTAAAAAGAAAATTATTTAAAAAAAAAAAAATGGAAAGAGACATTCTTAATGTACGTATATATATATATATATATATATATATATATATATATATATATATATATATATATATATATATATATATATATATATAATCGTATCACAGTCCGGCTGGCTTTGCAGGCCGAGAGCAGACTCAATGCGTTTCCACGAATAATGGCGATAGAGAGGCGCTCGTAAAGCCAAGACAATTCGCGATTGTTTCCGGTGTTGCGCGTCATTAATAGACCAAGGCTGCCGAGGAAGTCTTAAAGATTACGTAAAACAGTTTCAGACATGGGAATTAAAATTTATAAGAGTTATCGCCCTTAGACCATTCTTATTCTTATGTTTGAATCACCAAAACATTAATAAAAGTCAAGTGCCCAAAAAATAAACAAACTAAAATATTTAGTTAAAGCAATTACCATTTTAGGCGCTAACTGGATATCCCGTATCCGATCTGAGGGAGATAACTCTAAATTTCTTACAGGCCGCTATTCCGAATTCGTAGACGCTGAAACTTTGGTATGAGATGGGATAATTTTTTTATCGCTGCGAAAAATATGTTACTGTCTTTAACACAAAGAAGGAAAATGCGAGAGTAATTTTTAATAAAGTCTCCGTTTTTAAAATGTCACAAGGATAAGTTTTAAGCGCTTTTATTTACATGTCACGAACTTTATAACGATCAATTTAAAAAGAAATTACGGTCTTTAACACAAAGAAAGAAAGAAAATGCGACAGTTTTTGTAAATGTCACAAACTTTATAACAATTATGAGATGTTATGAATTCGGAATAGCGGCGTTCAAGAAATTTAGAGTTATTTCCCTCAGATCGGTTACGATTTATCAAGCAGCGTTCCACTTTATTACACGTAATTCTTGCCGTTATAAAAATATTGATCGTATGGGTATCTTTAAGAATGATCAGTACGCTGAAAACGCTCAAAAAAACAAATATACAACAAATAACAGTAACTGTCGTCGATAAAAGTTAATTTAAAACTGACCTGTGATATTTGTTTGTATTTATAACCCGTATCAATTGCTATTTAGTAGAAATCAATAGTTTTGTAACACGAACTTGCAAAAAAGAAAAAAATGGCGCTTGCTCGTAAGTGAGCACAAGACGCCATACTGTCTAAAAAAAAAACGAGTAAAAAATGAACAAGAAATTCTATTTACATCTAATAAAAACCCATTTATAGTACGTCAAAATACAAACAAATATCATAGGTAAGTAGACAAATATCTCTTCTCGACGTAGGTTGAACTCACTTGTTGCATATTTATTTTTATAACCCCGTTCTCGTTAGTTTTTTGGACCCCGTCCGCGACTGTACTGATCATTCTTAAAGATACCCGATCGTATCAACAAAACCAAAATTATTTTTCATATTTTAACGTCAACGGATATTTCCAAATACGAAACTAAAAAAAAAACAGTTTCCAAGGGAAGCAATCAAATAAAGAAAAGATGTAGTTATCTCCCTTGAACTATCAAATTAGGAAAATAATTTATCACTTATAATTGCTTTATTCATCTTTCTGTATTAGTTACTGTTGATAATATTTCTTTTGAAATAATAAATGTACGTAAAAAAAAACAAGTAAAGTGGTCGACCTTTTTATTAGCTGCTACACCGAGGTGTAGGGGAGGGCGCCACCCTTTTCCCAAGATTACTCCACTTACCCTTGATCCTCCTTAGAATGGTGAGTGTTTAATAAGAGGGCATTGGTATGACACGACCGAGAAATAAACTCTACATCACTGATGTTGGTTCTAAGCCCCCGGTTATTTGTGAATGCTAGCCTCAAGTGCGGGGGCGAAGTATTGATTCATTAAAATCAAACTTTTATAGTTACTGTTTGTTCAAATAAGCTGTAATTTTTCTACAATCCACCCTGAGACTACCCCAGCCTAATAATACAAAACCCGCAGTGACAATATGGTATGGACGTAGAATATATAACAGATTTAAAGGAATGAAAAAGACTATGGTAGCTTATAGATATTCCATTATAACTGCTGGTTCAGTATTATTAGACTGGACGTCGTGAGGAGAGGTATAGAAATGTAGAAGATTATAGGTTGTTAGGGCTTTCCGTAAAAAACAAAAAAAAGTCTAATTTTAATAAATAAATGGTTACAAATCCTCTCCTTGGGTGAAATTGAAATTAAACAGCTTTTTAAAGTTGGCCCCAATTACCTCCGCCAAGACGGAGGTTATGTTTTTGGTCGAGTTTATCACTATGTGTATTTGTTTGCATTCAGCCGACCATCTGCATCGCTTGACCAATTGTCACCATACTTGGTCAAAATATTCTGCATGATCTAACTTAGAACTGATTAAATTTAGGCATATCTAGGTCAAACATCAAGATCAAAGTCATTGCCGATAACTTTGGTTCTGTTCATCGTGGAGACTCACTTATTGGCCCATATTGTAGCCAATCAAGTACCGTATCTTATATGATCTTGACCATTGGTCTTCAAAAGTACGATCATGGTTGAAATTTTGACAGAATTTCAACTCCCGATTTTTTTTACAAATTTGATGTATGCATATGATGCTGCTTGATAACATGCCAAAGTTCATCCCGATCAGATATATAGGTTCTAATTTATCAACATTTCCATAGAATAACTTCGGAAATACTTCATATAATGTGGAGAAGTAAAACCCAGATTAGACTTTTGCTCATCCTTACGATGTCAGGCGGAGGTATGCATTCTCATGATTGACTTATGTTTTTGTATTGCTTATGTTTTTAGTCTTCGCCAGGAATGCGACTCTGTTCCATAACCAGAACCGAGATTTTCTACTATCAAATCCTATTCCTTTTTTTAAAATTTCCGTTCTATGGAACATGTTGCCGTGGGACTGCTTTCCTACAGGCTATAACGTCCAAGCCTAATGTCAACAAATTACATAATCAAATTTTCACCATTTTGTCCATTATTTTGTATCCTCTTATAGTACTGTTCCATAATCCAATTGACAATCTCATTAATCCTTATCCTCGAGTGGTTGTTGGCCTTAGTAAATGGTTGCTCATTAGTATAATAAAATAAAATATATATAAAAACAGTGCTTTGTATGCCTCTTTAGTTTTATTTTGTATTGTTTTTACTTAAAAGATTACTGCGAAAATCATATAGAGTCGCTTTTAACAGTAACAACATATTTGTTAAAAAAAAAAAACATTACTGCGTTTGAGCGTTATTCGGGGCAAAATTTCAATTCCTTTCAAAGCATGGAAGCTTTTGAAAATTGCTACGCTGTTCAAATTGCAAACTTGTATTCATTATATAAGATATAAAATTATCTTGTACGATTTTAAAAGTTGGACCTGAATAGCATTTAAGCTGACATATTAAACTTTGATTCTGACTAGCCAATTTTCATTTGTTATTGTTGTACCATGTTATTGGCATTATAATAACGTACGTCGTTATGGTTTATTAAAAGAAATTATGTTGTCCCGACTGAACAACTTGTAATATAGAAACATTTTCAATTGTGACCGAAAAATAAAAATCAGCAAGGGGAATAACTCATATTTTTATTGAAGAATATAAAAAGAATCGTCTCTCTTACAACCAAGGTTTAATTTCTTGTTCTGTATCAGTTTTAAAATGTGAAAACGAACAAAAATTTACGACTAAAATAATTTCAGTGTATCCCGGGCAACACCGGGTTGGTAGAGATGGTACAATATATAATTGATTGAATAAATGCTGAACATGTCAGTAAAAGTGAGTCATTCTTCGATGTGTGGTGACTGAAATAATTGACATATTTCTTTACTTTTATTCACACCCCCCCCCCCCCCAAAAAAAACCCAAGGCCTATCGCCACTGAAACGTTAGGGCTACTGTGATAGGAGTCAGATTTTTTAGGGGGATAACCTAAACAGAAAGGTTCTTGTTCAGAATACATTTAATCTCTACATATTTGTACGGTAGGGGAAACAGAAAGCAGGGAGGGAATTCCAAAGGCAAGCTGTCTGAGGAAAGAAGCTATTAGAATAAAAGGTTTCCCCAGCATCTACGGACCTCTACAGTGAATGGGGTGGGATTTTGCTGCTAGTTGGGTGGATCGAGGGTATTTACGTTGAAGAGGGGAGTACAACTTCAGTAAGTTCATTGGAGCACATTCCATGGAAATATTTGTTAAACAAGCACAGGGATGCAACTCTGCGACAATGCGACAGGGGATGAAACTTGGCAGACAGTGCGGGACCTATTAGGTACGAAATTCTTTTTGTTTTCGCCATGTCCAAGAGGGGGAGACTAGTGGTTGGTGCACCAGCCAAGATGTGGTTACAATACTCCATGCACGGGCGAATGGTTGTTTTATAGAGGTACAGGGTACTGGCAGATGTAAGAAGTTTTCTAGCCCGGTAAAGGGAGCCTACCTTCTTTGCAGCAGACATCTTCTATGTACTTATTCCAACTCATGTTGCCTGAGAATGTCAGTCCAAAGAGTTTGACCGTTGGACTCTCAGAAAGGTTGGTATCGGTCATGACAATCGGTGGTTGGAAAAGTTTCTTGTAGTTGTTTATGGAGAGGAACTTCGTCTTGGTAGCGTCAAATGTGACCATTCATTTTGGGAGCCAATCTATTACAGACTGAAGGTCGTTTTCTAATTTCGAAGGGTGCGGCCATTGTCTTGCATGAGTGGGCATTCGATTTGTCCTCGTGCCGGGAATAGAGTAACCTTTTAAATTCGGGGGAGGGCTAGCGTTAGAACTGCCTGAAAATCAGATGCGTCGAAAGGCGGGAAACGGGGCGGACCAGGTACGAATCGAACTTGCAAGTCTTACGTATTGTTTACTAAGCAATAACCCGTTCCTGAGGTAAATTAATGAAATAAATGAATGCCGTTCACCCCCTCTTGAAAATAAAATGGATTATTCCACTTAGATATAAACTATTCTCTTTGCATGTCCACAGGTCACGTTTGTGAATCGATTCAGGGTAAAAGAAAGAAAGAAAGAAAGAAAGAAAGACTTTCATAATGTCTGAACTGAGACTTCCCGCTCTTTTATCAAAGTAAGTAGCGACGTTTTGTTTTGTCCGTTCTTTTTGTTGTTAATTTACTTGTCTTTGCTGTTTTGTTATATATTTGTTAACCCGTTTTCGAACAAAATGGAGTTACATGGTAATGTATTAATTCAATAAAGTGTGACCTCCTTCCCTTATAATACGAAATATTTAATTTCTGAAAATCAAAGTACTTATGTCGTAACTTATATCAATCGTGAGTTCAACTAGTCTAGTGGTTTCGTTGAAAATACACGTTTCTCTGGTTGTAAAGCATTTTAATTTCTTTTGGACAATTCTAATTTTCAATTAAGACAATCAAGTCCTGCCTGTATAGTAAAGCCGTTTCCTGTTTTAAATACTTATTTCAACAATTGACAAATGTACGTTTTTTTTTTTTTTTTTTTTTTTTTTTTTTTTTTTGTTTAAGCTTTCTTCCCAGACTTATCTAAACTATTTTACTTTTTATAATACGTTAGTCAGTATAAACTTCAATGCTCATTTGATTTTGTCAAATCAAAGAATGACATTTCTATTTTTACTGGCAATTTATGTCGCCTCTTTTACGAACTTCTAGCAAACGTTATAGTTTCTCGTCTATTAAGTATATGCAAACAAATGGCTCCCTTTTATTCAAAATATTAAACCTCTCTCTCTCTCTGTAGAATTTAAGAAACTTGTTCGATCTCCGTGTAAAATGCTGTATCAAATCTGAAATTTGACTTCCTTTCCGCTGGATTTCTGTAACTTGCACTGTATATATAACTAGTGCATATAATCTGAAACATGTAGTTTTAAAGTTATTATTTGATATAATATTCATTATAGCTGAACGTGTTCTGCAGAATAGACATCTAAGAATATAACTGATTCCCGAGTTTTTACTACACGTTCTGGACTTGGCAAAAACATGCAGACGAGCGATCGTTTTTGCCAGTTTATTTTCTGCAGATTTCTGATTTGTACCTCTTTTCGGATAAAGAACATCGCCAACCATTTTCCATTTCGACAACATCGCTTCATGTCTTCCTTAACATTTCATGAATATGCGTAATTCCACTATACTTTTTCTCCATCTGCAGTATTTCTTTCCTTTCTCCCACCAAAGAACTGCTCTATGGAATCTTTAAATACTGATTGGTTGGATATCGTTTTTTCACATGTACCCCGGATTTAAACTCTGTCAGTTAAACTCTTCAGTAAAACGTTAGCTATTTTAAACTATAACTTTAGTACGTAGATGACGTTGCATTTTAATTTTCGATGTTTTTCTATTACACTTTTAGTAAATTGATTTAATTTTTTATGCTTAAAGTATTTAAAAAGTCATTTGAAGCCATACAATGGAAATATTTAACTTTTAATCAAGTTTTAATTATAATATCGATTTTATGAATGTGCTGCTCAAATTTAAAATTGAACAAGAATCCATTACGATGTTCCAACAATGTTTAGTACATTCATTGTAAAGTTGAAATGGTTAAATCTAACGCAATCTATTAAATCTCTTGAATTTGTTTTTGAGATGCGAATTAATGTATTTGGATTGTTTGGACTATTGGGTGCTATCACTTTTCGGCTGATAACCTCCGACCTTCAGGTGTATTTTGACAATGGCTGTTATTGGAGAAGAGAAATGTCCGCACCATCGTCGTCGCTAAAGTTTCAAGTCTGTACAAAACGGATAATCGTTGCATAGTTTCTGTATTAACTCGGGTCCGTACTGATTTGATCTTTTTTTTGAATTTGAACAATCCAAATACATGCAAACATAATCTGTTTGCATCCTTGTAATAGTATTAACATAATGTCTTGTAACATATGCTGTCATCGCCATAATTTCTACTTTCTGCTCTTTATACGTAACTCGATTTTATTAATATCGATGCTTGGCCGACTGAAGTAGTCAAAGTACAATTTTACTCTTAAACCAAACGCCCACATTGCCCTGGGAATGTATAAGGATTCTAACCAGACTCTACGCTATACTACAATCAAACCAGTCGAGGATCCGTCCTCTTCAATTTGTCTAAACTGGGTAATTGTGACTGCGGTGACTTTTCTGCCGTATTAATTCTGTTTAGCTCTAGAAGGTTAACCTTGTACCTAACTTTGGGAAAGTTAGTTTATAGCTAACTATCTGGGGCTCCCTCACCTGGGACTGCTTTGGCATTTTTTTACGGGACCAGCTGGCCTAGCCTCCCCTACTTTCCGGCAGTGGGAAGGAAGTAGATAACCCCCCCCCCCCTCCTCCCGAAGTATTCATGCTCAGTCCCGAACCATTATTTGTATTAATTTTGCAAGTTATCAGTTTATTTTTGTATATCCGGCACGAAGGAAGACCTAAAAACCAAATCCCTAATACAAATGGATTCCACTATTGGCTTTAAAATAAAATATCCCCAGAGATGTCTGCTCTGGATAAAGATTGTTTTCAATTACATCCCCCCCCCCCCCCGGAGACAAATAAGTATGTAAATGTTATGTCAATTAATTGGAACATAAGATTGGAAGCGTAAAAAAAAGTGACGGAACTTAACGATTGGTAACAGACTTTGACAATTAAGATTTTTCGGTGCTTCTACAGAATTTTAACCGAATTAAACCTAAAACTTAAAAATTAAATAAATAAAACAATTTCAGGGAAGTACCGATTCATCTAAAGAATAAGATAACTTGGTTATATTGAAATTTTAAGTTTCAATATGGCTGCCATTTAAGCATTAATTTTAACCAAATTAATTTTAGTTTTATAAATCTGGTTAGATTAATATTTTAAACAAACGATACTCTAATAATATAATTATTACGGTATTGTTTGGTTATTGAATAAATTGAACCAAATTGCTATGAAACTAGAACTAACTTGGATTAAGATTAATGATTCACTGACAACCATCTTAAAACTAAAAAAAAATGCAATAACTGCTCATTAAATAGCAACCTTTAAAATAGAAATTTTAATATTTCTCATTATCTGGTAATTTACGAATAGATAAAAACTATTTAAATTTTATTTCCTGAACATGGAGGAATTGCCGAACTACCTTGAACAGCAATAAGTTCTGAAATTGGATGAGTTGGGTTGTTCGAACTACTGTTCTCATCTTTGATATTTCTACAACGGTTCGGTCGATGTAACATCCGACCTTTATCAGGTGCATCTTGTCTACCTCTATCTGACGGAACGGCAGCAAGCTACCCCCCCCCCCCCGTGTATTAAATAAACGGTTCCGTTCGAAATTCCGTACAGATTTCAAAGTTCGACAAGCTGCACCTGACGACGGTCGGATGTTACATCGACCGAAACGTTGTAGAAATAACATCGCAGATGAGAACAGTAGTCTGAAAAAATCCAAATACAAATTATCGATCCTAATCTTAAATTCCGAAACTTACAAAAAAAATTTTTTTTTTTTTTTTTTCTTCATTGTTTGTATTTGAATCTCATTTGGAAGACATTTACGCAGTTTTCGAACCATAAAAGATTTTATAAAACAAAACGGTGAGCATTGTAACTACTCTGCCACCGAACAAACGCAGTTTTTAAAACCATTTGAGTTCTGCATAGGGATCTCTCCGTGTAGATCTAAGTTTTCCAACATGTAAATTGTGCATTCTTTTCATTTAACCTGCCTATCGCCGGAAGATGTGGAGCGTCTAGGCCAGTGCACAATAGCTGGCGTACTCTGGGCCCTTAAAAATTGCCTGTGCAGCCTCGTCTGCATTCCCCGGTGAGTGCGCCTCAAGTAGTTATAAACTCTTTCCCAAAACAAGAAGGAAATGCCTGGGACGGTGGACCTGCTAGAGCTTAACTAAAAAAATACCGTAGCCCGACAGAAAAAAAAGGCCGCTGCTCTCAAAATGGCCCAGTCAGACTAACTGGTATGTTTAGCGTGAGAAAGGCGGTGGATTAAACTAGTTGCGTTTGTCAAGGGGATTGTGATGCTAATTAATAACTTTTTAAAAATTTAACATCACTTATTTGCACAAACCTTTTCGATGAAATGTTTATAGCTATAAAAATAACTTTATAAGTCCTAAACATTGAAAGATTAGTTGGTTATGGATGGCACAAACTTTCCTTATATAAAATGTGGACATTTAACTTCATACATTTTCTTAAAATGTGTGTGTGGGCGGCAAACATTTTTCTGCACGTCCGTTCAAACAATTTCTTTACACTTTTAGATGCAATACAAATTAAAGGTGCATTATTCGGGTTCATGATAACAAATCGGCTAGGAAACAACTGAAGTTCGGGTATCTTTAAGAATGATCAGTACAGTCGCGGATGGGGTCCAAAAAACTAACGAGAACGGGGTTATAAAAATAAATATGCAACAAGTGAGTTTAACCTACGTCGAGAAGAGATATTTGTCTACTTATGATATTTGTTTGTATTTTTACGTACTATAAATGGGTTTTTATTAGATGTAAAATAAATTTCTTCATTTTTTACTCGTTTTTTTTTTTAGACAATATGGCGTCTTACGAGCAAGCGCCATTTTTTTTTTTTTTTTTTTTTTTTTTTTTTTTTTGCAAGTTCGCGTGATAAAACTTGCTATTCTACTAAATAGCAGTTGGAACGGTTTAAAAATACAAATATCACAGGTCAGTTTTAAATTAACTTTTATCGACGACAGTTACTTTTATTTGTTGTATATTTGTTTTTTTGACCGTTTTCAGCGTACTGATCATTCTTAAAGATACCCTGAAACTCTATAGCAAAAGAACTTTGTGAGATTCTAACCTCGGTAGATCGCATAAAATATTGCCTACTGAAAATTATTTTGAATGTTTCATACTCGGGTAGGATGCTATTAGCCATGGCATCAGTGGTTGAAAATATTTCTTTTTGTTTAAAGGAAAGGAGCTTTGTCATAGAATTAAATGTTACCATATATTTATGACCATATTCATCTAGACTGGGGGAGGGGGTCATATTCCTGAATTTACTATGCTATCTCAATACAGACTTCCTTTTTTGGTGCCCCTTAGAATTTTGTGCGAAATGCACGTTGAACACGCGGCCATCGTTCAGCTTTTGCAAATTCAAGGACGTAAAACTTGAGTGAACGCCATTACTGGATCTGAAAAAAAAAACTATTACAGAAACTTAATGAATTTAGTTTTAAAATGATACCAATTTCGTCTTGGTACCATTCATAGTAGCAGCTATATGGACTTGATATGCCGAAGACTTCTGGAAAACCTTATATTTAAGATTAGGGGCTTCCATTACTATTTCTTATATATAATACGCTATGGCAATTTCATGTTCGTACTACGTTATCAGCTACCACCCCTTTTAAGATGGGATCGCCCGGTCGCCGAAGTTGCTATGCCAAAAAATGATTTTAAAAAAATATCTGATGCCACTATTGTGTCGAACGTGAAACTAACTAAAATACACTTTTTGGGCCTTCAGGATAGGGTTAGGGTTAGGGTTTGGGCCTTCAGGATAGGATCTAAGTAGTTTCTGCTCGATGTAAAGGTGGTACCATCTTTTGGTCTTCATTCGTGCTTGGCGTTTTTAGAATGGAAATATCAATACTCCTGCAAGGTTGTTTTGGAGATAGACCTCTATAATCAGATTAAAAAAAAAAAACTATTAGGTTGTTCGGAAAGTTCGTGCCGATTTTTAGTAGATCATGTTTTGATACGTTAGAACATGTCAAAGTATTGACAGAATCATATATTTACATCTCCGACAAAAACATACTTAAACTTTTCTTTTGAGAAAAAGTTATTTTATTTAACGTGTGCTAATTGTGCAGCTCTTCTGAAAATAGAAGATTGTAAGACATGAACGGCATCTCACCAGATGTGGCAGCAGTACTCAATCTAAGGACATATCTACGGTCGTCTATTTTTGCTAGGCTGCCGCGTCAGAAATGAACGCTCACCCTTAAACCGATGGTGCCCCAGTCATATTTCTTGGGTGGTGAGACATTGATTTTTTTTTTTTTTTTTTTTTTTTTTTTTTTTGACAAAAATATTCCCAGCCGCCAAAATTTTTTACTTGTCTCCAACTAAAATAGTTTAGTTAAAATATTAAAAAAATAAAATAAATGTAAAATTTCGAAGCACCAACATACACCAACCCATACACCCCGAGAAAAAAATAGTGGAGGCGCCTCGGTCATATCAAAGAACCAATTTTGATACTCATGCTTAAATATGCTATTGGAGGCGTCTACGTCATCAAAGAACCAGTTTTGTTATTCTTCCAAAATAGTCACCCATTTAGTAATGGCCGGGATATGCGTTGCTTAACTCCGACTTACAACAAAACACCTTGTCTTAACGTAATTAAAATAAAGAATAATAATGTGAGAAATCCTCAATGACGTCATTGCCGGGATATGCGTACTATTAGTCTGAAATAGTATATACTATTTCATAAGTACAATAGTCTTAAATAGTATAGTTTTGGCTAGATACATGAACTCCATTATTAATAGATATAGGATTGCAAGAAAAACCACGTACAAATAATTGACTATTGATCAAACTAATAAAATGTTTATCATGGATGAGTGATTGTAAAGAAGTACTGACGTGACTGGTATAACTAAATCACGTGTTAAATAAGATGAATTTTGAAATATCATTTTTTATTTGGTAATAAAAGTGATAAAAAAACCCCTAATCCTAAATCTGTCCGCGTTCAACATATTTACCTAAAAATTCGACAGAACTGTGCAATTCTAGGAACTTATGTAATATATAATGGGGTTTAGAACATGGCAAATTAATGAGATAAGTGGATAGCTTATTTTTTTCGGTTAGAGCATACGGTACTCTTAAAGCTGACGCGCCAGATTTCCGTGACTTCACGTCGACAACGATCGGGCAGGTCTACGAAGCTCCTGAGAGGTTGACGAAGAATTAACCAATCGGGTTTCAGCATTCATTCGCCAAGCAGGCTATAGTAAGCAGCCGACACTATTTGGAAGAACACAATCGCGTTCTATTGCAACAATGAATAGTCAGGTCGTCGAATCTCCGGAAGGACTAATTCAAAAGCATAACAGTTTAATTTATTTTTGTTTTATGTTAAAATTTGACAAATACCCAAATTTTTTTCACAAACGAATCGAAGCATTTACATCTACAAATTTGATTGACAATGGTTCATTTGGCCCACCAAAAAATAAAAATATATTTTAGTTCTTTCATCTATATATTTTTTCTTTGAAAGTCTTCCATTAAGCGCTTGGCAGTTTCAGCCTCGTTTTCGTCACGTCTCGTCAGCACTCTGGTGCTTCCGTGACCTGCCCGATCGTTGCTGACGCAAAGTCACGGACATCTGGCGCGTCAGCTATAAGAGTACCGAGTATACTTTAAGCTCTCTGGAAGGAAAGATGAAAATTACGTACGTTGTCGTAATTTTGGAGCCCTTTTTAAAAGTGGAGGATTTGCGTAACGAATTTTAGGCACTTGAGGCTCTTCTATTTTCATAAAGGCAAAAATGTCTCGCGTACAAGATCTGTACGGTGTAGATACTCTAACTGAAAGAACTGTAATGAAGTGTTTCACAAAGTTGAGCTGGAGATTCATCTTACAGATGAACGCTCATGCAGACCAACCTCTACTGCAGATGACGACCGAATCAAGACATTAATTGAAAATAACCCAGATTACAACACGCGAACTAGCCGGAAAGCTTAGGACATCAAAATCCGCCATTTATAAGAATTTGATTAAATATGGCATTTTTCTTTTTTTTTTTTTTTTTTTTTTTTAATTCCTATAAAATTCGGTACCAACTTTCCAGATAGCCTGATAATTTTTTTTTTATGGAATTCGCTCAAGACACGGCATGAACCCACTTGATGTAAGTAGATAAAAAATACTAATTCAAGGCTAAAAACTAGCCAACGATAAGTGTTAGATACATTCCGACCCAAAAAAACAACAATTATATCCCCTTTGTAAGAAACCTCGTTCATGGAATGCGAGGACTAAGGGAAGCGAGTTAGGAGGCTGGCGAAAGTAAAAACAACGTCCACTTTTTACTCTTAATGTTTCAATTTGAACAAAGGTGTTAAAATATTATCGCTGGTCTCCGTTTTAGTCAGAAATGCATAGAATGTAAATATTAAGCATTGCAGTAATATATAACAGATGAGGGGTAGAACTGGTATTTCCACGGGTCGCGCTAGTCGTCATAAACACATGCAAGCTGCGGCAATCGAATTTTACCTTTTAATTGCTATCCTAAAATGACATTTATCAGTTCATAATTTTGCTTCATTTTTTTTGTCTTGCAGCCAATCGTTTTTTGACTCTTCTAACAAATCGAAATGTGTATTAGGGCAACGAATAGCCGGTTGGGGTCCGATCGCCGTCTACCGTTGCTCTCTGCCGGACCAAAATCAGCCACTTGTGGCCAAAGTCGTCGTGATTGGCCAAAACGAAGCCAAGGATTCTCTTCAAGAGGCCAAGATCCTAGCAAGACTAAGTCATCCTTATTTGGTCAAATACGTACACAGCTACGTGGAGGGAAGTAAGTATTGTAAACATAACGAAAATAGCTTAAAATCATTATTTGCTTTAGTTAGGAGGAGGGTCTTGTTTCTGATTCGAAGCAATTATCATATTGACTCTTATTAACCTAAAACTTTGAATATGTATATGTATAATTACTTAAATTACACAATACATATTAAAATATACCTTAGTTCTGGGAAAAATTGTTTTAATTGGTCTAATTATCCTAAATGAGTTGTAATTTTAGTTCATATTAAGATTCTAAGAAATAATGACTTTTTTTTTTTTTTTGCAAAAGAAATCCATTAAAATCTGTCATTTCCTAAAAAAAATAAATAAATAAATAAAAATTAAAAAAATCCTCCAATCTTTCAAATAACACTCGAGCACTTCTAGATTCGTAAGGACAAGCATAAACAACCCTCTTATCTAGAAAATGTCATCTCGACCATCAAATCTTTTTTACATCCGATAGGTCTATAGAAGTTGTCGACGAGAGAAAGTCCAAAGCACATCGTATCAATGACGGAATGCCTTTAGGTTCAATTCGACTGAGCTCCGAAGGTTGTTGGAAAAATGGTTGTCATTTTATTGCTCCAGAAAGTACCTCACTTCTGACGCATTCTTCTTGATCGTCATAAATCATGTTCAAGATCATATTTTCAGATCATTCGTTGACATCTATGCAGACGACACAACTATTTATGGCAGCACCTCGAAGAGTATTGAGCAAGATCTTTCTGACTTACGACTTCGAGCACGTGGTTGTAGCTTGTTTCTTTTCTAGTCTCTTAAACCAGACTTCTCTCTTTTCACCATACCGGATCCTCATTTCTTAGTCGAAATGAATGGATCTCCTCGAGGAAGCCCCATTTTTGGTCCCCCCCCCCCCCCGATTTATAAAATCGGGGGACTTATGTTTTGAGGCCCGTCCGTCCGGATTTTTCTCCGCAACCATCCATTGAATTTCTCTGAAATTTTGCATGAAGTTGTAACTTTGGTCAGGTTAGAAAGTGACACTCCTATTTTTGAAAAGAAAATCTGGTTAGCCCCCCAGGTGGTCAAAAGGCTCCGAAATGGCAAAAAATTACATTTTTTGCCCCATAACTTTTCATCCATCCATTCAATTTCTCTTAAACTTGGCCAAAATGTGGAGGGAATTGTTCCTAATAGAAAATAAGTATCGCTGACCTTGGAAAAAAATCTGGTTTGCGCCCCCAGGGGGTCAAAAGCCCCCAAAATGGCAAAAATGGCCCTTTTTTTTCCCCCCATAACGTTTGATCCATCCATTTAATTTTTCTGAAACTTGACGTTCTCTTTGGATGATCAATTCCTCTTAAGTATTCTTCTGCTCGTCCCACCCGTTGTTCCTGGTCCCTTCTTGATAGCGATCGTCTAACTAACGATCTCTTTAACCCTTATCTTTATGTACCCCCTTCCACGGGACTTGATAACTGCTAACCCATTAGTGTAATAAAAAAAAAAACATCTCTTTGATAGAACATAACATCTAGAGATCTCCGGTTAGAGCCCAAAATTGGATAAGCCCATTGGAAAATAAATTCTGATTACACCTTAATAGGTAAGCTCCTGCTAACATTTGTATATTTTGTTATTTGAAAATTATTAAAGACGTTTTATTATATGCACATTTGTAAACGTCACGTCCTATTATCTTTTATTTATTTATTTATTTTTTTTCTTTCTTTTTCTTGTGGATTATGATTTTAATAAATGCTTGTCGGGATGTTAATCTATTTGCTCAATGGCAGACATTACCAAGAAGTTAAAAACGTAAAAATCTGTCTTTCCCTCCAAGAAAAGACTTCTGCAGAATTTGGAATGTTTTTGCACGTGGACAAATTTAATTCTTGAAATTATTTGATTCAAGGAAAAATGCATTTAACTAATAACTAATAACTAGCTGTACTTATCCGGTGTTACTCGGGAGTCATTTTACTTTCATTCGCTGTTGCTAGGGTTGCTGGGAAAATTGCACTATTCTACTGTTCCATAGAGTACCAGATTCCTGATGCAATTCTCTACCTATATAATGGTCAGATACGTCCTAAGATGAAGTACTCTTGCCACATCTGACAAGATGCTGATCAGAGCCCTCTTTCTTGTCTTGGCAGTACAAAATCGACTTCGTAATCTAGTGGGAGATGTCTTTTTTCTTTTTTCACCGACAGCCACATTCTCAGATGTATTCATTTATATTCCGCTTATAGTTTGAGTACATTTTAAAAAAATTACTTTTTAAAAATATTTTAAATTTAGTTTTTATATTTTTGTTCATATTGATTTTTGGACTTTGTGTTCATATTGATTTTTGGACTTTGTGTTCATATTGATTTTTGGACTTTGTGTTCATATTGATTTTTGGACTTTGTGTTCATATTGATTTTGGACTTTTTGTTCATATTGATTTTGGACTTTTTGTTCGTATTGATTTTGGACTTTTTGTTCGTATTGATTTTGGACTTTTTGTTCGTATTGATTTTGGACTTTTTGTTCGTATTGATTTTGGACTTTTTGTTCGTATTGATTTTGGACTTTTTGTTCGTGTTGATTTTGGACTTTTTGTTCGTGTTGATTTTGGACTTTTTGTTCATATTGATTTTTGGACTTTTTGTTCGTGTTGATTTTGGACTTTTTGTTCATATTGATTTTTGGACTTTTTGTTCATATTGATTTTTGGACTTTTTGTTCATATTGATTTTTGGACTTTTTGTTCATATTGATTTTTGGACTTTTTGTTCATATTGATTTTTGGACTTTTTGTTCATATATCTTACGTTTATAATTAACTTTTTTATATATATTTTTTCATTTGACAGAAAAGTTGTACCTGATAATGGAATACTGTGAAGGCGGTGATTTAAGAAAAGTTATCGACTACCAGCTCAGGCAGCCGGAGAATCTCTTCGGAACGGATATCGTTCTTGGTTGGTTCACCCAATTATGCCTCGCTCTACAATACATCCACAAACAAAACATTCTACACAGGGATGTGACGCCAAGTAATATATTCCTCGCTGCCGACGGAACGGTTAAGCTGGGCGACTTTGGCCTGGCGAAAATCTTATCCCAAACGAGGACCTGTCGTGGCGAAGATAACAGCTTTCTCTATCAACCCCCCGAGGTCACACTAGGTGGGCAGAAAGCGTCGAGCAAATGCGATATGTTTGCTGTCGGCTGCGTTCTCTACGAACTCTGTACTGGCTCTCAACCATTTGAATCTTCATCTAGAAGCCAATCACTGAGAAACTCTTACCGTGGTGTCTACAAAAACTTACCGCATTCTCACGGCGACGATATGCGGGCTCTCGTAAGTAAACTTCTATCTGCCAATCCAAATAACCGTCCTTCCGCTGACAAAGTCTTAAAGTCTCGTTTCTTAAAACGCTTCGTGACCCACTTTTCGCCCGAGGATACCGGAAGTGCTACGTCGATACGAGACGAAATTACGTCAACCGGCCAGACTGTAACGGAAGTGCTTCAGAGCATACGATTGGCGATGTCCGGCAGGGACGATCACTTTCCAGAGTCTGATATGAAAGCGCCACCGAACACGCCGAATACTCCCGTTGAAAGACATTTCTCCTTTATCGTGCCGTTAGCAAAGCCGGACTCTCCGGCTTGTCATTGGTACGACACTGGCCGCAAATCTTCGAGTTCCATCACCGAAGCCTACCAGCCCGCTTCCGACGATGAAGGCGGTGTTCATTTAAACCGACGCTCTCAATGCTCGTCACCAACATTGAATAACATTTATAGAGAAGCTGATGGTAGGAGCCCACTCCATAAAATAAAAGCGAAGTCAATGAGCTCTAACTTATTAAAACTTCTTGAGCCTTTCACAAATTCTGAAAGAGAACGGTCCTCTTCGACTTCATAGAAACATTTTTGTCACTGATGACTTAAATGTACGAAAGTCTTAAGTGAAATGACAAATTTGGACTATATTTTTATGTGTTCTTCCCTGGAACTGTTTAAAATTGTAATTTTTTTGTTACTTCAAATCAAGTTGTTCTTCAGCGAGTTTAACCGTTGTTCCTCCACTTTTTATATTATTTTTTTATCGGAAATAAAGATAAAATATGTACTTGTAGTTTTCTTTGTTGCAATGATGTGTCTAATTCCTTCGTAACTTTAAAGGGATTTTTTGGTAGGGAGCGTTATCCATTTTACTGGTCCTTAATGGGCAAGAGGTGTTTCCCTAGCCCATGGGCAAGAGGCGTTGCCGAAAAAAAATCAATGATCGAAAATTTTGAAGCTTACAATTTATTTATAGAATATCGACAATCCTTTGCCCTACCGACTGTCGCTGAGTGAACGTCCATTGCAAATTTTCGATTGTCATGGTCTCCAAACGCAATGGCAATCACTATGCTCAGAATCATTGAGTAAATGGGGGACAAGTTTGGGGGTACGAAGTTACTTTCCTTTAGAAATATTTTATTTCTTTTAAATAGAAAATATTGAATTTTCTAGGTTTTTTATCAATCTGATACTCGGTGTTTAATTTGATTGAATTCACGTGTTTTTGTATCTTTTTTTTAATTAAAGTTTCAAAAGGCATTTGTTTGACTGTTTTCAAAGTTTCTTAATTTTCTACGCTTCTAAGAAATTAAATTTTATTACCACATAAGCGACCGTGCGCTGCAAAAAAAAAAAGTACGTTGCTCATTTTCACCACACTGCAACGAAATCTGCCGCTACTTCAATACATCGAAGTGAAAAACTACCATCACGCAAAAAGAAAGGTATTACCTTTTAATTTGATTAAGACACTTTCCATTTAGAAATAAGAAAAGGAATCTAAATGATTTTCAATTAAAAGAAAAAAATATATTGCATTTTAAAACGTAGTCTCAAAAGACATTTGTTTGTGTTTTCATAGTTAGTTGAAATCGGATAAGTCAGTCGTTAACCAATAAAAATGTTTTCCAAACTTTCTTTAGATTTTAATATACAGGCATTTAAATTCATTTGTTTAATTAAAGCTAATGTGGATTTATTTATATAAATCCGCCCTGTCACACAAGCTAGCGAGTAAAAAAAAAAAAAATAAATTTTCTTTTTCGATCCTCCAAGGAAACGAATAAGAGACCGATTGAGTGTTAAACATTTCCTACTGTGGCATGGGCTTTCGCTAGTTGGACACCTGCACCCCTGAATGTAAAGATAAATCCATCCAACAGTCGGGCGTTCAGCGTGGTTTGTACTTTCTGTGATAGTTATGACTTTCATGCGTGCAGTGTAGTGCCTCACATGCAAGGGGGCTCGTGTTTTGAATTCACTTATAAACTCCAAAGAGGATGATACTTGTGTCTTTGACATGGACTATATAATTCATTTGTGTATTCAACCAAAGAAAAGTCTCAATAGATTCGTTACAAAACGGCAGATTTTGCACACGCAGGTGGAGCTGTAGCAATAATAGTTAATTAACACAGAAGTAAAAGTAAACTAATACTTTACCTGTTTTTCTAATAGCTGTATATAGCCACACTGATTAGTCTTATTGAACACGAAACATGTTAGTAGATATAAATATTAATTGAATGATATGCATATACATATATAATTATTACTTACATGCATAAATATATTTAGTATTTACTTCAACAGTATTCAATACATTAATAGAGCTTTTGTCCTCGATATATTACTGCACACAAAATCAATATTTGATTTTGATCGTCAGTTCTTTTATTCGATTTAATTCCTTCCAGAAAATACTTTGTCAGTATAGGAATTATTTTCAGATGGCCGCCATTAAAAAAAAAAAAAAATTTAAAGAAAAACAAAAAAAAAACTCTGCAGTTCTTCATGTATAGTTTTTTATTAGAACAAAAATATTTTTTTTTAAAAAACTGCATAGTTTAGACAACAAAATTTAAAACACATTGCAAGTAAATAAACTACCGGGGAACGCCGGGTCGGGGCAGCTAGTAATTTTATTTGTAGTCAGGCTTTCAAAGTTTAAGCTCAATAGATAGCAATTTATAATTGCAGTGTATATATTAATAGACAATATAATGTAGATTCCAGCGACTATCTTCATTTACCAATAAAGTGATTTGTTTGTTTTTTTTTTTTGTTTCATCTTTCCAAACAAAGTATTAAAACATATACTGAATTTTCCAGAACAATGATTCGTCAGAAAAAAATGACAAAAACATCCAAGCATATATATATAAATTACTTAGTGTCCGAATCGTGGCATCTCCACATATATAAAAACGTGTGTGGGTGTGATAATATGAAGAAAAATATTTTATATAGATCGATAGTGTTTCCAAGCGGTTTGGATTTCTCACTGCTACTGAATTTGTAGAGGCAAATCTACAAAGGTATCCTTAATCTCCAGGGCTAAATAGATAAAATAATTGTTAGCCAATCGTATTAGTTTAAACTTGGATAAATTGAAATACTTTACTCGAGAAGAGAGCGAGTTAGAATTTTATACTTGAACAGTGTATAAACATTTATGTACAGTTCCTTTGAGAAGTTGTCAACTCGACGACAGATTCTTTTTGAGATATGTGGTTTCCGTTATTGTTTGATGCCATGGTGTCAGTACAGGCAAATATGCTGGCGTATAAGCGGCTCCGCATCGGCCATTTCTGTTAAAATAGAATCAGCAATAAAAAAAAAGTGAGTAATTAATGTTATATATCATCCTGCGACATGTCATACGCATTTGAAAGAGGAAAATTGTTTTTTGTTTTTCAAACACAAATAAAAGTTACCATTGAAAATAGAAATTTAGAAGATGATTTTAAAATGATTAACGTTTTAGAATAACCATTTTTTTTTTTTCTGGTTAGCAGCTGGAAAAGTTATTTATTCCTTTTACAAAGGAATTTTGAGTTTCGTATAAGTAAATTCGTATGAATCAGAATGGTACAACTTTGCCGACAACAGAATCAAACCGGTCGACATTCTTGCAGGAGGAACCACGTAATGGTTGTCAACATTCCTTTAAAAAAAAAAAAAAAAGTGGTATTATGGAATCGACTGGATTCGAACTTGCCACACCCAGGTCCTCAGTCCGCATCGTTATCCACTTAACCACCGTCACCTCCATTGAGTTTAGTAAGACTGGATTACTGAATGATTTTAAACTTTTTAGTCATCTCTTAACGCATATATAATACACTGGACAAGACAGGTGAAACAAAAAGAAAGATCCAGGTTGTCCTCAATGGCCGTTCATCTGAGCAACATGACATAAATGCTGGTGTACCCTAGGAATCCATCATTGGACCTCTACTGTTCCTGATTTTCATAAATGACCTCCCTGATGTCATTGAGACTGAGATAGGAATATTTGCTGACGACACCAAGCTCTACTCTCGTCATGTGGGCAAAACCGACGCGCACATATCTTAGGCAATGGCTGAACCCTTAGAAAATGACCTCCAGTCTGTAGTGGATTGGGGTCAAAAATGGATGGTAACTTTTAATGTCCCAAGGCAAAGCTACTTTCCTTCAATAACTACAAGAAACCTCTTCAACCACTGATTGTTATGGTAAATAACACCCTACCTGAGAGTTCATCGTTCAAACTCCTAAGCCTAACTTTCACAGATAACATGAATTGGAATAAATACATTGAAGACATTGCCAGGGCTGCTGCAAAGAAGGTGGGCTCCCTCTACCATGCTTGTAAACTTCTCACACCTGACATTATCCTATATCTTTACAAAGCCACCATCTGCCCATGCATGGCGTATTGTTGCCACATCTGGGCTGGTGCATCATTCACTAGTCTCTCTCTCTCTCTTAGACAAGGTCCAAAAAAGAGTCGCCAACTTGATAGGTCCGTCACTATCCACCAAGCACCTGCCCCTGTCCCATTGCCGCAATATTGCTTCCTTTTGCCTGTTTTACAAGTACTTAAACGGATTGTTCTCTGATGAATTTGCTGCTCTGGTACCCCCACGACGTAAATTCACTAGACCAACCCGACAATCTACCAAATCCAATCCATTCACTGTGGAGGTCCCCAGATGCGAAAGAGCTTTCTACTCCAAAACCTTCTTTCCTCGTGCTGCTGGACTCTGGAACTTCCTCCCTGGCGTTACTGACATGCAGAAATTTAAAACTAATGTAAACAGACATCTCGCTGCACAACTCCAAATTTAGGTCCCCCCCCCCCCTAAAAAAAATAACTTTCACTCTTTTTATCAGTAGCCCCTTATGTCTACAGTGGTGACTGCCTTGTGTGGTGTGAACTATGTTTTAAAAAATGAGTTTAGTAAGGATGCAATACTTAAAACAAAAAATATAGATAAATAAAATTTAGGAAGTTAAAAATATAATTACTAAACATTTGATGTATATTAAAGCGAATGCTTTTTAAAAATTTGAGGGCATGGAAAATTTCACAGATCGTAATACCATGCTCCCCGCCCGGGCTTTAAATTACATAGAATGGTGAGGTCAATTTATATGTTAAAGTTTCACTACATTTTAACGGTAACGTATTCCGTATGAATTATCAAGTTGCGATATGTTGACCCGTATACAAAAGTAGAATACAAAACACATTCCCTGGATTCAGTTTATTCTTTTTAAGAACAGTGAATCAAAATTAGAAAACTAGTACAATATAAAAACGTGTGTGTTAATATAAAAATACAATTCTTTGACTAAGATCAAAGTGTAGTATCTGTTCCGATGGATACTTCACCCCATAGACTGGTATCGTCTTGGCCTTCGGGGCTTGATTTACGCCGGTCTATGGGTCTGTCCTGTGCAGTTCTAGGAGGTCAACCCTCCCAGGCTTCGCCTCCCCTCTTTGTGGAGGAGTAAGTTTATTGCTTACTGCCTGAGGTGCCCCTACCGGGGAATGCCGACGGAGCTGCCCATGCAATTTTTAAACCCCACTTTCCCGACCCGACCTTGGGCCACATCTTACTTGTGGGAGTAAGATAAAAACTGGCCTTGTGCCTAACTCCTGGAGAGGAGTAAATCAATACATAGATCGATATTTGAAAAGCAAGCTAATTATTCAATATTTAAACCATCTAGAGTATTATTTTAAAATTAGAATATAGTTAAAAAATAAATAAAATTACAGATCAGAGTGATATCATGCTATGATTTTTTTAATTTTTCGAGACATTTAACTTTTGAATTTTTCGAGTTTAAACATTTGCTTGCAACACTTATTACACGTTTTTAATGCTTACCTGAAGGGTTTTTTTACATGAATTTTTACCTGGGAATTATATAAATTATTTTGAAAAAGTGTAATATATATATATATATATAAATTATTTCGAAAAAGTGTAATATATATATATATATAAATTATTTTGAAAAAGTGTAATATATATATATAAAATATTTTGAGAAAATGTAATATATATATATATAAAATATTTTGAAAAAATGTAATATATATATATATATATATAAATTTTAAAAACATGTAATGTATATATATATGTATATATATATATTTTGAAAAAATGTAATATATATATACTATATTTTAAAAATGTAATATATATATATTTAAAAAATATTAATAAAGAATATATATATATTTATTACATTTTTAAAAATATTAATAAAATATATGTACATTTATTGTATTTAAAAAATATAAATATTAGATATATAAATATTATATTAAGAAAATATAAGTTTATATATATATATGTATATATATATATATATTTAAAAAATATAAATATAATTACTTCATATTAGATCATATCGTGATAGGAATATGTTTAATATTGAGTATAGAGCATTGTTATAGAAAATATTGAAATAATAAAATAAAAGTAAAGTTTCATTTTTTACAAGATTATTATCATCATATTTGTAAAAAAGGAATAAAATATGAGAATGTTTTTTAAATCCATGGATTTTCAAAGAAATTACTTTTATTCTCGGTAAGAAAAAAAACCATTTAATAATTATTGATAAGTATTAATTTTAAAAATCTACAATTTTGAATTTTGCCTAAAACAAAAATAGTAAAAAAAATTGTCAATAATCAGCAGAACGTTTACATAGTAATGAATGTATCGGTACAGTTGTTGAAAAAATCCGATTAGAATGTTGCATAACATAGTGTAAGAAAATTAGATTTCAAATAAAATTCAGGAAAGAGTTAAAAGTCAAAATTATAAGAAAAATTAGTTTATTCATGGCATGATGATTCTACATATTAACTTCCTTTATTTATTTAAATATGATGTGATTAATTCAGGAGAAAAAACAAAATGAAACAGAAATTATAAAGAAAATGGGAAAAATTAGAAAAACAAAAACAAAACAACTAAAACAAAACAAAGAATTTTAAAAGATTTAAAAAACGCTTTGAATCTACAAATAATTTAAAAATAGAGAATTTAAAGCAAATTTTTAAGTCTTTTTTTTAAAACGCTATATATATGAATATGTTTATTTAGCGTAATGAAATTGAAAATTAAATTCAAATAAATGAAAATTAAAAGAAGGAAGCTTGAAATTTTAATATATAGGATTTGAGAGAAAAAGGTATTTGAAGATTTAAAAATAAAGATTGTTAAATAAAATGTTAAGGAATTAAATTATTAATTAAGATATGAAATATATTTGAAGTAATCTTAAACAGAGAATTTGAACAAAGAAAACGATAAACTCGAGTAGAAAAACGTTATTCAATTAGAAAAAATTCTTCACGATATGAGAGAGTGGAAAAAATATTCAAGCATTGTATTAATTTAAATGTTTAGAAATTATGATTTTAAATATAAAAACAAGCCCTATGGCTTATTAAAATATAAATATGCTAAGTTTAGGATAAATAAAAAATATTATATTTATTTTTTTAAATATTAGTCTCCATATTATGTAAAAAAAAAAAGTCTTCATTAGTGTTATACTAAGCTATGTGAAATGAATTCTGGCCTACAAAAATGGCTGAACAGCCTCGTCTGCATTCTCTGGTAGTAGCGCCTCAGGCGATTAACAATAAACCAACCCCTTCTCACAGAGAAGTGAGACTCAGGCGATTAACAACAAACTAACCGATATCAGCCCCGTTCGGCATTCCCCGGTAAGGGAGCCTCAGGCGATTAGCAATAAATTCACCCTTTATAAGAGAAACGGTAAAACCAGCGAACTAGGTGAAGTGCACTTTGGACTACAAAAAATATCTGAACAGCCCTGTCGGCATTCCCCGGTAAGGGAGCCTCAAGCGATTAACAATCAACTATCCCCTGCAAAGCGTAAGAAGGTAAAGCCTGGGAGGGTTTACCCCCTAGTACTACACAGAACCATACCTCTTCCAGATAGAGCAGGGCCAGAAGATGTTACAACAGCTAACCCTCAGTCAGACTGATTGTCGAGGAGTACCCAAGCTGTGCCAGGTTACTTGCCTTTACCCATTCTTATTAGTGTTTCTCGAACTAAAACGTCCGGTTTTTATGAATAAATTATGGCAGATCAGACATCGATGAGACGAACGGGCGTTAAGGAAAGTGCTAGCTTATATTAGTTACCCCTTTTTCTTTCTAGGTTCGTTCGGCTTACTCTCTCCTCTTCTCTCCTCTTCTTTCAATTTCTTTCTTTCTTTTTTCTTCTTGAAGAGAGAATTATCAAAGTAATTTGCTAATAAAATATGTAAATACAGATTTTGGCACGGAGTGCGAACTCAATGAAAAGGGGTTACGCGTGTCTTTAATCTGAATGTAACAAGTGGATGTGAAATGAAACACAGAAGTAAACAGCTGAACTGGTCAACGAGATCAGAGTTCTTGGCGACACAGAACGACGCGCCTCGGCTCTCAGTGAAAGCAGCAACAACAACAAGAAACACCCACTTGAAGTGGCAAGCCAAAAATCCACTTTAAGCACGGCTGCTGTCCCCCCAATAACAGCTTAACCCAAGTATGTAATCACGCACGCACGACGGAACTTGAAAACACCCTTAATGGCCGTGCATTGTTCTTATTCGAGAATATTTCAACCTTCAATAAATTTTGATCCTTAATATTTTACATCTTTGTATAATAGTTCTTATATAAATGTTTTATTCTTTAACTTACATGTTCACTTTTTTATTAACAAAATGTATTGTTAAAATTTAGCACTTGCTAAATGGTGATCCATTCAAAACATATATGTTTTTGTCGATCTGGTTCATTTGCCAATTTCGCTACACAAATATTGATTGTTAGGTTGGCAATCCCTAAAGACGCGACCGTCGTCTAAAATACCTGATACAAAGCCGGGAACCAAGACGCCACAAAATAACTGCACTGATCTGCATGTATTGTATCTTACCTTTACTGGACGGAACAGAGAATCGTTTTTGAAAATAGGATTGTTCGTGTTATCATTGTTAGGCGAACTCTCAGTCAGCAACTCTTTTGTGTGGTTCGGCCTATCATCTTTCTGTTGCATGGCTTCTGTGTGGCTGTCGTCAAGGGTCTGTAGCAGGTGGGAGATATAAGTCGTGGCCAGGACCAGCACGTCGAGTTTGGAGAGTTTGGTGTCTGGTGGTACGGCCGGTAGACTCTTCTGAAGTTCCAGAAATGCAAGACGGAGAGTTCTGACCCTCGACCTTTCGCGAGCCGCATTAGTGCTACACGGTCGGCCCCTTTTTCTACGAGCGATGATTCCCTTTGGTGTTGAAAGAGGAGGATGACTAAAGGTCCAGATGTTTACTGGTGGCGTCATCGTTTGAACGCTACTGGATTTCCGCTGACGTAATCAATCCTGGAAAGAATAAAAGTTGGGTTTAAGTTTTAAGGCATTTCATGTTGTAATGCATAGTGTAGTGCAACGGATAATGGCGTTGTATATTCAGGTCAGAAAGATTGCTTTCGATTTTTTTATTATTTAGCTTTTCTAATGCTAACACTCAAAATATTTTTTATAAGAAGTACAATTCACTAACTTACTAGCTGTACCTAGTCGACGTTTCCCGGGATGCAGTGAACGTTTTTTTAATTATTTTTAAGTACCACTGTAGACGTACAGGGCTGCAGAGAATTAGTGTGAAAGTTTTGGAGGAATTCTAAGTTAGGAGCTGAGCAGCGTAATGCTTGTTCACATATATATATATATGGGAAGAGAAGGATGAAGGTAATCCGACGTGATGGTAAAATGAAAAAGGAAAACCAAAAACTGGATGTTTTTTATGTGTACATCAACGTTTCGTCTTTATTTATAAGACTTCATCAGGATGATGATATAGGGAAAAGATATCATGCAAGCACAGATACATGTAGGGTAGACATGTTGGGAAGAAAAATAAAATAAAATGAAAAATAATGGCAGCGTCTTGCTGGACGTCAGTACTTGTTAGAGAATGAAAATGAGTGGGAGAAAAAGGGGGAAGGGTGGAGGGAGCAAGGACTACTGTGGCAGGCGATGAGAGAAAGAGGTGGGGGATGAGCAGGGGTAAAATGGATGGCAGAGAGAGATTGGAGGAAGAGGGGGAGGGGGTGTTTGACCAGATGGCTATGGTCGAGATTGAAGGGGAAGAGTGAGTTGGAATGTTTGTGTGTGGGGGGTGTATGCAGGGAAAATGGGGATGGGTAGAGAGGGAGGGGGCTGTGATTTTGGTGGATGGGCGAAAGTTATGGTCTTAGAGAGCGTTTTGAGAAAATGAGGGAATTTAAGAAGAGGTATGGGAGAAAATAGATGAGAGGGGGAAGAGGGAGGATTTGTCGTGATAGGGTGTGAAATATTTGAAATATTTGGAAAATGATAGCAATGAGTGAGGGATTGGAGTGGGTGGGGGAGGGGGGTGATTGAAAGGGTGGGTGAGGAATATTTGAAATATTTGGAACATGAGAAAGTTTATTTGGACTGTAGTATTAAAAATGTGAGGGAAAAAAAGAAGATTCAGGGAGAAGAAGGAAGGGTGTGGGTGAATGGAAGAGTGTCATAAGGTTAGAGATGAAAATAAAAGTTAGCCATGATCAGGCAAAAGACTTTGTTCTGTGAGGATGATCTTGCTTATTAAGGGTGATAGGTTAAAGAAACCATTTCGCTGCTTGATGGTGGTGGAGGATGTGATGAGGGCAGTTTCCAATAATCTTCGCCGAGATTTGTTGTGGATGTGTTTAGTGATTTTGGCTTGTTCAAATTTGAATGCATGACCATATTCTAGAGCATATATATATATATATATATATATATATATATATATATATATATATATATAATCTGTATCTATATATATATATATATATAATCTGTATCTATATATATATTTATATATATATATATATATATATATATATTTATATATATATATATTTATATATATATATATCTATAGTAAGCAGTGAAAATATATATGGCAATCAAGCTACACAGAGGCTCCCATGTTTCATCCCCGGGGGGAATCGTCAGGCTAAATGCATGGAGTTATTTTTGTCAGGTGTTTTTATATAGATGGCTTGCTAGTTAACCAATCAGATTCTTTGTTGTTCCCTCAGCCAATCGTTGGGCTTCCCGCGAACAAAGGCTTTGTTGGTGACGCGACTATGCCTATCCTATTTTTTGTTAACGATGGATTTTCCTATATCCTGTTTCCTTTGTTTTGTCAATACAGTGGGCGAATTTATTTTAACACGTGGTTTCTTGTATTTCTATTTTAGGTTTTAAGTTCAACCTTGTTCAGGAGATCAGTTTTAATCAACAACGATGACCAATGGATTAAAACGAATATGACAAACTCTTTTGATTTGGCCATGGGTGCCCTTGACTCTGCGGATGCATCTGATCTTGTGGGGTTATTCATTTTATGTACACTCACAAATATATTCGATAATACGGATATCGGCCTTTATAGAGATGATGGATTAGCGATAATAAGAGACTCCAACAAAGTCAAGGGAGAAAACTTCAAGAAAATTATACATATGGAAATGAAAAAACTAGGCCTAAAAGTGGAAGTAATGGCTAACATAAAAACAACGAACTTTCTAGACGTCACATTAAACTTAAGTAAAATCACCTACGAACCATGCCTAAAAGATAACGCCAACCCAATATACATACACCCAAAGTCTAATCACTCCCATCAATTATAAAACATATCCCGAATTCGATCGAAAGTAGGCTTATCAACAATTCTAGCAACGAAAGCGTTTTTTAAAAATCAATCAACATTTACAATACAGCTCTAAAAAATAGTGGTTATCATAATACCGAAATTAAATATAAAAAACAGGACACCAATAATTACAACAAAATTAAAAATAAAAACAAAAGAAAAAGAAATATAATCTACTATACCCCTCCCTATAACCAGATGCTAAAAACTAAACTAGGCAAAAAATTCCTAAATCTGATCGAAAAACACTTACCCGTAACCAACCCTCTACATAAAATATTCAATAAAAAATAATCTAAAACTATCCTACAGCTGCTGTGAAAACCTAGAAATGATAATTAAGGCACACAACAACAAAATACTAAAAGACAACAATAGAGAAGAAAAAAATAAACAAAGTGGAAAATATAACAAAAATAACACTATGAAGAACAAAAATATAAACAATACTTATAGAAATAAACAAAACACTAATAATAACCACCCGAATAGAAACGAAAAAGTTAGCAATGAAGAGAAAAGATGTAACTGCATAAATCGTAAAATTTGTCCACTACAAAATAAATGCCTAACTAAAAGTGTTGTATACCAAGCAACGATATTTGCAAACGAAAGCCCAAATAACAAGAAATACTACGTGGGTATGACATCCCTAGACTTTAAGACCAGATACTATGACCACAAAAGCACAATTAAAAACAAAGAACGTCGAACTAAAACAGCACTAGCTAACCATTATTGGGAGCTCAAAGAAAATGGACGCTCACCAATAATTGAATGGAAAATAGTAAGACAGGCCAGTACATGTAGAAACTTAGACGACCCGTGTAGATTATGCCTGAATAAAAAATATGAAATCCTAAATTTTAAAGATCCCCGGAACCTATTAAAGTCTAGAAGCGAAATAGCAAACAGCTGTTTACACAGAAATAAATTTACCTCAGGATGATATATGATATAAAAAAAATTTAAAAAAAGATAAATAAATAAATAAATAAATAAAAAACTGAACAAGTTAAAACTTAAAACCTAAAATAGAAATACAAGAAACCACGTGTTAAAATAAATTCGCCCACTGTATTGACAAAACAAAGGAAACAGGATATAGGAAAATCCATTGTTAAAAAAAAATAGGATAGGCATAGTCGCGTCACCAACAAAGCCTTTGTTC
>OY744533.1:83608689-83626189 GCA_963556195.1 Sepiola atlantica
GCAAAGGCCCGTGGCACAACGGATAAAAGTGCTAAGTATTAAGTAGTACAAAGAGACAGTGTTTTTTTTTTTGGGGGGGGGGGTTATGGTCCAATCCTCAGTACGGGCGATACTAAGAATACAATTACAAATTACTTATGACTTCTACCCGGGCATAGTTGACGAAATGGGACCAGCTACCCGGGTGGATTAAATAAAGGGTTCCGTTCGAGATTCTGTATAGATTCCCGAGTTCGACAAGACGCACCTGAAGAACGTCTGAGATTATATTGACCGAAACGTTGTGAGAATACATTCAAGATGAAAACAGTAGTCTGAATAATCCAAATGACACTGCATATCAAACGTAGGTTCCATGACCCACAGTTGCAGCCCGCATAAAAGATACTGTATTTCGCCATTTAATGACCGAAATTGTAGTTCTTATCATTTAAGATGAATAAACGTTCGTCGTTTACCGAGAAGAAAAAAAAAAAAGACGTGATTTTTTTTCGTTCTGAACGTTTCTGTAAACTTAAAAATGATATATGACATTTTTTGTCGATTTTAAAACTTATTTTTTTGCAGTTGCATAAACTTTTACTGTTAAAAATTTCGTTATTTTTTTTTACTTTTGTTAAAGTATTTCGTTAGTTTGCAGCTAAATCATTTATGCACATATTGTGTGTGTTTTTCTAAGTCTAAGTAACAAATATTCTGCATTAAATTTTATCAAACGACTTTAATTGGTCACACGAGACTCTCATAGCAAACAAATCGATCCACATGACCCTCGGGGTACCCTGAGTTTAACAAGTTTGCTGTATGTATAGAATTTGTTGACATTTAATTTGAAGATGCCCAAGTTTTAATCGGGATCCCTTGCAAACAAACTCTGTCCATGGAAATTACACCTGGCGCTAGGAACATGGAGGAAGATGTTAATCCTTTTCTTTTTTTTTCTTACTTAGTTCACGCCAAACAAGGCAAGTTGCCACTGTAGACGTAAGGGGCTACTGAGAATTAGGGTGAAAGTTTAGGGGGTTATCCTAAATTGGGAGCTGAGCAGCGAGATGCTTGTTCACATTAGTTTTAAATTTCTGCATGTCGATACAGTCGGGGAGAAGGGAGCAGGGAGGGAGTTCCAAAGGCCGGCAGCTCTAGGAAAAAAGCTATTGGAATAGAAGGCTCTCCAGCATCTGGGAACCTCGATAGTGAATGCAAGGAAGTTAGCCGATTGTCAGTTTGATCGAGCATATTTATGTCGAAGGGACACCAGAGCAGCAAGTTTATCGGAGCACATTCCATAGAAGTACTTGTAAAACAAGAACAAGGATGCAACATTGTGACGATGGAATCGGGATGGTTCTTTGCTATAGACAACCCTCAGGGTACGGGTGTTTATAACTGATATATGTTTTTAGGTTTCAATTGGATGGAGGAAAAAAATCGTGTAAAACTGGGAGACGGACGATGTTCGTATTTTGTTAATATTTCAAACGCTTGGAGTTAGTAAATTTGAAAATAGTTTCATAATAAGACCCTGAAAAAAATAATGAAAATACAAAAGAAAATAAATAGATTAAAACCAAATATCCTCTCACTTTTATATTTTAAGTTGTTGCTGCCGGGTAACACCGGGATTCCTTGCTAGTTACAAATATAATAAATGTACTTACATGCGTTGTCGTCTGCTGAAATGTGTCCTTTGAGAATACCAGAAGGAAGTTCTCGTATATAGTCCGCCATCTTTGAAATGACAGGGTAAAAAGTTCGAGGGTGGAGCAAAGATTCTGTTTAAACAAAAGAGATTGGTTGATAGAAAATGTGCTTCTGTTTTTTTTTGGGGGGGAGGGGGGGTCTTTTTTAAATGTGTTCACGCATCCCTGTGAGAGGCTCTGGCCGTCTTACCATCCGTTGGTCCTTCACGCTTGAGTTTGCAATATGAATTACGTCGGCCCGTCACACTTAAATTTGACGTTTAAATTACGTCATTCTGTTACAGTTAAGTTTGAAATACGTCGGTCTGTAACACTTAACTTTGAAATATGAATGACGACAGTCTGTCAGGGTTAAATTTGAAATATGATTACGACGGTCTGTCACGCCTAAATCTGAAATGCTAATTAGGTCGGTCTGTCACGCTTAAATTTGAAATATGAAATGCAATGGTCTGTCATGCCTAAATTTGAAATGCGAATTACGTCTATCTTTCAAGGTTAAATTTGAAATATTAATTACGACGGTCTGTCACGCCTAAATTTGAAATGCGAATGACGCCACTCTGTCATGCTTAAATTTGAAATATGAATTGCTTCAGTCTGTCACGTTTAAAGTTAAAATATCAATTACGTCGGTCTGTCATGGTTATGGTCTACATAGCATTTCCGTTGGTCTTACACGATTATGGTTGAAATACGTTTACATCTTTGAACGGCAAACGTCAATATTGAATGAATGTGACAGACTGACGACTGACAGAGCTTACTAAATAAGATACTTATTTAGTAAGCTCTGTCGGTCGGTCGGTCGGTCGGTCGGTCGGTTGGTCGGTCGGTCTGTCACGCTTAAGTTTGAAATCGGATTTTCATCGATAGACTGAACGGACGCATCTTAAGACTACCCGTTCTCGTTTCATCTTCATACTTACTTCTTTTCTTCTTTACCCCCCCCCCCCCCAGTCTCTATTGATGTTTTCTTTCAAACTCGCCGTAAGTTTTTATTTGTTGTTTCTATCTCGAGTTTCGACGAGGGCCGTACCGCCCGCCCGCCCGTGGGCGCCCCCGTAGACGCCGCCGCCGGGCCAACCATTACCTGGACTTCTTTTATTGTTGTTCAAGTAACGTATTTAAGAGCGTTCGTGTTTAAATTGTCATAAATGGGAAAATAAAGTTGCACAAATAATCATAGTGTTATCAATACCGCGATCAACTTTCGTCTGGATACTTTACGTCCCGAGTTCGAACCCAACCAAGGACGAGGTGAACAACAGTTACTAATTTGGTCAACAGCAAGGCGATTTTTTTCTCCGTATGGTTTCAGAATGTACCTGGCCCCAGAATGTACCCGACTCTACCTATATAAGAGTCAGATACGTCCTAAGATGGGGGTGGTTCTGCTGCCACATCTGGGGAGGTGCCGCTCGGAGCACGCTTTCCTGTCTTGACAGAGTACAAAATCGACTTCGCAACCTAGTGATGTAGGATCTCTATTCTTCTCTACAGTCCTATCATAAAAGAGACGGTGCTAGTCTTTCTCTACTCTATCGTTATTTCCGAGGTAGGTGCTCGACTGAGCTCCAATCTCTTGTCCCCCGATGTAAAGCTTTTACAGTACTTCTTACCAATACCGCTAAAAATTTAGCCGTTCTTCCTTTGTGTATCTGAAACCAAAGCACATGTCAAAATGTCAATGAACAGTTTATTTTTCAGGACTTCCTATATGTGGAACACATCACGACAGGACTGCTCTCCTGCAGACCACAACATGGTCGCTTTCAACTCCAATATCAACAAATACTTGTCGAGCTATCCTCTTAAGTAATCAAATTTTGTCCATTCCGTCCACCTTTTTCATCGTCCAGCTTACAATCTCATTAATCCTTACTCTCGAGTGGCTTTTGGCCACGCTAAGTGGTGACTAGTTAATATATAATTTTTTAGGGGGGGGGGGTGAAATACAACGGTTTATAAGAATGTGTCTGTAACGCCCTAGTTGATCTTTCTCGGCCGTCGAGCTAGAGTTAGAACTAAAGATTGATCTGTTCGGTTCCAGGAAGCCATCCTCCAATGCATTACCTTCTCCTTCTGGAATGTTTAACGCCTGTCGCCCGAGTCTCATTTACTAAAAGATGTCGACGCGTCCGACCAAGCTATTTTTTCTTCGGGGTTCAGAGTGCTCTTTTTTGAAAAAGCTGGACTTTCCACATCTAAAACCGACCTGGTGTTTCATACAATCTTGTGAGGAGACGTGTAAATCCTTTTCGCTAATGTCATGTTATTTTATTTGCCACCTCTTCTGAAGGTTAGACACAAGGTCAGGTGTGGGTTTGATGAAAATCTTTCTGTGGGACGAACTGGATTCGAACTTGGCATACCCAGGTTTTCAGTTCGTGTCGTTAACCACTTAGCAACCGTCACCCGTAAATGTCGCTAATGTCACGTTATGCATGACTCTTGTTCCTATTTACTTGCCTCCCCACGAGTGTAGAGTTAGACACTATGTCAGTTTTAGTGTAGGAATAGTCTATTTCTCACAAAAGGGGGACTCTGGATTGGAACAAAAATTTTTAAAAAGCCTCAATCTACGAGGATTTTTACTTCATTGACCGAGAACAAAAAATATGAAGTGTAATATCAGAACAGATACTACACTTGTATCCTAATCAAAAGGCCAAGATTCCGAGTTAACACTTTCGCCAATATTGCGACTGGAAGAGGATAGTAAAAAAAAATCATTGTGTCATTAATAAAATATGTATACATAAAACCACAAAGGGGACTGAAACTTTAAGGCTAGGTGTGGAAAAAAGAAGTGCAAAAAACATAATCTTCTAGCCCTTCCAAAAATAACGCGGTGCCATCAGTATCTGCTTCTGCAACAGAGACTTCGTGAAGTGCCAGGAAGTACGGAAAGATCTAGGAAGAAGAACACCATCCAGACCTCTACTGAAATGACACAAGGAGTACTACAATCCTAAGGCGGTTTTTTTTTAATTTTTTATCCGTCTCACAGCGGTAAGATGTGACACAAGGTCGGGAAAGTGAGATTGAAAAGCCAGCGCCATAGAGGAAGAACACTCTGGCCTACAAAAAATGCCTGGGCAGCCCCGTCGGCATTCCCCGGTAGAGGCGCCTCCGGCGATTAGCAATAAACTAACCCTTTCTCAAAGGGTAAGAAGGCAAAGCCTGGTAGGGTGGACCCCCTAGAACTGCACAGGACAAACACTAAGATAGGTGGAATCAAGGCCAAGAGAACGAGACGGTACCGGTCTAAGGGGCGTAGCATCCATCGGAACAGATACAACACTTTGATCACAGCCAAAAGGCTGAGAAAAAAATTGTCACTCAAATTTAAGTAAAAGCCAACGGCTGTAATTACGGAAAATGCAATGGCAAACGCCTGTTGCGAGAACGCAAAGGAATTTGCAACAATGATCGAGCGAAGCGGAAAGTGCAGGAAATCTGGAGAGACTTGTTGCCACCGTAGACTCCAGCAAACGTCACCTGTTTTAATCAGTGAACAATGACTGGTAATGACTCGTGTGGAAACTCCTAGTGAGTACATGACAATAATTAGAACAGGGAATTTTATGGGGCATTGGTAGTAAGCAGTCACCTTCAATAAAATTGACATAGAATGAACCACCTTCTGTTTATTGATCATTTCATACCGTTCGAGAAAGATAAACCAGATCGATCCTCGTCTTATTTTCCGTCTCCTTTGCATAGATATTAGTATGGAGATTGAAATAGGGAGATATCTACTAAACATACGACGTAATAAACGCTGAAATTGCACGAGGATAGAATTTCTCAATGGTGACACTATCACTGATGAGGCAGATATTAGTACTTGAATTAGATGAAATACTAGACAGAAAAGATGAAAGCATATACGTATGTTAGCAGATTGGTGCCTTTGCTGAAGTCAAAGTTAAGTGACCGTAACCTGTTTACAGTAATTAATATCTGAAAGGAAGTAGTAGTGGTTAGTTACAATTTAATGAGATAGAACAAAGTTACTTGCGACAAGACAAGCTAGAAATAAGCAAAGCTTTCTTTAAGTGTTGGAGACTTGAGGTTGATCAGCAGAAGACGTTAAACTTCCAACGAATATTTCTTCAGTCACTTCCAGTCGCGGATTATCTAAGTGCGTTAGGTATTTTTTTTATCTAAGTGCGTTAGGTATTTTTTTATCTAAGTGCGTTAGGTATTTTTATCTAAGTGTGTTAGGTATTTTTTATCTAAGTGCGTTAGGTATTTTATCTAAGGGTGTTAGGTATTCTTTTATCTGAGTGCGTTTGGTATTTTTATCTAAGTGTGTTAGGTATTTTTTTATCTAAGTGCGTTAGGTATTTTATCGAAGTGTTTTAGGTATTTTTATCTAAGTGCGTTAGATATTTTATCTAAGTGTGTTAGGTATTTTTTTATCTAAGTGCGTTAGGTATTCTTTTATCTAAGTGTGTTAGGTATTTTTTATCTAAGTGCTTTAGGTATTTTATCTAAGTGTTAAGGTATTTTTTTATCAAAGTGCGTTAGGTATTTTTTATCAAAGTGCGTTAGGTATTTTTTTTATCTAAGTGCGTTAGTTTTTTTTTATCTGAGTGCGTTTGGTATTTTTATCTAAGTGTGTTAGGTATTTTTTTATCTAAGTGCGTTAGGTATTTTATCGAAGTGTTTTAGGTATTTTTATCTAAGTGCGTTAGATATTTTATCTAAGTGTGTTAGGTATTTTTTTATCTAAGTTCGTTAGGTATTCTTTTATCTAAGTGTGTTAGGTATTTTTTATCTAAGTGCTTTAGGTATTTTATCTAAGTGTTAAGGTATTTTTTATCAAAGTGCGTTAGGTATTTTTTATCAAAGTGCGTTAGGTATTTTTTTTATCTAAGTGCGTTAGTTTTTTTTATCTAAGTGCGTTAGTTATTTTTATCTAAGTGCGTTAGGTATTTTATCCAAGTGTGTTAGGTATTTTTTTTATCTAAGTGCGTTAGGTATTTTATCTAAGTATGTTAGGCATTTTTTTTATCTAAGTACGTTTGGCATTTTTTTTATCTAAGTGCGTTAGACATTTTTTTATCTAAGTGCGTTAGGCATTTTTTTTCTCCAAGTGTGTTAGGCATTTTTTTATTATCTAAGTGCGTTAGTTATTTTTATCTAAGTGCGTTAGGTATTTTTTATCTAAGTACGTAAGGCATTTGTTTATCTAAGTACGTTAGGCATTTTTTGTCTAAGTGCGTTAGTTATTTTTTTATCTAAGTACGTTAGGCATTTTTTTTTATCTAAGTGCATTAGGTATTTTTGTTTTTGTTTATTTATTTATTTTAGAGTCACCCTAAAGTGTAGTTTATTTGGTGTCTACAGTTAATCGCTATTTCTCTTCTAGGATCTAGTAATGTTTGCACGTTTGAAATTTAACAGTAACATGTTTGAAATTTAATAATGATTTTGTTCGATATAACAATGATTAATTGGCTACAATAAGAAACAACGCCAAGAGTGAAAACTAATCCAATATAGGGGAATCAAAAGTCCAACTACTCCTTCCCAAATTATATACTATATTCCGAGTTCTATCGAATGTAGATTTAGTAATAACTCTACTAACGAATTGAAGAATTTAAATAGATAGTTAGGGGGTAATAAAACCATGGCCTCTGATTGGTTAGATGATATAGTAGGCACTAGTAAGCTATAAAACAATCCTAAAATGTAAATCATTGCAATTTGCCTGATTATTTCCTTTTGGAAAAAAATGTGATGGAGTAGAAATATGCAGTAAGACCGATAAAAAAAACAATGGTTAACAATGGTTGTTTTTTTGATCGGATCTTACTGCATATTTCTACTCCATCACATTTTTTCTATATACGTCAGACCAAGAAGTTATGGTGTGCAACACTTCTACTATCAGCTCCTAAGAACCCTTAATTGGACATTATAATATTAAACACCGAGTGAGTCTTCTGAACTTTTCGTATGATTTTGTTTTTTCTATGGTTTTGTTATTAATTTGCATACACCCTGAATACATTCTTCACTGTCATCTACTGCATCGATAGCAAGTAAATTTCCCGCCTGGATAACTTTTTTCATTTTTGGACAACCAATCACCACCTGGGTTGTTTTTTAATCGACTTTTTTGACATTTTTTTTAAAAATTGTTTTAAACTTTTTGACTTGGATGAACTGTATAAATTTAACAAAACAGTGTGTTTTGGGCCAATATACTTTATGTTTTATATGTATTTTTATGTATTTTCCATATATTTTTATATATTTTCAAAGCTTAATTTTTATTCCCTGCAGTAATGTCATTGCGGTAATCGTCCTCTGCGGAGATTTTCTTTAAAAACTCATGAGTTAAGGACGCAGTATTACTCCTTGTTTTTGAACTTTAATAAAATCTGATTAATTTCTCATTTTATTATGCTATTCAACTAATTTTATTGCTCTATACACTATATTGAGCTTTGTTTTTATCCTGACAGTCTACTGGCTAAATATATAATTTATATCTTTAAAGTATTATCTTACTTTATATATATATATATATATATATATATATATATATATATATATATATATATATATATATCTGAAGAGAAGAATTATCTTTGAAAACTCATGAGCTAAGGACTTAAGAATACTTTGCTTGAACTTTGAATTCTAATAAAATTTGATTGACACCTTATTTTATTACCTCATTTTATATTATAATAGTAATGCTCTATCCAGTATATTGAGCTTCAGTTTTTATCCGAGTGTTTCACTAATTATAAGATATTAGTTGACGCTTATATCTTTTGTTGGATTACTTTATATATATATATATATATATATTGTGTGTAGACTATTTATATGTATGTTCATTGAAGAATTGCGTTATTTTTACAGCTTCTCACATGATCTCACCGCCTTACACGTCATTTCTCATATTATAGCGCCGTCGAATAATATATAGATATGTACAATACGAAATTCTATGTGAATAAATAGTAAAACAGAGAAGCCTGAACATTTACGAAGTATTAATACTTAAGTGTGTTTCCAGTGAAGGTCTAATCATAGAAAAGGGACTTAGTGTCAATTTAGATTGCTATAAAAAAAGTTACTGTCCACTTTTGTAAAGTACTGGGCCGAGAGTGTGGTTGCTGGAAAGTTATATTATGGTAGCATAGCTCAGATTCGTGTCACACTTTCGGGAAAACCACGACTTCACCAGTACCAACATTTGTCCCCCGATTGTAACTTCATGGACTATTATGTGTGAAGCGTAGTTTAGAAAGACATCAACCGTACTGCCTGCAACACCAAGGATGATCTGATTGCCAAAATCGAACTGCTATTTAGGTATCTTTCGAAGGACACTGTGAAGGCGCTCCAGGTTGAGGTCTCGCTTGGAGGCCATGGTGGAGGCTCAGAGATGCTTCTTCAAGTTGGCTTTATTCGGCAAAAGATCTTTTCAGAAATGCACTTTGAATTTTGAAAATACATCAATTATTGGCCAAGATATGACTTTTTTAAAAATCTCTTTTCCAAAAGGTGTATATACAACTTTAAAGTAGTATCCATATGATACTAAAACTCTCAGAATCTTGCTTCGTTCATTATTTGCACACTGAATGTATTAGATAGGGAGAAGGGAACTATGTGGAGGGGAGTGGTGTGAAGAGGGGAATAGAGGGACTTCTTGTGGTAGTACTAGTTAGTTGTAGTACTAGTAGTAGTAGTAGTAATAATAGTAGTGGTACTAGTAGTAGTACTAATATAATTAGAAGCGAAAGAGAATAGTAAGAGAATGACGTAGATAAATAAATCGGGGAGGAAAATGGGGCTAGAGTAGACACAAAAAATCTCATAATCTGAAGCCAGTGAGTTCAATTCTTGTACAGGGTAGTACATTTTTATTTGATCTTTAATCACATACAAAAATACATTTTAGCATAGAATAGATTGATCTGAGGTGGCATACAGCCACTTTTAAAGTTTTTGCTAATACTGGGAAGCGTGATTATTTGGATTATTGGGATGTTATTCTCATACTGTTTAGGTCGATCTAACCTCCGAACTCTTTCAAGTGCGTCTTAGCGAACTCTGGAATTTTTATGGAATTTCGAACATAACCCTTTATCCACAGGATATAGCTTGTTCTCGTTCCGTCAGCCATCACCGGGTAGATGTCTTAAGCAATTCGTAATTGTATTCTAAGTATCACTCGTACTGAGAATTTAACGTTCAACTTCCAGAAGACTGTCAATTAGAACTTATTATTACTTAGCACTTTCATCCGTTGCGCCACGTGTCTGTTCAAAATTCAATAAGTATTCTGGAGATGCACCTGGAGAAGGTCGGAGGTAACATCGAGCGAGACCTTGTGAGAATAACATCCAAAAATGAGTAAAGTAGTCCGAATAATACAAATTACCAATCCTCATCTGTAAAAGTCCGAAACATAATGGGTAACATATAAAAAAAAATTTGAAAATAAAACTGTTTTGTGAATAGTTTACACTATTTTTTCAATAATTAATTCCAGAAACTATCAACAAATAAATGCACTTTGCTTCTCTTCTTCATAGACTCTTTTCGCTATAGTTATATTCATGATAGTTACTCGAATGAGCTCAACTCCTAGGTTCCCCCCTGCAAAACATTCACAGCAAAAACTCGTCTGGCTACAAGCACTAAATAATGTTCCTTTCTTCCTCTGTGTACCGAAAACAGAACTTCCATGAGCAAAGTTGCTTTCCAAGAATTACACATCTGTGGAAAACAATACTACGGGGTTGCTTTCCAGCTGACTACAACATAGTCATTTTCAAGTCTAATGTTAAACAAAATATTGTCGAGCCGTCCTCTTAAATAATGAAGTTTTGCCCAATTTCAACCATCGTATCCAATCCTCAAGGAAGTGTCTCACCGTTCATCCAATAAACTAATTAACCCTTATCCTCGAGTGGCTTTAGGGCCTTGATAAGCAATGACAATTAGTATAGAAAATATCTATTTACATACATGATATGTTAAGTATACAGTAATGTACAATGTACCAACGTTTACCCAACGGATCACAAGTCGTCTAATCTATATTAATATTAGCTGCGACGCCTGTCTCAGGGTTAGCTCATAATAATAAGACATGCTTGGAGCATTTTTAAGTGCGAGAGACAAGACTCGAAAATACTTCAAAAGTAATCAAAAACATATTACTACGATAGATAAGTAAGTGAAAATAGATTACACAACTGAACTTATGAACTAAGAAAAGGTTTCATTTCATGTCTTACAATGATTGAAATTTGTTCAGATAATATTTTCTCTTTTTCTCAGAGATTAAAGTTAATTTTCTGTTGAGTCGAAGTCATTGAGTCGGAGTCATTGAGTCGGAGTCATTGAGTCGGAGTTAGAAGCAATTAATTAAAACTATACAAACTCTATCAGCAGTTGAATTGACACTTTATAAGCTCTTTGCTTATGTATTCTTTGATATAAAACATTTATAATGATATCGTCGTACGCAAGTTAAGAGCCTATGCATATATTTTATAAGATATGTAGGACAAAAGCACGTAATTACATAAAGAGGGGCTTGATTTACGCCGGTCTATGGGACGGTCCTGTGCAGTTCTAGGAGGTCCACCCTCCCAGGCTTTGCCTCCCCTCTTTGGAGAGGAGTAAGTTTATTGCTTACTGCCTGAGGCGCGCCTACCGGGGGATGCCAACAGGGCTGCCCATGCAATTTTTAATGGCCAGAGTGCTCACCTTCTCGGCCGCTGGCTTTTCAAGTCCTACTTTCGCGCCCCGACCTTGGGTCACATCGTACCTTGTGGGAGTAAGATAAAACTGGCCTTGTGCCTAACCTCCTGAAGAGGAGGTAAATAATACATAAAGAGGCGTCAGAGTCGAAGATGCCAAAATAGAGGAGTCGAAGTCGTAAGTTTTTTGTTCCGACTCCACACCTCTGGTTGTAAATCATACTAAAATCAGAGGTTAAAAACTCCAGTGCGGTCGTAATGCTTTCTCAAGGCCTCCTTTAAAAGTGCAAGATGTCGGGCCACAAAATATTTCAATGCAATCATTGCGACAACTATGTAAACACAGATTTTATACGACAGCAAATTATGGGCTGCGAAAAGTTTTAATTTGCTTGAGTTACGCCCCTTTTAGACTGGTCTTGCAATGATAAAATTGTGTTCAAATATTATGAATTTATTTAGGTTTGTTTAATGTAACTATAGTTTAAATCCCATTAAATTAGGGGTAGCAAAAAAGCAGGGGGTGGGGTATTCTCTTTCGGGAGCCTCTTTAAAGTAAGAAAGATGAATATGACCTTCTAAGGACAATCTGCATACTATGGTATGATATTATTAACAAACTTGAAATTACCTAAAAGTAGTTAGAAGACTCGGACAAGCAGATAAGACCAACATTTATCATATATATATATATATATATATGTGTGTGTGTATGTATGTATGTGTGTATGTATATATATAAGTGTATATGTATATGTGTATATAAATGCATGTATATGTAGATATATGTATATATAAATATATGTATGTATATGTATATATTTATGTATATATATATGTATATATGTATATATATATATGTATATATGTATATAAATGTATATTTATATATATGTATATATATGTATATAAGTATATTATTATATGTAGTAGTGTATATATATATATGTATATATATATATGCATATATATATGTATATATATATATGTATGTATATATATATATATATATATATGTATATATGTATATACATACCCTACTGTACATATACCATAACTCTGTCTAATTTTAATTGTTTTCTCTCTATTCCTTCTTCTCGCCTCTTTTTTTAATCCCTCGATACAACCTTTGTTAATAGAGGGCGAAACCGGTTGGCTGGCTTTTTTTGTTGTTTAACTTTTAATCATGGATGATGAAACTTCATGCTACCCTTAGTGCTTGATATGATAAAATGTTGTCCTCTCCAAAAAATCAGGAAATATATATGCATATATACATATATATATATATATATATATGTATGTATATACATATATTTGTATAAATATGTATAGATATGTATATATATGTATATATATGTATATATGTATATATATATGTATATATGTATATATATATGTATATATGTATATATATGTATATATGTATATATAAGTATATATATATGTATATATATATGTGTATATATATGTATATATATATATATCTGTATATATGTATGTATATATATGTATATATATATGTATATATATATGTGTATATATGTATATATATATGTGTATATATATGTGTATATATATGTATATATATGTATATATATATGTGTATATATATGTATATATGTATATATATATGTATATATGTGTATATATGTATATATATATGTATATATGTGTATATATATATATGTGTATATATATGTATATATGTATATATATATGTATATATGTGTATATATGTATATATATGTATATATGTGTATATATATGTATATATATGTGTATATGCATGTATATATATATGTATATATATATATATATGTGTATATGCATATGTATATATATGTATATATGTGTATATGTATGTATATATATATACGTGTATATGCATATGTATATATATGTATATATGTGTATATATATGTATATATATATGTGTATATGCATGTGTATATATATGTATATATATATGTGTATATGCATATGTATATATATGTTTATATATATGTGTGCATATAGATGTATATATATTTATATATATATATATATGTATATATATATGTATATATATGTGTGCATATATATATATATATTAGAACATGGAGATATCATCGTATCAGTACTAATAAACCGAAAGGATTTAAGGCACAAGTTTTGAACCATTTTATGTAAGTAGGGATGTGACAAAAAGAAATTCTGTTGTTAATGAAATACGGAATGTAAAGCTGGTACTGAGTAATTTACAAGGACAATGTTTTCAATATGAGTCGATAATGATAGAGAGGAAGATTAATTAGAAAAAGACCTGGTCGTGGTAGGCAGCTAGGTTACAATTCTTGATAAAATCGACGTATGGTGTACTTCTTTGAGCAATAAATTTAACACGCTGAAAGCAGTGCCAGGATGATAAATGTAAGTTCGGGCAAAAAGGTACAATGGAACACGTTTTGTCACATTGTCCACTAGGACTAGATAGGCAAATATGACGCCACAACCAAGTGTTGAAAATCATAGGTAAGGGTTCAGGGATAAAGTGTATGAAATAAATGATGGAAAATGACCAAAAGATTGAAAAAATAAAGTAGATAAATATGGTGGAGGAAGGGAAAGTAATAAATACAACGAATAGTAAGGTGACAAAACATATAGATTGGGAAGGGGTATGGAAAATCGATGTTGATTTAGAGAAAACATCTAGTTTTTCTCTGTGACTAGAACAGCGCCATGACCAGATAGGGTAATATCGAGTGAAGATCGGAGGAAAGTAATTATGATGGAGCTAACAGTAACTTGGGAATAGAACATAAAAGATGCAGAGAACAGGAAAGAAATGAGGAATAAAAAGTTAATTGAAGATTGCGAAGACAACAGATGGGAGGTGGAATATTATTACCATATTGGAATAGGAGCATGAGGTTACATTGAAAAGAGTTTTCTGTACTCACTTAAAAATCGCTTTGGGTTCAAAGAAAACGATACAGACAACAGTAGAAAAGGCCTCACTTTTATTGTGGCTTCTATTGTCGTTTGCTCAGTCGGTAGAGTTACAGACTAAACCATTCCACTTTGACTTAAGACGTCGAAGTTGCGAGTTCAAATCACGACCACGGCGTCAAGTTTATTTATTGTTTATTTAGTTGTTAAAATGTGCCCTAATGTATTTCGTACGTTTACAAAGATTCTAGCTCACTTGAAAATTAAGTAAATAGTATATACCTCCCCCCTCTTACGTTTACAAAAATTATCCAGAACGGACAGACAGACAGACAGACAGACAGACAGACAGGGAAGGTGCTCGTTATATTATTCGTTGGAATTTAAGAGATATTTGACGTCCATTATAGAAACCATAAAAACGCCAACAGAAGATCACAAGAACGAAAACATATGAAACGAAACAGCAATAGTCAACATGAGATCGAATAATGGCAACTTCCACGTGAAGGATCACCACTGTACCAATGTCACCAGTCGAGGATAAGGCGCCGAAACTGGCTGGTACGTTATCCTCCATGCGTGGGCGAATGGTGGCCTAGATCCATGAGTGAAACTGCTGTCTATGAAGTACTAAAGTGTTCGATACTTTCTTGAATTCAATTCTTTTTGAAACTCAACATCGTAAATAACTATGATATATTTCTTCATCGAGAGCCAAGGTAGCTAGGATGTTGGACTTTCAAAGTCAGTGGTGACTGAGGTCCGACGTTCCAATGTCGTCGCGTCGGTTTTGTATATTATGTAAAAATATATTATTATTATTATTATTATTATTATTATTATTATTATTATTATTATTATTATTATTATTATTATTATCATTATTATTATTATTATCAACAACCCACCAGAAGTTATCACACAAGTCATCATCAGTGAATACTCACTGACAATAACTGATGGTGTTCCGTGGCAATAAGTCTTTTCAGATTTTAAGTATTCTTTACCTTTTTCGTTAATCATTGCAAATGATTTTGTGTTATTGCAACAACCGCTTACCATTTATTTCTCGCTATCAATGACCATTGGTCTTCACTGGGATTTGGGTGGCAATAAGCCTATCCAGGGCCCCAGTACTCTCCGCACCTTTCCAGTGGAGGTCTGGTTAGCACTCTTCCTCCAAGGTCTTTCCATCCTCCTTTGCCCTTCATGACTTTTTTTACGTATATTCACCCCGAACAAAGCACATTGCAAGTGAGACGTAAGAGGCTACTGTGAATTCGGGGCCAGATTGATAGGGGCATCCTAAGTAGGTAGCAGTTCAAATTAGATTTAAATTTGTGAATGTCGATACAGTTGAGGAAACAGGGAGCAAGGCGGGAATTCCAAAGGCAAAAAGTACGAGTAGAAAGCCTTTCGCTATCTAGGGACCTCTACAGTGAAGGGATGGGATTTTTCTGATTGTCGGGTTGGTTTGGGGTATTTACGTTGTGGGGGCACGAGTGCAGCAAGTTCATCGGAGCACATTTCATTGAAGTTCTAGTAGAACAAGCACAGGGACGCAACATTGCGGCGATGGCGCAGTGGCTGGAGCTTGGTAGACAGTGTTGGGCTTATTAGATTGGAGACTCTTTTTTGGGGACCCTGTCTGAGAGGAAGATGTTATTGGTTGTTGCACTAGCCCAGATGTGACAACAATACTCCATGCATGGGCAAATGGCAACTGTGTAGAGATATAGGATACTGGCAGGTGTGAGAAGTTTTCTAGCTTGGTAGAGGGAGGTCACCGCCTTTGCAGCAGCCTTAGCAGTATCTTCTATGTATTTATTACAATTAGTGTTACCTGTGAATGTTAGGCCGAAGCGTTTAAATGTTGGGTCTCATGTCGGGTGCTATTAGCCATGGCAATGGATGCTTTAAAGGTTTCTTATAATTGTTAAAGAGAAGGAGCCTTGTCTTGGTAGCATTAAACGTAACCATCCATCTATGACCCTATTCTACTATAGACTGGATGCTATTTTCTAAGGATCCGGCCATGTGTGCATTCGTTTTGCCCTCATGTCGAGAATAGAGCGTGGTGTCATCAGCAAATATACCCATCTCAGACGCAATTGCATCAGGAATGTCGTCTATGAAAATCAGGAATAGCAATGGTCCGATGATCAACCCCTGAGACACACCGGCATTAATGTCATACTGTTTAGATGTACAGCATTCGAAGACGACCTGGATCTTTCTTTTGCCTAAGAAGGATGTGATTGTATTAAATATTCATCCAGTAATAGCATACGAATTAATTTTTATTATAAGACCTTCATGCAAGACCTTGTCAAAGGCTTCGGATATATCAAGCCCTACACCCCTAGATGCAACTGTTTTATCCGGTTTATGGTATATGCGTTCAGAGATGACCGTTAGGATATGCGCAGTAGATTGGACTTGTCTACATCCATACTATTGATCAGAATTTGTTTCAGCATTTACGAAGTGGTGAACTGTCACTAGATTGATTAATCGTTCAAAGATTTTAGCGAAGAGCAGAAGGAGACTGCGATAATTGTGTCGATCAGTTCTTTCAACAGAATTTTTGAACACTGGTACCAGAAAGACACTTTTTCAGCTATCAGAGAAGCAAGATTCTGCAAGGCATTTGTTAGTTTGGAGAGGACAGGGGCCAGCTTAGCAGAGCATTTTGTTATTACTATAGCAAGAAACAGATCAGTTCAACATGATGTTTGTATGTTATCAGCCAAGCTGGTACCATCACCTTCTGCTTTTATTGGGGGGGGGTAGAATTTATAGGATATTTTTCAGTTCACGTGGTGTTATTTTCCGTATTTTTGTTTTATTTTTGTTGCATCTTCTATATGTCTGGTAAACGTTCGTAGTTTACGTGGGTTGGTTTCCGCATTCGAGTATTTTCCTTAAAATTTCAGCTGTTTTCATCATTGCCGTCTTTTCTATAGTCTCAATATTCTCATTGATTCCAATTTCTCCTAGTCTTTTTTCTAGGTTTTTCGACACTGTTCCTAGTACTCATACGATTATTGGTATTATATTGGGTTTCTTCATGTTCCATACTGCTTTCAGTTCGCTGGCAGGTTCAGT